>VWPU01004329.1:0-531059 GCA_013398955.1 Callaeas wilsoni | reverse complement strand
GGAGTCCAGTCGTGTCCTCTCCCCTTCTCTCCTCTCCTCTCCTCTCCTCTCCTCTCCTCTCCTCTCCTCTCCTCTCCTCTCCTCTCCCTCATACACTCCCTTCCCTCCTTCCTATCATCTTTCTGTTACTCAGATTTCTCTATTTTATCACCCATCGTGGGATGATTGCTGCTGCTCAGATGTTTACATGTTCAAGTGAATCAGGGCTATAATTCTAGTGCCAAAATAAGCCCAGTAGCACATTTTCTTGATTTATTAGGATATATATAATCTGATCATGTTATGCTACAATTTTCTGAGTTTTACCAAACTTGCTCTTTTTCAACATATTTTTTCCTTGCTTCCTAATTCTTCCTTTTTTTCTGTTTTCTTCTTCCAACTACATTTAAAGGAATTTGACAATTATGAGAATTGAACAAATACATTCCATTTGACACTACTGACACTTAAATGTTACATCATTTTCCCATATTTCATCCTTCATGTGAATGAGCATGATTAAATCCTTCAGCAGGAGCTGGAGCTTTGTTGGTTGTGAATGGACCTTTGGCTTTTGGATGCTATAGTAGTACAAATAATGTATTTATTCATTACACTGCCTTCAACAGAGAATGTTGCTGTACAGAAAAGAAGTTTCACCTTCCACAGGGGACTGCTAACTGGGATTTTTCAGCTGTATGATGTTCCATTTCAATAAGGATACTTGCAAGGACTGTATCCAAATATATATGACATATTCTATCCAATATCTCAGTAACCATTCTTAATACATTCAGCTAAAATGCTGCAATTTTCATCAATAAAATTTATATTAATGGTATTAAAACAGCAGTCTTTTTTTGTGGAGATTTCAATATCTGCAGATGTAATTTTAAAATAAACGCCAAATTTTTTTGTACAGTGACTGCATAGAGAAGACCTGCAAAGTATCTAACCAGTTCACTTTGAAAGATAAAATTCTTTAAAATATAACATTACATATATGGGGCGTTATCACATGTACAATACATTCATTAAAATGTGTTTACTCAAAATGCTTCAAATCTTTAGTGCATATGTGAGCGTGGGGGTAGGGACTAGATAAAGAGTATTGGAGGAAAGGCAGCTGCTACCAGTGGAAAGGGAATGAGGAAAGGGAAAAAATAGGATAAGAGAAAAAGAAGACAAAATATCCCCATCAAACAACTTTCCATCAGTGTCTCCAGAGCAGTGATATTGAATGGCCTGAGGTGAATGCCACAAGAAAGTGGGACTTGACAGATGTACAAAAAAAATCCATTATATATAAGAGCAGTGCTAAAATACCTGTGTACTCGCTGACATGGACAGCAAGGGACCCAGAATGATTCCTTACATACAGGTATTCACAGTGCCACCATACACTTATTATTCCTTCTTTAATGTTTCTCTTTGCCTGACTGGATTTCCATATGTTGTGCTCCAACTTACTGCCATATGGTGTAATGAAATGTAATAGCTTCTACATAAAGTTGTAATCAAAGCATTCCTTAACAGCTGAAGGATCACATTGCAGTCTTTTCATTGCAAGTAGTCCTGTCAGTTTCTGGATGATCGTCTCACATGATTTTTATTCCATTTACCTTGGTAGCAAATATGTATTGCATACTGACACTGTTTTCTTTCCATTTGTATTTTGAGTGGTTCCTTGAAAATATTTAGCTCTCAAAAGGATTCTTCTGCTTTGATTTTCTTTCTTGGCTGTTGCTGCTGGTGACTGTTTTATAGTTATTAAAAATTTTTAATATTGGTTCTTCACAATAAAAAGGTTAATAGTTTACTAAAGTATTTCAGTGTTTAATGTTCTCCAGTGAAGGTTTTTTAGAATTTTAGTGACTGATTCTTGATTATTAGCTTTTACACAAACATGGGTTATTTTAAATGAATGAAATTCCAGGAAAATGATGAACTTTATTAAATTTAAAACTTTAAGCTTTAAAACTTGCTCACAGCTCTGTACATTTTTACTATACATTTTATCATGTATGTAAGTGTTAGCTCTGTAACTTCCTCAAACAGGATGATGAGACGTGCTGTGCCTGGAATGTACATGCCATGCAGGCAAGGTTAGATTACAGTCATTGTTGAACAGATAACTGCCAGAGACAGAATTCTTTCCAGGACCTACCTGAAGGGGATGTAAACCTGTTCAATACTGGGTTAAGTGTTTCTTTATGCAAGAATACAAAGTCCTATTCTTGTGCACTAAGCTGACTCTCGAATCTGGCCACAGAGAAAACTGGCTCATTGGTAGAAAGACCTCACTTTCAAGTTAATTCTGTTTTGATAGTTAAAAGCCTATCTATACATTCATTGCTGTATTAATTCAAGCAGCAGATATCACAGTTAACCAATTAGCTTCCTGTGTCACATGCAAGCTCATGTAGCCACTTTAATATCTGTAATGACTGAAAGGTTCAAAATTCTGAAATGTTTGTTGTAAATGTCAAACTCAAACTAATGTTTTTTCCTGTCTACGATGAGTTTTCAGCACGTGGAGAGGAGTGTTTATCTGAATTTCAAAAACAATTACAAACAAATCTGTCTTTTAATAGCAAGCACTCTGAAATCAGAACTCTTTTAGCTCCAATAATATACCACAAAAAACTCCCTTGAGGAAACTGGAATTAAGCAACTGGTGCACAGGAGAAAGGGACTGAGTTCTAAGGAGTAAATCTATACTGAACATTCAAGAAATGAGATACCAGCTATGTTTAAGGAAGATAAAAGGGTAACTTCCACTATTCTAGCTGTGTTGAGGGCTACTCAATACGAAAAAAAAAACAAGTCAAGGAACTAGATTAAATGAATTCCACTGTTGGGGGATATATTTTTTTGGTTTTTGTCTTTAAATGTGATTTTCCATATTTTACAAGTTAAAGATATTTTCTAGGTAGTAAAGACTTTCCACCAAGCTGTTAAAACTTGGACATTCAATGTTGTATTTAGCAGTACTAGAAATATTAAGAGGCATGCTTATCTGTACTTGCAAAAATCTGCTAAAATATGTAATTGCAAATTGCAGAGAATTTATATTCAGTACTGCCTCCATTTCTATTATATGAGTCAGAGTATTGTACAAAATGCCTGCTGGTTGCCTGTTTGCAGCATGATATTTTCAACTGTTTATTTTGAGTGTAACACTGATTGTGGAGATGTTGGATTCATTTCCCAGAAGTGGACAAATCTATCCTGAGGAAGAGAGGAAAAATATGAAGACAGCTTTGCAGCGTATTCCTTAGCAGATGTTGCTATGTGATAGACATTGGTCCACAGGGAAAGCCCCAGAAATTTGTGCACCTAAACAATGCTTTATGAGAGACAGAAACATTCCCGCTGAGCGATAGATACAATCCAAATTATATAGTCTATGTGGAAACCTGGTTCTCACAGATAAATTTATAATTAACAAGAAATAAAAGGTTGTACTGATGACTTAACTTGAGAGTATATTGCTCCAGAAATCAAAAATCAACATGCTCTCTAAGACAAAAAGCCCTGGTTACACTGCTACTAAGCATAAGTTCTCTGGAAGGAGCTGGCTGTTCTAATGACTGCATCTGGCATTTGGTTTAAAGCCTTTCATGCTTTTTGAATTATCTGGTTATTAAAGTACACACAGTGGCTCTTAAAAGTTATACTTGCAAAGAGAGAAGCTGATGAACCTCTTGAAGTACACAGCTCTGATAATATTTGCTACAACATCCTAACTAGAGAACTTGAAGTATAGATAGTAAAATATTTTAGTGGAAGTTTTAAAAGGGAAAGAAAGGGCTTAGATTATTTTAGCTGTTTTCAAATAGGCAATTTTTGTCTGTGCAATGTCTCAGAATTCACAATTAATTTTGAAAGCAATGCTCTCATTGAAACTTCACAAAGCAAGTGCATTAAATGTGTTTTAATATTTTGCTGCATAGTGATTTTTTATCACTAGTTCTTTGATATCCATAATTTGCCACGGCAATCACAATCAATTTATTTGTGGTAATATTTCTTTAGTTTAATAGTGAAAGAACCAGAATTTCCTGGGACCTTTTGCTGAGCACTCTCTTGTAGACAATACCCACACTTAATATAGAACATCATGTGGAAGTATCTTGAAGGAAGGAGAGACCTAATTGTCTTGAAAGTCTTGGTTTTTATTTTTCTAAACTCAGAACACACAAAATTAACTGTGCACTTAGGTATATGTAAGCTGAAGAAATTTCACAGGTACATTTGTATAAATTAAATATTCAAAATCATGTTTGAGGTTGAAGATTAATGGTTTTTATAATTCTTTAAATCTAGAGCAAAAACTGAAATGAAAATGGGCTTCTCAATAATAATTTATATTCTATTGAAGGGGTTGTTTTTCTACAGCACTTAATATTATTTTTAATTTTTTCTCTATTATTGCTTTAAGATATCTTTTGCTAGGAACATTATGTACACCTAATAGGTGTGACTCCTTCTGGTTTTGAGTACAGAGCACAGGTCTCAATTGATGCCTTATGTTTTGACATCTGATTAAGCCCTTGGAACATGATTTTGGTAGCTCCTTATCTCTAATCCACCTGGGATCATTCATTCTAGCCAGTTTCACCTCTGAAGAGAGATGTCTTCTTCCTAATGTAGCATACTAAGTAAGCCACTAAGACCATTACACTGGAACACAGTCCTACAAATTTATACCCCCAGGACTCAAAAAAAAATTTTACAGCTGATGAACAATCGCTTCAATGTGTTATTTTCATTCTGCTTGGATATGTTCAGTTCCGTGATTTAGTGTTTTTAGAGTTCTGTTTACTTTGCACTCTCTACTGCTCAGACACTTAATGCTATTAATTAGCAATAACGCATATAACCATGCGCGTTAAAGCCAGATAAATGCCTCCTACTGTTTTAATGAGACACAAAGGAAAGACAGACCTATTTATTTGGCAGCTGAAAGAGAAAACATTTGTCTGATGGCCATACATAACTTTTGTATCTTTGCTAATAAAAACAAATTACATAGTTAAAACAGGCTGTCAAAACCAAATGGATATAGTGAGATTTTTTTTGTACTAAAAATTCAATTAAATATTTTTATTTATTTAAATTTAGTTCATTAGCCACAAAGATTTTTCTCTTAATATGCAGCAAGTTTGATTTTTCTTAAGTAGTTTGTTTTACAATGCTCCAATCAGAATAAAAGGAGGAGCACTTAGATAAATTTTTTCTTTGTCAAATCTTTCATGGCTAGACAGAACGTAGCCTATTGATCTCATCATTAAATCCCAGTTGCCTAGGCTTAAACCAAACTTTCACTATGAGTTTGTTAAATTTCTTAATATAATAGCTGTCACAGTAAAGCTCAATACTAATTTAACGAGGGATTTTGCTTAAAATAACCCTTTGCTTCTGGATGACATATGAGCTATATATATTATAGGTGTTTTTTTAACTATTGCTTGTAAACATTAACAGTTTCTCAATTTCCTTTTGAATTTTTTCTATCTAAATTTGTGCCACAACTTGGCTTGTATTCTGCTGCTTAAGGACATGCGTAGGGGAGGAAGAGGATTGAAAGGTGGAGAAGATTTGGGACACATACAGTCCTAAACACATACCCATATCTGAGCAGAGCAAGTGGAGTTGTGAGTGAGCTGATTGCTGTCTGTCTTTGAGGCACTGTCACATTATTGCTGTTTGAGACACAGGAAAGCATCAACACCATATCTTGAGAAGAGAATGGTTCGTTGGGAGGCTGAACTTACACAGCTCTTGTACAGTAGACTCTTGTCTCTTGTAGAGACACCGCACAACATGCACTGCTTCTAGGAACTGAGTAAATTTACATCATGCTCAGTAAGAGTTTGATTCTACCACAAACCTGATGGTAGTCACGCTTGTGCCACCAAGGCATGGCATCACATATACGAGATGGAAAGTTTGCAAAGAATTAGCATGCTTCTCAGCCTGAAGGCACTAATGTAGTTGTAGTGCTTACTGTTCAACAACTAAGCTGCTTAACCAACAGAAATTTAATGAAAGCTAAGCAGAAGATACTGTTCTGTCTGTGTTACATTCAATGGAAATGAACTTGCAAAGAAAAAAAATTAAAAACCCAGCATAGTCATGATTACTTGACTGCTTTTACTGGGATAAGTTGCATCTATTAAGGTTTTTTTTCAAACCAGGATGCTTCTCAAAGCTTAAAAACAGTTTTTCCACATCCTCTGAAATTGAAATAATTTATATTTCAGCAAGTAGTAGCAGGGAGGGGAGGGAGGAATGGCTGGCAGGACAAGGAAGGGTGTAATGCATAGCTAGCAAAGCACAAGCATACCAATAAGCCTGAGATACCCAGCAAGATCAGACAACAGAGACAAGCAGGGCTTGTGCCAGCAGGCAGTGGAGCAGGGACTCACATCTCTGGAACAGCTCATGGAGCTCAGAATGGCCTGAGAGTCTACCCCTACCAGTGGTAGAGAGAGAGCAAGAGGAGCAAGGCAAAATATGGACAAGGCAGCCAAGAAAGGTGGTGAGGGACCACAGCAGGAGTGCCAGAGAGAGCCCAAGATGGCATGAAGCTCAGTGCTGGAAGAGGTAGCTGTGCAAAGGGCAGCCAGCCAAACAAGGAACTATGCAGAACCAGTCCCCACACCTTACCTTCCCTCACCTTATCCCCCCTCACCTTATCCCTTTGGTTCCAACCAGGCCATGCTTCCCTGCAATACTTAATGATTACTTAACTATGGAAACCAGCAGCTGTAGTAGTTGCTTTCCCAGGAGAAGAAGAGCATAAATTTTTACATAGCTATCTTTCAGGAGTTATAACTCTGCTTATCTACTTTTAAGAGTGTTATCTCTGCAATAAAAAGATGAACATATTTAGGTAATTCTGTGTAGTACAATCACAGAATCATAGAATTTTATGAGTTGGAAGAGACTCATTAGAATCATTGAGTTCAATTCCTGGCCCTGCACAGGATACCCCAAGAATCACACCATGTGCCTGACAGCATTGTCTAAATGCTTCTTGAACTCAGGCAGGCTTGATGCTGTGAACACTTCCCTGGGAATCCGATTCCAGTGATCCACCACCCTTTGGGTAAGAAACCTCTTCCTGATATCCAGCCTGTAGGAGATAAGAACAAGAATTTTTTTTACCTTTGTTAAATATACTAAAACCATTAAATTCCGTTCACCAAAAGGCACTCTGTGAAGGACTCAGCTGCAGATCGGGTGGTGGGTTGAGAGTTGGCTGAGAGCCAGTTGAATGTCGGTTGAGTGTTGGTTGGTAGTGAGACCGCGACTGGCTGGGGAGATGCGAACAGGAAGCTGATTGGATGCAGGGAAGCATGAGCAACGGCACTGCAGCTGCAGCAGCCAGGGAGTGCTTTTCTCGGTTAGGTTTCACCTAAGTTCTGTAAAGGTTCAGTTAAGTTCTGTTGAGTTTAAAGTGTAAAAAGACATGGTTTGCTACAATAAAACAATCTTCTTTGGATGTAAAAAGGGGTCCATGTGTCTTTGTTCCCCACTGCTACGCCAACCTAAACCTCCCCTGACTCAGCTTCATGCCATTTCCTCAAGCCTTGTCACTGGTCATGAGAGAGAAGAGGTCAGTGCCTGCCCCTCTGCTTCCCCTCACGAGGATGTTGAAGACCACTATGGAGTCTCCCCTCAGTCTCCTCCAGGCTGAACAAACCAAGTGACCTCAGCTGCTCCTCATACGGCTTCCATTCCAGACCCTTCACCATCCTTGTGGCACTTCCTTGGGTGCTTTCTAAGGGCTTAATGTCGTTCTTTTGTTGTGGTGCCCAAAACTGCCCCCAGGACTTGAGGTGAGGCCGCCTCAGTGCAGAGCAGAGTGGGACAATCCCCTCCCTTGCCTGGCTGGTGATGCTGTGCCTGATGCCCCCCAGGAGAGGGTTGGCCCTCCTGCTGCCAGAGCACTGCTCAGTCATATTCAACTTGCCATTGATCAGAACCTCAGTAAAGATCTTTCTGGGTGGTAGACAGTCACGAAAAATAGCCATGTTTTTAAATAAGATTTCACTGTGATTGTTGTGATTTCACACTGAAGTTCTGCCTGCAAACTACAGTTCAGGTTTTATACCCTGGTACTTCACATATATGCTAATAGTACTTCATGCTCTTGACTGTTGTTTATAGGACTCTCTAAATATAGATTGTGTCTACTTTTAACAAAACCCTGTGGACTCTGTTCTGTCATGGAGTTTTGCCATCAAGCTGCCTGTGAGCAAAATTTGGTCTGGATAATAGAGAAGTGGAAGATAATCAGGAAAATGGTAAGCAGACACCTGCTTGTTTGCTACCAAATGCTTTGGCCCAGGGTATTTAATGAACTTTTACAGGGGACAGACCTCTAACACCTAAGGGAGACTTTGGGAAGTCACTGGTACTATTAGAGAGAGCAAATGCTGGTTGAAAAACAGGGGATTTATCTGCTTCAGAATCACTTATTGACTGGCTCACAGACCTGGAAAGGTAAAGCAGTAACATTACGAAAAGTGTTCAGTACTGGTCTACTCAAGAGAGGACACCAGTTATTGTCAAGATAGTCTTGCAAGAATTGTCAAACTCAGTTGTTCATGAAAACTTATTTTACTGGTGGTAACTCAGAGAACATTTCTTCCACATATTTGCAGACACACAGCACAATTTATACAAATAAGCAAGTTCAGATAGGTAATCAGTATTGGGATATAGAGATGGATAAGAACAAGGATTTACATCTGAAAAAATATTATTGAATTTTCTGTGAAACAAAAAGTCAAAAAATATTAAAACTTCTTACATGTATTTTTATTGTGATTTTGAAGTTTAAAAATATTTCAGTTAAATTATTTTGACTTTTGAAAGCTAATTTGGAAATAAAACCCCCTAAATTTTAAATACAGATAAGGTCTGTGGTGGATTTATCCTGGCTGGACACCAGGTGCCCACCAAGCCACTCTATCACTTCACACCTCACCTGGATAGCAGGGAAAAAACCATGAGTAGGGTTGCATGGATCAAGATAAGGACAGGGAGAGAACACTCACTCACCACCATTATAGGCAAAAGAGACTTGAATGGGGGAAGTTAGTGTAATTTATTGCCAATCGATTCCTAGTAGGGTAATGAGAAATAAAATACATTTTTAAAAACACCTTACGCCCACCCCTCCATTCTTCTCAGACTCAACTTCACTCCTGATTTTCCTTATCTTCCGTCAGCTCACAGAGGGACAAGGAATGGGGACTATGTTCCGTTCATCCTGTGTTGTCTCTTCCATGCGTTACTCCTCAGGGGAGAGGACTCCTCATACTCCTCACCTGCTCCAGTGTGGGGTCTCTGCCATGGGAGACAGTCTTCCACAAACTTCTCCAGTGTGAGTTCTTCCCACAGGCTGCAGTTCTTACTGAATTGCTCCAGTGTAGGACCCTCCCTCAGGGCGCAGTCCTTCAGAAACACACTGCTCTGGTGTGGGTCCTCCATGGGGCCACAGGTCGTGCCAGGAGCCTGCTCCAGCACAGGCTTCCTGTGGGGTCACAGCCTCCTTTGAGCATCCACCTGAACTGACACGCAGTCCTCTACAGGCTGCAGGTGGATCTCTGCTCCATCATGAATCTCCATGGACTGCACATGGAGGCACAGCCTGCCTCACCATGGTCTGCACCACGGGCTGCAGGGGAATCTCTGCTCGGCACCTGGAGCACCTCCTGCCCCTCCTTCTGCCCTGACCGCAGGGTCAGCCCGGCTGTTCCTCTCACGTATCCTCATTCCTCTATCCCAGCAGCTGTTGTGCAACAACATTTTCCCTTCTTAAATCTGTTATCCCAGAGGTGCTACCACCACTGCTGATGGCTCAGCCTCGGTCAGCAGCGAGTCCATCCTGGAGCCGTCTAGAATAGGCTCTGTGGGACTGGAGGAGGCTTCTGGCAGCTTCTCACAGAAGAAGCTTGGTGCCCTTGTACTAGCAAAGCCTTGCCACACAAATCCAATAGATGCTTAAAAATATGACATGGTATAGTAATGAAATTCTGCATTTTTTAAAACCAGATGCTATTTTTCAGCCATGTTTTCCTAAATATTTCCTTTTTCTTTGGTGATGAGTACTGAAGTTGTCCTTAAAAAAGAAAATATCATCTTTAGTTAAGTAAATCAACCTGATCTGAAGCCTGAATTGACAGGTGATGTTTAATGTGCTGCGTTACAGAAGACAAGAGAATGAGAAATTCATGGACTGATGTTTTCATGACTAATTTTCATGTTACATACACCTACTGTTACCAGTGCAGCTGATCATTTTAAATTGCAACAGATTAGGAAAATATCAGGCTATTAAGTAGGCTAGACAATAATTCTAGCCACTTACTATTGTTAAAAGCTAAACAGAATAATTCACTCAAAGGTTATTTGTGCTTACTTTGAAAATACTTTTTGCACTATTAAAAAAGATGAAAACTACACCTTATAGTAAGTCATTTTGTCTTTACTTGTTCATGAATAGATAAAAAGATTATTTTAGTGAGCACTGTATTATTTTCAGAGGGATAACACAATTCTGTAAGCACTGGGGATTTGTGATTCTCTTACAAATCACCAGTATTTTTTGGTATAGAAAAGTTGCTGCTGTCAGCTGCCAAAAATTGCTATAACCCATCAAAGTCAGTGGAAACATGGTCATATACACTAGCTGACAGCAGGATCAGAAGATTCAGCTTTAGAACCATTTGAAAGAATCAGAACTGCCTGCATGAAATAGCTACCAAAATAGAGTAGAATGTAAACAATACTTTGGCATGAGATATAACAACCTCAGAAAAAAAAAATACGTAGAGATGTGTGGATATAATTAGAATGCTTTGAAAAATATCAAGAAATTCAGTGAGAAATGCAGTAGTTGAACTAAAATAGAATTTAAAGGCAAACATAAATTCTGGGTTAATATCATAGCAACCAAACAGCAAATGTGACTAGCAGCAAACAGGTCTGCACCATGAAGGCTCCAACACTCGGAATAGTGACTAAGACATGGGATTCTCCTTCCTTTCACACAGTCACCAAATAATTTGCTCTGATACTTGTCTTAACCATGTTCATTACTACTCCTTATGCATTGGTTTCCAAGAAAACTAAACTAATAACTCTTATTTGCAATATTTGTGTTTTCTAATTCCAATTTCTTAACTTAATCAATATATTACTTGCAATGGATATTTTTATTTATCTTCTTCAGTGCTCATGCATTTTCTCTTGCAGGCCTTGCTGGCACCTGAAAATTAACTCATCTTTTCCACTTCTCCACTACTAGTGGAATTGCACTTTTGTGTAACAGATATTCAATATTAATTTCTTTAAAAAATCCTTCTGTTTTGCATGCATAATTTTAGGCTGCAGGAAATGTTGTCTTCTGGTTTTTATATATAACAAATCCAGTTAGTTGAACAAATTTTACTTTTGAGTTGGAGGAGAAGGTCCAAGTTAAGTAACCAAGAGATTGCATTAATTCCAGCTAAGTTAATGAAGCTGGTGTGTTAGTTAGCAGCAAATTACTATTAATTACTAAGGGTCAACCTTCAAAAAGAAAAAAAAGAGATTACCTAAAATGAAAACTGGTTAAAAGGTAGCATGGTTTTCAGTACTAATAATCCAGCATTGAAGTCCAAGACAGGCATCCAAACCCTAATTTTCTGGTTTCAGGAATTTTGACAGATCAAAAGCCTGGATGAAGTCCACTGAATCCATAAATATAAAATTTTACTTGATCCAATGCTGTTTAATTCTGAAGTATTGCAGGCTTAAATGACATTGGATGAAGTAATTCCTGTTTCAATGGATTCCTGAGCCTGTGCTGAACCTTATGAAGTGAATGTCTGGGATTTTTTTCTTTCAAATCCCCTGCTGTGTAGGTAATTTTCACAGCTGCAAGTGCATTAGCTTCAGTACATTTTGGATTTATATCTTTGAACAGAATGGAAAGAGGACCGCATGTAATTTCAGCCATCTAAAAGTCAGGGTTTCAGCCCAAGTTGCCTATCTATGTTTTTTCTGTTCCAAGTAAGACTAAAGTGCATCATCACCTGATAATCATCAGTTAGTTTTAAGGAACACATCTTAGGATCTGGTGAATCTCAAGAATAAATATGTTTGCCTTACTTGGTTTTTTTGTGTGTGGTTTTGTTTTAAAGTGTGATAGATGCTCTATATACAACCACAATAAACTCCATCAGTGTAAGAGACATTGCTATTTCTAGACCAGAAGAGGCAGAATTCTCTCTTCTTCAAGAAGGAAAAAGGTAGCTGAAATACATTAAGTTGCAAGTACAGAAGAGTAAGGTAATATTTAGTGATTGATAACTTAAAATTTGGATCTTCCTAAAAAATTCATGGAAAAATCCGTCTCTGTGGAGGAAGGTTCTTCACCAAGAGGGTGGTTGAGCACTGGCACAGGCTCCTCAGAGAAGTGGTCACAACACCAACCTGACAGAGTTCAAGAAGCATTTGGGCAATGCTCTTGGGCACACGGTATGACTCTTGAGGATGTCCTGTGTGGGGCCAGGAGTTGGACTTGATGCTCCTGATGGGTTCCTTCCAACTAAGGATTATTCTATTCTATTCTATTCTATTCTATTCTATTCTATTCTATTCTATTCTATTCTATTCTATTCTATTCTATTCTATTCCTGCACCTACTAGAGATGAAAGCTAAAGAAATACAGTGACAAACACCCTGAACTAGTTTAGCTCTCTTGGGTGAGTGGGTGCAGGTGAGACTAAAGATGTAAATTGTCTTCTCCACAAAGAACAAGGGAGAAGAAAGCACTACAGATAAGAAAGATTTTCAGACTAACTTGTCTGAAATGCTAATAAAACTTATGTGGATATTCAAATTGCTACCTCTACTTTTAGTTATTTCTGATTTTAATTGCTTTTGGGCCTTAGAAGAACTGCAAGGGTACAAAATACACAGCAGATAAAGAAGAGCCTATCAAGTTAAAAGGCTAGTGTTACCAATAATACTGATAGAGAAGAGGAAACAATGAGAGGAAGTCTACATTGATTGAATACTACAAAGACACAGTGCTGGCTCCAGCTAATGGAGCTATTTAGGAAACTTTGGGTTTTACTCCCAAAAGTAACTTCTCATAATTAATTTATTGTATTGTATTGCTTCTGCAACCCATTAAGCAAGAATGTTTTCACATGGAAACGTACAATGTTATCTCTTAAATGATGACTACAATTCTATTCCTAACCGCAAAGGAATTTGTTTGAAAATTATATGAGATAGGAACAAGGATAAATATAAAATAATGTTGTATAAACAATTTTAATACCAAAGTAGAGAGACACAAAAATGCTATTGAAAAGCTTTTCTGTCTTTTTGCCCAAAAAGACACAATAAGTTTTGGGAGCAATCATGGAAATTTTTTATATCCATACATGACTGAATGTTTTAAACTGGACATGTTAAGGAGTTTGTACATATATTATACACTGACATATATAACTACTATATATCAGGTCACATGCTCAAGCAAACAGTGAGGCTGGAGGAAAACACATCTATTCAAACACCAGCACAAAGTACGTTCAAATATTCAAAAATAATAATTTAAAAAATAATCCTTTTATTTCATGTACTCTATTATATTCTCAGATTCTGCTAAGTCAGAATTTCTCTAGCCAGTCAAATCAATCATTTTTCCTTAAATATCTCATAGCCCAGAATTCAAGATTTCAAGACCTGTATCTGGTTTCTCACAACATTTGAAATTAGTATGTAGATAAGTATGTGGATTAAGAGTTCTGAAAAGGCTCCAAACTCATAAACTTCATCAGTTCAGAAATCATTTGAAACACAGACTTCTAGAAGATTAGGAAGATGATTTTTAATAGAACTGGATAAAGTATAACACATAATTGGCTCTTTTTAGTGTAGCACTATGAACAGAAATAGTTTCCAATATAATACCAGGAGATAATTAACACAGTTTGTATTATATGGATGCTGATGAATTTGATCTTAGTTTTCTTAAGCAAATAAACTAAATAGTTCAAAGTTGTCAAATAGAAGAAGGAATTGTTTAACTTCAGGCATTCATTTTTGACATCAGTAATGGATGACCACGCAGAAATACATTTCATGATTAAACATTCTTGTCTAAACCTAGGAGCCAGAATAATTTTTCTGACTAACAGTACAGTGCCTTTTCGATGTAGTTCAATTACTTATGTCAGTCATCTGAGAACATGCTTTATTTCACACAGATTTATATTCCTGCACAGCAGACAGGCAAAATCTTATGGCTGTGATGATGGCAGACTCCTTTCTCTCAGTTCTGTGGTACTTTGCCACTCATTGTGGCCAAAGCAGGTTTGTCTGTCCCATGCCTTCTGGAAGACTGCTGGGATCTCCAGTGCTCCAGGAGCCATATCTATTCATGACGAGCAGACCAGAAGATTGACACTTCACTGGGTCCTGTCACAGTGTGCTCTTGAGACTATGGATCACTCCTGCTCCACTCTGACCCTAGGGCAGGCATCAAACAATGCACACTGTGCTGCACCAAAGGCTCAGAGAGGTAGCTGGGAATCTGGAGACAGTCCCTGCCCATCACACGGATATGAGGATGTCATGCACATCTGTAATTGGTGACCCAGGGGCTGACAGAGCAGCTGATAGAGGATGATGGCTGGAATCACCAACCCAGCAGTGTCTTGACAAGCTGGACACCATGTAAATGCCAGCGAGGCATAGTGGACACGTAACATAGAACTGTGGAGCAAGTATTCCTGAAAAACTGCTCTCCCAGAAACCTTCATATTGCATAGGAAATGGCCAAAATGAGCACTGTAGACATATGATGATCAGACTCTTCCCCAGTGTGTCCTGCAAAGTGGGCATGACAACCAAAATCTCACCTCACCAGGTTCAGGTACAGCTTCACAGCTTTATATCTAACATGAAAAGCCCAGCAGAACTTGGATTTTTCTTTCTTTTGTTGATCATGCTAAATTACAAATACTAGACTTTCTAAGTAAATTTAAAACTGATCAAGCTACAATGAGCCCACCTGATGTGTGATTTTCCTTAAATTCCAGATGTTATGTTTAATATATTCAGTGCAAATGACAATATTTTATTAATTTTGTGCATCAGTAAATATATCCACATTTGAAGTATTAGTGTGAAACAGTGTATTTGAAGCTTATCGCAAATAAGACTTTGAAAGAAGGGCTTTGTAGCAGAAATAGAGATATATCTTTATATTGGCAATTTTTGTTTTCATTGTAACTGAAGTGAACATGAATATAGGGAATATTCAATACATATGCTGTACTTTTAACAATGACACAAATCTTCTGTACAAGTCTAATATATGCCAGCTTCTATGGAACAAAGGCTGAGCCCATAATATGAGGGTAGAACTTTAAGCTAGCCATCAAAGTCAAACTCTGCCAGGAAATGCAACCCTGAGCTAAAACCATCTGAAATAGATAGGAGGTGTTTGACCACTTATTGGTTACACCAAGACTAAAATTTTTGCGTGGGGAGCTAAAGTGTCACATAATGCCATTACCAAAAGAAGGCAGGTTTTGTAAAGGTACTTAATAACCTGAAAATGTCAGTGGATACCTAGTGGCACTTTGCAAAGCTTAGCCTCTAGCTGCCCAGATGTCCCTAAGAGCAGGTCCTTAGCTGTGCATGTCAGCTTTCGAGTACTGTAATGTAGTTCCACATGCAACTTTTCAGGTACGGTGCTGTCTAAAATAATTTCTGTTCTCCCACTGCTTTCCAATAACTCATTTTCAAGGCCAAAATATAACCAAGGGAAATTAGAACTTTCCTTTTTACAAGCTATAAAATTTATAAATCGTCTGGTTTGGATTTAAAGTTGAGCCTGGCTTGGTTGAGAGCCCAGTCCCTGAAACACTTGTTCTGGGGACTCTGAGGGAGCAGCATGCTAAAACAGACGTGGCAGGTAGGAAGGGTCAAGAATACCTTAAAATTATTGCAGAATATGAACCTTTGTCTTTAGGCCTTTTTCCCTTTGGTGTATTCAAAAGTGTATCTCTAAGCTCTTCTGGTTGTTGCATAAAAGCTCTCTATTCATTTTGTGATGTGGGAGTGTCTCTATGTGTATGTGGAAAGAAAAATTGAGGAGTGAGTAAGGACACTTTCAGAGTTGTTTAATTCAGGGTAGAGGTAGTCTATTTTTTTTTTTTTTTAACTACATGCTGCATTTTCTTTTCAGTGCAGTGTTTCATGACAGTATGGCTGTCTACATTTTCTAATATAGGTAGAAGTATGGATATTCGATGTACATGGAGAGATGCATGTCAAACACATAACACCAGGCACTTTTTTTTCACTGAATCATGTCATTCTGTAAATCATTATAGTATAGTCAGTACAATTCTCATTTAAGCTTGGAAAGATATACTTTTATAACATTAGGACTGAATGAGATTTGCCAAAAACCATTGCAAAATCCAGAATGTATGCAATAATTCATCATTAAGGAGAGATAATCAATGATTGTTTAACCTATTCTCACTGATCCTAAGTAGGTAATTCAACAGAAGTTGTTTTCTTGCTATTTCGAAGGAGAAATTTTGATTAAAGCAATAGATTAAATGATTAAAACAATTATATTACTTCTTGCAACCACTTCTGTTTACATCCTTAGGAAATTAGGGTGATGTCTGCACTAGTTTTGTGTTTAGACTTCCCAGGCTCACTAGTCATTGCCCTGATAATTCTGCCTGGTCACATCGGTCAGTTCGTGCAAGGACATAACTGGGTGCAGTGCATCACACAGAGGTAAAATGTCAGACTTCAGAGAATGAAAAATAACCCTGAGGGACTCTCAGACATGATTTCAGATGAACTACATCCTGAAAAGAAAATTAAAAGAAAAATTTGAGGGCATGTGATGAATCTGGTTTGTCCTTCGTGTACAATGGAGAGGACAGGGGAATATTTTTTTCGGCTACAGCCTGTACCACATTTTTGAAAGCGAGTGTAGCAGCAACATGTTAGATTCCAATCACTCTTCTCACAGAGAAACTGGTGTGTGCTTGGAATGAAGAAATAGATTGATACTTTATGTAGGAATTTAGGATTTTAAGGTGACCCATGCACAAGGTCATTGAGCTAGTTTATTTTTAAATAGACTTAATTTAAAACAATGCAGTTCCCAGCTCAGACACTTTGAAAAAGTTACACTGCATAGTTCTAAGCACATAATTTGTCCCCAAGCAGGATAGTCAAAATAACACAATGGGAATCTCTGCTAAATCTTTAGATAGGTTGCATTGATTTATAAAAACTTGTGTGTAGCTGTGATGAAAGCAAGGAGGGCTATATTTCTTTGTGTATATTGCTATAGTTAATCCACAGTGCACTGTGTGTATTATAATACTGAAATACAATGAGTAGACAGCACGGTAAGGATTGGAAGAGATGTAGAATAATATAAACACAATTGGCGGTAAATAGATGATGCTACCTCCTCCCCATGGCAGACTTAGACAATAAGTCTTGGTCTACCTGAATGCATATTTGTAACTGAAACTCCTACATTTTATTTACTTTCCAGCATCAGACATAGTGGTTTTGTCATCAGACTGGAAATACTCATCCTTCACACTCCTTCAGAAGCTCACAAGATAAATTGTCAATAAATAAACTGTTTCCTTAGTAGCTTTACAGCTCAACTATTATTACTGTGCTATCAGTAAAATTCATATGCAATTGCACTGAATTCAGATATACCTGAAGGTTTATCTTTGGCATATTTTTGGCTGAATATATATCTCACTGCATAAATTGTAAAGCTTAAGATGCAGAAAATTTAGGAAGAGATTTTCAAAAGAAAATTACTTCTTCCTATATAGAAATTGACTTTGAAAACAAAACTGTAGCTATAAAATACTAAACTGACTGTATTTTATAGAATTTGAAAACAATTTCTCATTATAATATTACATATATTTTCCTATTCTTCTTATGTAGCAGAATTCCAGAAATTATTAGTGTAAGGAAAAACTACATATTCTGGGAAAAATAGTGAACTCAGGCTTTTCATGGGACATAAAATGCATTAGGCTCTCATCATGGAGAGCAGATGATGATAAAAATAGCATGACAGAGAGCTTGTTATTCTCTTGTCTTCATTGTAACAGTTAATTGTTTTAAAAGACAACTTTCCTGTCCTATGGCAGACATCTGCAGGTCCCTTGGCTGTCACAATGTACAGTTTAGGGTAGCCTCCTGCCAGCTTCTATGTCAGTACTTTGTAGTCCTTCTTGGTAGCTTCAGGCTATTCGTGGGATTTCCAAGTTTAGCAAATGATGGACATTTAGATCCTGCAGTGGTTCATCTGAGGTTCCCTTTAAAAGATATTGCACATATTTGCTATCTGTATATATTAAGAACTCATAGTCTACAATTTCATTTACGTGTGCATCATACACATATGTATGCATACATACCCCATGCAGGTATGACTTCAAAATTAGGAAGGATGGTACAAATCACAGGCAGGATGCAAGCTCAGGAGCATGTGCAGAGACATACATTTGTAATTCCTTGAACTAGTGATGGTATATTTAGCCTCCAAACATGTTAAGTTAAAAGATTATTTTAAATCTTTTAATAATACAAGGTTTCTTTTCATGTCAATAGTATATACACTGGGGCATACTGGAATAAATGTGCAATATAACTTACCAGTGTGCACAACTCTATATTTGTCAATAAACTGTGGTGTTATTTGTGCTTGTACATACTTACAATAATCTCCTTAATAGAGTTACTGTTTTGCTATACACAACATCTAAAAATAGAGACAACAAATATATGACTTTAAAAAATCTGTTGTTATTCCTTATAATAGAATATTACTTGGTTTATGTGTTGATATGTATTATAACAAAAAAAAGCAATCATTTTCTTTGGTTTCTGTGACCAAAAATATTATTTCATGTGTAAAAAAAAGACATTAAATAAATGATCCTAAACACATTGCATTTTATCTGAATATTTTCCAAATCATAAATAAAATAATCTAAATCAAAATAGGCACTTAAAACATTCCTGAAATGAACTCATTATATGTTAGTGAAGATAGACAAGGGGATGGATTTTACACAGAAATCTGTAAATTTTGTTAAATTATTGTAATAAGGATTTTTCATTTAAGTACAGTAAGATCAGAAAATTGGACCGTTTTGAAGGAGGATTGTAATATCTGTCTCTGGGGAGCAATTATCTTTAACATACTGATAACATTTCCTTGAATCTAAAGTCTTCTATATGGGACAAGGCTGATGTGCTAAAATTGATTGATTTTATCCATCAGGTTCTTAAGGTTTCCACTTCTCAGTGGCACTGTGAAACTTCACACTTATATTTCATATCACTTCTGCTATGAAGCTACCCAGGGTCTACCTGGAAATTTTGAGGCAAGTAAAGAACTCTATTATGGCTCTGTGAATTTTGGCACTAATCAAAGAAATCACTTCTTGACACCTCAAATATTTAATGATTTCTTTTTCATGCAGAATTTATATTTCAGAATAATATTCCCTTTATTTTACTGAACATGTTGAATATGAAATTAATAATTAAGCTATAATCATATGTAAAATTATATAGCCTTTACATACATACATACATACAACATGTATAATATAAAATTTGTATATACCTGTATTGAAAAAAATTAATAACCACATTGTTTTAGAAGTTAAATAAAAAAGTATTAATGAGTTCTTAGAAAGAATGTAGCTCCATATTACTCTGTCTACTATGTCAGTACTTACTGGAGTGTTGGGTTAATACGAAGAAGGAATAGCTGGAACTGGTTAATTATGATAAGGTTTTATCTGCTCATGACTTCTAGATAGCACCATTAGCCTTTCAGACAATATTCCCCTGACATAGTAATAAGGTCCTGACTATTTCACCAGTGTTAATTAAAGCTAAATCTTTACCTGAAATTGTCAATGACTATTGAACTTACAAGCAAATTACTTCAGATCATTAAAGATTAGAGAACTTTCATAATTTCCATCAGTATTTATTTCAGTTGTGTTGGAGTGGTCCCTTCAGCTATTTCTGCAGGCATGGTAAGAAAATTTCAGCATGGATAGGACTTAAACTGCATTGAAATGAAGTAACAGCTATATCAGAAGCTGTTAGATGTGAGTTTCATTTTTGTCAAATTTTCTGGGCTTTTTCAATTGTAGAGAATTAAAATAAATTCCAGTCACTGCTGTCATTTTTATTGTAACATCAGAAAAGTTTGCAGCAGGAAGATTTCTATTTTTTTTTTTTTTTTTTTAAATCTTGACATAAGTTATGGAAAAAATTTACTTTGTGTGTAGACAAATACAGCCAAATAAGCATTCATGGGATCCGTGAATTGCAGTCTCGTGCTCTCTCCCAGAAAAAAAAAAAAAAAAAAGGCTGGTCTTGAAAGATGAATATGAGGGAAATCTGCACATTAGCAGGCACACACAAACCTATTCATACCACTTTTTTGTGTTTTTGCTGTATTTTTAAAACTACTGTGGGGACAGAACTTACGTTGGAAATATTATTTTAAAGTTGCTAATGCCACGATTCCTATGTTTTTAAACCTTGCTCTTGATCTGTAAAGAAGGTAAATTTCCAGTCATTTAACATTAGTCAAGTCATCCTGTCACCAGAAGACTATTTGCATTACTGACTCTTCCACTTTCCCTCATGTGCCCATAGGCAATTAAATTCCTGAATTGTGATTATCTAAATGCATTCTCCATTGGACCATCTCCATTAGCATGATGAATCTTTTATTTTGTATGATAATGTGACATACAGCAAAATGCAATCATTTCAAGAATACTCTTCTGGGTCATAGTCTCAAAGCCATCACCAATGGATCTTTCAAGATGTTTTCCAATTTCATTGCATGTAATACAAATAATAGGTATATGATTATTAAAACAGAATTTCAAAACGTGGTTTAGGATGCTCATGCTTCACCAAGCCAAAACTGCTTCCAATTAGTTTTCCAGTAGTTTGTAAAATAGGGAAAAAATGTTGCAGTGAAGCAGAAAGACATAGGGTAATGCCTTACATATCTTAGGACAGGATGAATTGTTCCTCAAAAGTGCTTATTCCTCTCCATTTACTATGTAGGAGACTGGAAAACCTAAATATACCATGGTTTTTAATAATCATGTTTTCAGATTATTATTATGATGGATGATTAATTCCATTTTAGCATTTTATAAAGAAATTTAGAAGTCCAATAAAGTTAGATGGAAAAAAATTTCATCCAAAACTCTAAGCTTACTCAGAAAGTTATGACATCAAATTATAGTCAATATTTACTTTGCATTTTGTTCTGCATCTGCAGTAGTTGTACTAGGGTACAGGACTGGCACAAAACACTGTCGGCATTTAAGTGACTAGATAGCTTCTGCTTGGTTTCCCTATGACATATATTTTAAAAATTCTGAAAAATTGAAAGATTGTACCATTAGTTTCACTCTTTTAATCACCAGACAAAAAATGAAGAGATCTTAGACTTCAAACCACAAAGTTCAGGGATAGGGGCTTTTTTCACCCAGGACTTGCAGGATTTTGGTTTTTTAGGCAGATTCGCTGACAGGCTGCTAAATGAGCAGGTATATCAAATGGCAGCAACCCAGGACAGGCTAAGAAAAATGCACAGCAGATACACTCCTTCAGGTATAGATTGTGTCTGACCAAAAGCCTTGGCTCAGCTGCTGTCACCATGTCTTCCAAAATGCCAACTGACACAACTTAGAAAAATTGGTCCTGAGTAATTTGTTAAAGATAGCTATAGTTTACAATCCTAGGCTAAACTCTTCATGAAGAAACAGTGGCTCTTCTGAGAGGTACAACTGATATTTTGACTTAAGATCGCCAAACATCTTCATGAAATTGAAATACATTTTCTGTCACTATAGCAAAGTATATTTGCAAAAAAGGGTCTCATTATTTTTGCCTCCAGACTGAAAACTTACAGAATATTATCTTAGTTAGTCATAACTGTTCTGGTCGCAGCCTTCATCTCATTGTGTTTCATTAAACACTGTTTACTTAAAACATACCTCAAACTACTGGCAGCTGTAAGGAATGATTGATTAGTCATTCATTTGAATCAGAATCTTGTCAATTCACACTTCAGTTTGAGAAGCAAAAACTACAAACATGGTTTCAAATAATTTATAAAGTTATAATTTTTTTCTTTGCTTTCTAGCATAGGTTGGGGGTGGAGGAGCTGGGCTACTCCTCAAGTGTTTCTCATTAACATAATGAGTAATTAGTAACCAAAACCAGACGCTGCCTCATGTTTACATTAAATCTATTTTTATAATTTGTAAGAAGTACAAGCAAAGATTTGGATAATTGTTCAGTATGGTTCACAGGGATTAAACACATCAGCTTCTCACATTAAAAGATCACAGAAGTGAATGTATTATAGGATTAATGTTTTGAGTCACTTTTAGATATTTAAAATATTTAACTAATATGAGGCAATATTATATTCACACTTCAAAGATATTTTTAAATTAGTTACCCAGCCAGGACTAATCCAGTTAAAAAGAGAAATGGAGTAAAGAAAGGCTTTTTAAACATCAAACTAATAGTGATGTGACATTTTTATTAGTATCAAGGGTCCATGTTTTCTCTATCTTTCAGAAAGAGATAGTGCACTTTGAAAGATTTGTAAACAGAGGATAGATTATTAAATGCTCCAGTGCCTACTCTTGTTTTAATAATAAAAAAAAGTAAAATCCAGCTTGAAGTAATAATATCCTATCTTAAAACATCCTTAACAGGAAACCTAGTGTTGAGCCAATTTGCTTCAGAAAGGAATTTAAAATGGAATCTGACTGAACTAAAGACAGGTAAGCAAAATGCAGATGCAGTACAACTAGGCAGAAAATGAAAGGCCTGCTTATTCCTGTGTGATGCTCTTTGTTTGACAGGTTGCTTGCACTTGGCACAGCATTTGTGTAAAGCAAATGCTGGAATACATTCATAAGAACAGTGCCTTGACAAGAATCTTTTGTTGAATTTAGCATTTTCTGCAAGATAACAATGAATATTGTCCTTGAAAAAAGAATAATGAGATCTTTTTAAGCTCTTAGCCACACTTCAGTGGAATGAATTGCTCTTCCAAATGTTTTTCCAACCATGTTTACATGTAAAATATAAAAGTGGTCCTAGTTGTGGTAGAAAACCTATTCCTCTCTCTGACACAAACTAAACATTTGTCAAATTCAAGATCCTGAATTCTGTAAGGTATGTCTTGTAGATAAATGACAAGCATTAGTCTTCATGCTGCTTGCCTACGTTCTGTCTTATTTTTATAGTACTGTAGAAAAGTCTCGTGATGCAGATTTTACAGCTAAAATGCCTTTCAGGGCTGTAGCCATTTCAGATATTCTGTGATGTGAAATGCTGTCAAAAATGGGTCAACCATGAACTGAAGGTTGGTTCAACGGAAGACAAAGGATTTTATCATATAGAAAATGAGAGATTCCTTTCACATTGTGGTTATTTCACTGTAGTAAGAATTTTCACCCTCTTCCACAGATACATGTTTTCTTTTCGCCATTAAAAGGGTTCTGTATAGTTAAATGCAAGAATGTGTCATAATAACAGTTCATTATATCACTAAACCCACTACTTTAGATTTTAGAATGAGTTATATTTTTGCATGAATAGTGCATAAACCTTATAAGTCACAGAACGTGAGTATGTATGCATATACAAATATACATACATATTTATATGTATATATCTATGATTACATATGCATGATCATAATGTGTATACTTGTATTCATGTTCATTTCTGTGTGGCATAATTCTCATTCCACTCTATTTTCTGCCTTTTTTCTGCACATATCAAATCTTCTAATCAGTGGTTGAATATTTAAGGTTTGTGGGGACTTTTCTCCAAGGTTATTAATTTTCCTGAGACCTACAGTCTTGATAACTATATGAAAATTACTATTAGTTGTATGGTAGAATTAAAAAGCTGGAAACCTATAAATAATCCAAGACAGATTTATGAAGGGAGCCTGGTGACAGCTGCACACAAGCACTTTTTTAACAAAAACAATCACTTAGGTCCTTAATTTAGAAATCTAATAGCATTAGTATGAGTACTAAGGATACCCCTCACTGCTCCTTACATTAACAAGTTTAAAATCTGTGTTTATACCTTCATATGTGCTTGAGACTTTAAATATCAAATTATACATACGATAACTATCAATTTACTTCTTTCCCAAAAGGCTGTATTCTTGAATTACTAGATGGTGGTTTGTAACCAATATGATGGCAATTCATGTTTAGGACAACAGACTGAAAACCCACAACTTGTAATGGTGTACACTTCATGGTACTGTAAAACA
Organism: Callaeas wilsoni; assembly: GCA_013398955.1. NCBI lineage: Eukaryota > Metazoa > Chordata > Aves > Passeriformes > Callaeidae > Callaeas > Callaeas wilsoni. The sequence goes on along the minus strand of VWPU01004329.1, from coordinate 506,610 downwards.
GGATCTGGATATACTAATACGCTTTTTCACAATTGTTCATTTTATACTTAATGATGCATATACTGTTATACAAATCTTTACAGATGTGGTATGTAAAACACATTATGGACTTTCTGAGTACGTGGAAAATAATAAGGAAGTAATAAAGGTGGCATTTGGAAGATGTCATAGAATCATATCTTGAGTTGTAACAGACTCACAGGGATCACGTTTAACGCCAAAGAGAAATTTATATAAAGGAGTGAGGTTCAGAACTAAGGTCTAGTCTAAAGAATTTTACCAAAAATTATATGTGTGAAATTTTATTCACTTTTCTTTTCTAAAACCAAGTAGCTTCATCTTTGTCATTTTCCAAATCATGACACTTTAGGTTTTGATGCCTTTGCTAATTGTACGTGACAAATTTCCCGCATCCCAGGAGATGTGCCTCTCCCCAGACTCAACACAAGAAAGTGCAAGTATAGTAACACAGCTGTGGGCACAAAAATATCCCGATATTAATGGAGTGGGAGGGAGGAGGGTGCTGAGCTTGCTTTCCTCCCTTTCCTTCCCTCTGCAGCTCTCACTGGGCACATAACCTGAGGCTGCCTTTTTGCTGGGTGCAAGGTGGGCTCTTCTCCTGGTAGGGGTCTTATGTGCCCTTTCCATCCCCCTGCTTCCCCGCTACATTTTGGCCCTCATTTACATCTCCAGAGCCCTTATGCAGCTTTTCTCTGGCTCTGTTAATCTAGTAAATAAGGCCTGGGAGTCAGAGCAAAACTGCAGTTCTGCAAGTATGAGTAGCATACGAGTCTCGTGGGAAGGACTAGCAAATGGGCTCATCTCATTCTTTTTACTCCTTGTCTATAATTGCTGTGCTCTAGAGGCTGCAGCAACATGCACTACTAGGAAGTTTAGATTTTATAACTTCTAGGCTTCAAGAATTTGGATCCCTGTTTTCCACTTCTGATAAAGTGCCATAACCAGCAGGGTGAAACAGGCAGGTAAGGTTGTTCAAGTCTCCTTGTGCAGAGTCTCATATCAAAAGAAAAAAGCTTTGTTAAGCCAGAAGAAGGGGAAGCATGACTCCTTCAATCCAAACAGGAGAGGAAAGTGAGTTTGGCACCCAGGGCTACCCATCCTTTTCACATTAACGAGCTGTTAGCCATGAGTCCCTACAGAGCACTGGGAGAAGTGTAGATAAACTCAATCTGGAGGTCTTAAAGCTGATTTCATAAAGCAGATTGTAAAACTCATGCAAAAAACAAACTTTGAAAGGAAATGATGAGTCAGACTCACCAATATTTATGTTATTATTCTACATACATGTTTTTAGTTAAAAGGCACCATTTCTATCTTTGAGGACAGATGAGGATCTTGTCAATTATGCTGAGTTGTATTCTGGTATGTGGAAATAAAAATCCCAATCGTCCTTGTCAATGTCCACTGTACTGAGCTGAGAGAATTTTGCCCTTTATATTTATAATTCAATATTTAAGCATCAGTCAGTTAAAAGTCAAAATATACAGGTACACTTTAAATGAAAAAATATATTTATCCAGCCATTTCAAATGCTTGTATCTCAAGAGAGCTTTCCATTCTGTAGATTCTCACAAAATTCCTTTATTTGTGAACTTGCAAGTGAAATTATCATATCAGTAAGATGTAGACAGAGAATATGCAATGAACCATACAGTGAATTTGTAAATTAAATTTTATTTATTCTGATTTAAAAATAAATTTATATCATCTAGAAGGTTGATAATATACAAGAATTATATTCTTATTTATTTTATACTTTTTTTTCCCCATGTCTTGGAGTGATTCTATGACCATACTATATTCCCCATCACCTGCTTGTTTTCTAGTGTACCTTTATATTGCAAAGGGGGGAGAGAGAGAAGCCGAGAGAACTCTTCAAAGCGGCCAGCTTGACCTTGTAACTAGAATGTTTTGCATTCTTTTCTGTCCCGATTCTGACAACATTTGGTTAGTTAGAAGACTTTCGCTCTCTGGTCTCTTCGGCTTTCAGCGGAGAAGGGACTGTGATCTGCCTCAGCGGCTTCTTTTCCTTTTTGGACTGTTTTTGGCTTGCTTTTCATCTGAGACCAGCTCCCATCTCCGGACCTGCTCGGCGGGACCCTCCAAGGGGGATCGTCGGACCCTGCCTGGCCGGCCCGGCCCAGCTCAGGACTGCAGGTTACCTACAGAAAGAACTCTAAAATCCATAGTCCTCCTTTAGGGGACAGGGGAGGGGGTTTCTATATCCTTTTTTCCCGTGACAGCGGGAGACGCTATGTTGTTAAATAAATAGTTTTTTTTTTTTTTTACTCGAGAAATTATTTTCCCGAACCCGTGGAAGAAGTGCTGCCGGGGCCTGCTTGCCTGGCAGGCAGGAGAGAGAGAGAGAGAGACGCCCCTCTCGGGGTGTTTCCTCCTGGATTTGTGTCCAAACCGGCACACCCCATAATCTCTCTTTAAAGGTTGCTTATTTTTAAAGGCGGTGGAATAATTTTGAGAAAATAATTTCACCATTTTTTCTACTTCTAATTGTCGGAAGGACAAGAGATTTTCTAGTGGATAGTTGTACCTTCTCCACTGGTGTTTTTCTGTCAATTTAATTCAGCTGCTGCATGCTTCATTGTACACCACACTTATTCTACCCCTATGATTTTCACACTTTAGGATCTCCTTAAGTATTCTTACAATGATTTCATGGAGAATTCCTGCACACTCTTTCACCCAGGGCTCAGTCAAGCCCAGGCCCATCTTCACTCTGAAGATGAAATGTTACCGGTTTTATTCCTCCATGGATTATCCCATACATAAACCAAGTTTTGCATATTTTGTTAAAGAAATGCAATCCAGTGGTTGAATGTTAAGATGGCATTTGACTTCCAGCAGACTTTTTGGGTACCCTGCATATCTTTAGACTGTAACAAAGATTGAAATGAATCAGCAGTCAGGCAATATGGGCAACTCAGGTATACCAGCTGTTGTGTAACCACAGGAAGAGCATAGAGGTTTTGGAAAGATGCCATCTTACAGTTCATAGAGCTAAAATACTGGGTTTATCCTTATTTCTTGCTGTGTTGTGTCCTAAATTAACAGTGCAAGGGCAGGTAACCAGAACAATCCAATGTCACTAACATCACTTTGGATGAAACACTTAGATACAACTACTTTCAATGCTTGTAAGACAAAACTTACATAAATAGAAGTATGGTACAAGATACCAAACTGATCTGAAGGAAAGGAGCATCTGCACAGCTCATCTGGGTTTGTTGCTGTCTTGTTATTTAGTTTACTTAAGGCTAATTTAAGCCTGAATTTTTACTTGAGGGAACAATGTCCTCTGCATCATATAAATAGATGCCAGAGAACTCAGTTCCTGTAGTACACGAAAACATAAATAATAAACCCATTACCACTTTCTTCATGTTTATTTTCACTCTGGTTTAAATAGTAACATCACTTTGACCCTTGCATCCAGAATTTCTCCATTACTGTTATTTTTCCTTTATTTTTAATTTCACTTATTATTATTATTTCCAAGTTAAAATGACCAGAACTGAACTGAATTATAAAAGGAATTATACGGAATTATAAAAGCCACAGTTATGGTTTTGTTTTGTTGTTTTTTTTTTTTCCCCCAAATGCAGTCAAGGAATTGCTATTTTGTATGAGATTTCACAGATTTACTGACTGGTTGAGGTTGGGAAAAAAACCTCTGGAAGGCATCTGATCCAGTCCCCCTACTCAGTTAGGGCCACCTAGGACTGGTTGCCCAGGATCATCTTCAGATGGCTTTTGAATATCTCCAAGAATTGAGACTGCACAACTTCTCTGGGCAGCCTGTGCCAGCTCTCAGTCACCCTTCACAGTAAAAAGTGTTTCCTGATGTTTAGAGGGAATCTCTCATGTTTCAATTTGTGCCCATGGCTTCTGATGCTGGCACTGGGCACCACTCTCCGTAGTCTATATTCTGTTAAAAGTTCCTATTAAATATATTTCTAAGTCTAAACCCAAAATTTATGCAAGGAAGAAATTATATTAATGCTTGATAAAGCATCTAAGTTCCATAAATATTCCATGTAATGACAGCATATAATATCTTTAATCAATTATTCACATCTGTTTTAGATAGTTATGAAATAGATTAAATTAATTTAATGAAACAGTGAAGTTTAGAAATATTTTCCCGATGCTAATGGTAATCCATGTCAGAGTCAGTAACAACTGTGCACTTAAGAGTAATTTTACTTCTGAGATTTGGGGTTTTCTAATGCTACTTTTCACTTAGTTACAACTTATCTGTCATATTCTTTAACCTATTAATTACAAAAACATGCTTTCAATCTTAATTTAGTTTTAACAGATAGTATTCCCTGTGGTACACCATATGATTTTTTGATTTGTCTTCAAAAAAATGTTAGAGACCCAAAAGAATGTTCTTAAAGAACATGCAGACGCCAGTTTAAAGGTTTTAGGTCTATGGAAAAGATTTACTTTTATTTTAGCTAACATTTATAAACTACATTGTAGAAAACAATTGACAGTTTTTCTGCCAAAACCCCTTGTGTTTTTAGGAGCTCAAGGTAGCAATGCTATAGGGTGACATCCTAGTACAGATGTCCATGTAAATATGCAATTGTAAAATCTTTCAGGAGCAGTCAGTGATAGAAGCAAGGACTTCATGCTTTAATACTACATTCTTCTGCAACCCCACAAAATAATTGCTGTAGAGTAGTACTATTGTGGCTGCCAAAATTGCTAACATGAATTCCTGTTGATGAATATAACTGTTACACGTGGAATCCTATCTTAAAAGATTAATAAGAGTAGAGAATAAAACACTTAAAAGTTATGAAATGCCAGAGACATTTTGCAAAGGGGCAAAGCCATACCTATTATTAACTTAAACAACTGGAATAAACAGGCAAGGTTTTAGGCACACAAACCAGTGACTGAAAGACTAGCAGGCAACTCCAAAGTAAATAAACTAAGAATGTGTGCAAGAAAGAAGGGTTAGCATACTGTGCGGATGAAAACAAATGAGGATATACCATGCAACTTTCGTGTCCCCTGAATTCATGATGTTACATAGGCTTTGGTTTCCAGCCCTGCCTTTTGAAACAAATTAGTAAAATTGACCATTTTTAAAATTGAATAGTATGTCCTGGTGTTTGCCTTGGTTGTATGTCTTGTTCATAACTTATTTAGAAGTAAAATGTGGAAGAAATCAAAAAAATTTCATGGTCCATTCAAACATGGAGACAGATATTCTATTTTCTCTAAAAGACTTTAAGATAGGAAAATCTCAGCTCATATGAATGTATGGAAGTAAACGTAATCAGCATGGGATGGAAATTTAGTAAATTGGACACAAGAAGCTTCAAATATGGGATTTTTAATACACTCCTTGGATTTGGTTCCCGAGCCACTCTATTCAATATTTTTTCTGGTTTTTTCACTTGACTATATGAACAAAGCTTCAGGATATTGTATGTGGTTTTTTTAATGTAGGTTTTACAGACCTATTCTGAACCTCACCAGAGTATCCATTTAAAAAAAATCTTAGAAACCATACTTTTATGTGAGATTTGCCTTAATATTTCTGCTGGAGGAGAAATCTTGGTGTAACGAAAACCTTACTTCCCATCGAATTTTATTTTCCATTTTATCTTTTTTGCCTCAAGCCTATGCTTTTCTCAGCTGTCAGGAAGCAAGAATTTTCCTGGTTCCTAATCCATCCGTTTCATTTATCTGGTTACCTTTTTCTTTTCATTTTGTGTGTTTGGAGTAATGTCCTGTAAGCCAGCTGTTCATCCCACAGTGGATATTTTACAGCTTGCATCTGTTTCTAATGTTACTGGCTTGACAGATGTCTATGGCTCATATTAAGATAAATTAGCTTCCTGAGGCAGTCTATACCTCATACGACTGTTTTGGACTTTGCCACATTCTGCTGTACCACTACTAGGCTGCTTTTTACTAAAGAGCAATGAAATTTTCCAGTTTTCATACGTGTTAGTTTTGCATTTTCGACATACTGGCATCCATCCACTGGTTCCCACTCCCTTTAGGTTTGAACAGGAAAAATTTGCAACAATGCAGCAGATTTTGCCCAGATAGCACATCAGCTTCAGTAAAGTCTTGCCCATGTATTAACAAGGCTGTGGTCCTACCTGAGTGTTGAATTGGTCCTAAGCTTTATGGATCTCTCTTTTGTCCACATCAGGTCATACTAATCAGTGTTTCACTCACTGTACCGTGAGATTACAGTAGGGAAGAGACAGAGCTCATCTTTTGTCTTATTTGTGTGCACTTCTTCATTTAAGTGATGTTTATTCTGTTAAAGGAGACTTGTAAGAGTCTGAATTCCCTTCAGCAAAACCAGCTGTACTCTTTTGCAGATGTCTATAATAATGCCAGACAGCTGAGTAATTTTGTGGAGGAGCAGCATAATCCTAGCATCGTTTCCCTAGGGATGTGGCATATTTTCCCCATTACAGACCTGAGGAAGCTGGTTTGGGAAATCATGATGACAGTTTACACCACTCCCTCACCAAACTGAAGGTGAAAAACAAGACCTCTTTTTAAGAGCATAGTAGATTTAGTGAAACATCTAGAAAAAGCCACTCTTCATCTACTGCACTTGGTTTCATTTTTACAGAACTCGGTTTCTGTATATTTAAAATTATTTTTGACATTTCAGCATTTGAGCATTTCTTGAGCTTTAAATACTGGTATGTTCTTTATGAATCCGCTTAGTTACTTATAGACAGACTTCCGATTCTGTGGAGAACCAGAAAAAATATGCAATTTCCTTTTAGGACAGATTGAGTTAGTGATACGTTTATCTCTACATTCAACTCTTAGCTATATCTTTTTCCATTTATATATTTAACAGAAAGCATACTACAGGAAAAATAGCTTTAAGATTAAATAGCAGGACTGGAAAGAAACTTTTTTTGCTTCCACTCTCCACTTCCATCCTCTGAATGAGGTAACAAGGATTCATTCTACTGGACATGCAGTGCAATTTTCCTTCCCAATGTGCCTTTTTCAAATCCCATATTAAAGGCCATGCCATAATTTAGGAAGTTCTTACAAAAGAAGCTGCAAAACTATGTCTGAGAGACCTGTCCACCACTGGATGGCCTCTTAGTGCTGTCCTGTAATAACTCCTGGGCTCTTCACTTTAGACGGGATCATGCCAACATCCAAAACAGTCAGAGGCTAAAGGCATAACTGAAAACTGATATAAATCTTTCTAAGTCTTGACAGTGAGATCTGTGATGTGTTACTGCACAGGGCAACATGGGCTCTACTTTGGCCTTTCTGAGGGGGTTTGGGCTGCCTGTATGGTTGCTTGTCCACCTTTCCATGAGTGGAACTGCAAAACAATTGACACAGCCCTGACTGACTGACAAACCTCTCACTGATTTTTCTTGATTGATGTCTACTGAAGGATGTCTTTAGTGCATATATATAATTTCATAAATTTTAATAAATTGTGGACGATTTATGACTCTTGCAAGAAACTTGCCCTCTGTGTATGACTGTGGTGCTTATGGACATGGTTTAGCGTGGATCTGGCAGTGCTGTGTTAGAGGTTAGACTCAATAATCTTAGAGGTCTTTTCCAATGCTAATGATTCTATGATTCTATGACTCCAAGCTCTGCACGGAATACTGAGAGCTTGCAAGCAATTTTTTTCCCAGCTCAGAACTTTTCTGGAGGAGTCTTGTCTCTATTGTGAAAATGTTGGTATATATATATATATATACACACACAGATATATAAACATGGAGACCTTCGATCTGCCTGGAGTTGTATCTTATATCTAGAGGGAAAAAAAACTCTACAGGATTCCTCAGTGGCTGCATGTTTACAATACATCTGGCTCAGACATGATATGACAGATGTTCAAAACACACTTACTTGATAAACAAAAAATTTCACGTTGCAACTTGTATGTTTTACCTCTTATCTTACCACTGTTCTATCTTTGAGAATTTCACTCTGTCTTCTTTTCACCCTACCATTAAGCAGAAGACAGCAGTGAGGACTCCTTTACCCTTCTCTTGCCAAGGTTGAAAAGACCCAGCTCTCTTAGCATCTTGTTCTACTTCATCTGCTCCAGCTGCTCATCATCCTGGTAGTCTTTCACTGGACATGCTCCAGTCTGCCAGTATCCTTTTTGTACTAGGCAGCAGCACTCTGGACGAGTGTCACAAGTGACAAATAAAAAGGGATGGCTTCCCTCAGCCTCCTGTCTGCAGTTCTGCTGATGCAGTCCCAGGGGATATTCTTTGCTGCCAGGGTACATGGTTGGCTTGGTTTATAACTATTTTGAAATTAAAAACCGTGGTAAACTTTCTAAAAAAATGTACTACTTTTAGTAAAGTATTCATAGAAAAATCCTCATGTGAAATCACAGCTGCTTATGTCACAGATGTGACATGCAGCACCAGGTCACCAGGAAACACCTTCGGCCCCAGTTCCACTTGGGATCATCTGTGTGCAGAGCGTGTCCAGATCAGGGGTGCCCCTGGCTGCCAGCATGGGAGCGTGTAATGGGTGCAGTCAGAATCTACAACTGGTTACCCTGTTGCAGGGTTGCAGAGAAATTCATTCCCTGGTGCTTCCCCTAGGAATGGGCATTCTGTCCCTCGTAACCTGTTGCCCAACAACAGCTGCTTTATTATTTGCATACTTTGTCTTTTTGCTAAATGCTCAATGTGGATTTCAAAAATATATGTGAGATTAAGGATATCCATGAAGATTACTCTCCACAATAAGAGGACACTTCTACATAATTTATAAATGGTTACTAGATTATTAATATCAGCTAGAAGAGCATAACATGGCCTGAGCTGTTAAAGAATCTCACTCTGGTTTCAGAGGCCTTGATTCACACTCTGGACTTTTGTTATGGCCCCAACCTAATTACTTAAACTAAATGTGATTCATGGTCATTTCATTAAGGTATGCAAAAGCTGCCATAGATGTGATACTGACCATATGAGCCATAAGAACAAGAAAGCATTCCCTACAGGACCAACAAAGCCCAGGTGCATCCTTGATTTTTGACAAACCACTCACACTAGATTACTCCAAGCATGTCAGCGAAATGAGTTAGGCTGATCTTCAAAGCTCTATACTACATTTGTAACAAGGCTATTTTAATTTATAGTGTTCTAAGCTACTTAGAAGTAAACACAATTACAATCTAAAAATAATTTAAATGGTAATCATTTGATAATGCTTTGTGAAACAGGTATATTAATAAATTTATACTCAATTTAAAAGAATTTCACATTTGTACAATAATTGTTCATCTAGGCAGTAGGATTGATCTGGAAGTGTATAGTTATGGTTTTGATTTAACTTACTTGCTTTTTTCAGAAAGATTTTTCTTATATCCCTATCTAGTTTCAGCTGTGTACTGCTCACAAACTGACTGTGCTTCATCTATTGATGATGTTATTGAACCTATTTGACTATCCTGGTAAAAATACAGCTACACAGAAGAAAACAGTAGGCTCTGCCTAATATACATAAAGACTAAAAATAAATATATTAATTGTTGTAAAAGATCCAGTTCCTATAGCCTTATCAAAATAGCTATTGCCTTTAAATAAAACCAACCCCCTTACTATTTTAAATTTATATTGCAAGATCATGGTTGTGAAATTAAGCCTTCACAAGTATGGTACTGTGAACTCATACTAATTCCTTTGCTTTTGGGGAATTAGCTGAGTGGTCATATATGAATAAAGAATTAATTGATGTCTTGTTTCACTGGTATTGTTAAACATGTAGCCTTTTTCTATTTACTGAATGCTTTTTTAATTCACAACAGTAAATGACAATAGCAGCTAATCTACATAATGCACTAGTGAGTTAGATGGTGGATATTACATTTTCTATTTTCAGATGAGGATGTAGCCCCTAATTTTGACTTCCTAATTTTTGACTAGTTTGAGACTTCTAGGGTCTTTTAGCTTCACTGATTCTGACCAGATAAAATTGTATTTTCAATGATCTCAGTGTTAATTATGAATTTCTGGAGTGTCCAGACTTCTATATGTGTTAGTTAAAGAATACACTTTAGGATGGATTTAATTTTAGTTCTTAAAGTAGCACTTTCCATTCCCAAGAATTATAAAGAATACATTCTGAACTAGCTGTTTGGTTAGCCTAAAATCACGTGTGCATGCATCAAATGATTGCAAGTTAGTACTTTTGGTCTCTCAGGTCTGACACACATTTCAAATGTTAATATTCATTTTTATATATGTATTTCTATGTATAGTGAAATATGTAGACAATGCTTAAAATTTTCTTTGGAACATCAGCTGAGTTCCAGGAAAACTGCTTTACATCGTATTCTTTTCCTTTTGACTTGTGATCCTTGCAAATACACTGCATACTTGTTTTCAAAAGTGTATGTTTTTCACTACTTATAATTTTTATCATTATGGTGATATTCTACTCATCTTTAGAAACTGAAAAGGTTTTGGGCATCCACTAATACAATTAATTTTTTCCCTTGTTCATTAAAACGACATCCCGGATTATATGTATTCTGGGCGTTAGTGTCTAGAAATAATTAATGAATCATTTCTACTGGACAGGCAACTGAAAAAGCACTTATGTTTTGTTATCATGACAGAAAGACTTCTCATCTGTATATATGTATATATGGAAAAAAACCCTAAATAAATAAATAAATAACAGCAGTCTCATCTAGCAGGTGAAATCATCACAAGGTTTAGGGTATACTGGAGGACAGATGAGTTCTTATCTTTTTATGGTTTTTAAAACCATATCAGATGTCTCTCTATAGTGTAGCCAAACTTTAGCATTAGGCTCAATACAGGGTAAATGACAGAAGTGTATTGGTCTGTACTATGGAGTCCAGAATGTGTTATTTTCACTCTTTACTGGCATTTCTGGAAGGTCTACAAGCCTTGAGCACAACCCAGATTTGCATAAACCACCCAATAGTCCTTTCTGGCCTCTTTCAAGTTTTTATCTATATGAAAATCCTTACAGATTTGAAACCACAGATATGCATCCAGTCTTTTCTGAAACTGAAACTGAGCAGGGCAGCTCAGTTACCAGCCAACTTTTGAGTGGGCAAATGAGGTACCAGCCACAGCTGGCACAGGCTGCAGCAGAAGAATCAAGAGCCAAAGTGGATGTCACCATTCCAGCTGATCCAGGGCCCAGCTTGTAATGCCCAGATCCATGCATCTGCAGACCCAGTTCACAGCAACTGTGGAATAACAGGAGAAGAAAGGAAAGAAAGAATAGTTGTGAGAAATAGCTTCCATAAAGCAGGAGATTATATTACTGCAGTACTTCAGCTAAAAGAAAGGAAATTAATAAAACAGCAAAGGGAAATCGTCCAAAGGAAATGAAAACTCTGTAATCAGGTTGATGGAAGGCAGTTACAAGGAGTGGAAGAAGGCAAACAAGATCTTAATTATCTCAGAGCAGGGAGAGGAGTGAATCTTATCATGAAATGTACTCCTAGTAGGAATCCAGGCCAAAAAACCACAGTGTAGGATGAAAGGTCATGCCAGGGGAGACAATATAGACAAGAGAGAAAATAAAGACTGATGCAAAAGATATAAAAATTAACTAGTACACAAAATCATGGAAAGCTGAGAAAGAATGAAATGAAGCAGCAATGAATGTGAGAAATGTAAGAAGGAAAAGGATGCAAGCAAAGATGATGGGGAACGGAACCTAAGGTCTGAAAAGCTGTTTACTTCTGAAGTTGCTAATTTCTCTGTTTGCACTCATAGTTACTTGTAGATGACAAAGGCTGTATAGAAATAAATATCAAGATGTGCAGTATGACAAAAAAAATTAAATTAGTTAAAAAAAATCAGATGGTATAACTGGAAATAACTGCTTGAGGGACTATTCTGTTATCAACATACATATGAGACTCAGTGGCTACATGCTAGCACAGGGTCTGTGCTAGTGAATGGCTTGAAAACTGCCTACTGAGAGGGATCCCTGTCCCATTCCAGCTGCTGATCTGTGGCAAGGGATGGCTTTGGAGAGCACTAACTGGTTTTGGCAAATTCCTGTCTAAGATTTCTCTAGTTATTACTATAAATAGTCATGGTCAAGTGGGAAACAATATTTCCAGGCTTACATGAATTTACAAGGATATAAGGGAGTTCAGAAAAATATATAAATAGCATGAGAAGTGGAGTGTCATTTCAACCATAGGATCAAATCCAGTCAAGGAGAAATGGCAGCTGAAGGTGCTCTAGGGGATTATTGTCTAATGGAGAGCTGGAAGTGACCAAGGGCAATCAAACATCAATACAGACCTCCTGCTACAATTTTAGATAACTGACAATGAAACTGGCAAGGAACAATCAAAGCAGGAAAGAAAGGTGGGATTAAAGAGCAAGATCTCAGCTTTAGCAAAGGAGGAATTTGAAGCTTCAATATTCATCCACCATCAGTATTCCTGTCTGCACTTCTGCATGCAGTTTAATAAGTAATAAGAAAGGCAGCTATTAAAAATTAGACTATCTTATTAAAAATTAGACACCATTTCTCAAAACTGAACTTCTGGCATGTTTTAAAAGGTTCCATATCTCTCTGCAGGAATCATCATTTCACTGGTGTGTGTGCTTTAGGGCCCAAACCCCTTCAAGATATTCATGGCTTCTAAAGCAGAACGGAAGTTGGTCCTAATCAGCAGCAACATGAACTTGGGCCTTTATTTAATATTCTGTGGGCATATTCTTAAAATGTCAATGCATATTTTAGACACTTCACTGCACTTTTGTGCGTCACTTCATGTTTTTGGTTTCTGTTATGAAGTGCAAATATATGAGGCACCACTGAAAAACCTTCAATTGCCATTGTACTGTCTCTGCGGTTTCTTTTGATCCATCATAATAGCTCATCATGGGAACTGTTTCTCACTGCACTTAAACATATACTGCTCAGGGAAAGTTCTTTGGCAAGAGACATATATCCCCTCAAGGAAATGAAATCCTTTGCTCATCTCTTGCCTCACAAGATCAGGTGTAAACAAGCCCTGCATGGGAAATGATCCTGTGTATTGGCAGTTGATTCCTCCAGAGTTGTTACTCCAAAGCTGGATAGCAAGCTGCCTATCCTGGTGGGTATCATATATAGATTTTTTTAAAAATCAAAAATTTCAGAATATTTATTTTTCACTTAAAATCATTAATAGTCAACAGAAATGCTTTTAAAAAAAAGCTTTTGTTTTTTTTAACCATCAATTAAAATGTTGATTCTTTTCAATGTAAATGCAATGCTTTGATGACAAGCAAATACTGTTTTACAATTTATATGAAATAGAAGCTGTGTTCAAAGTTCTGTGATTTATTTTTTAAATCAGAAGTACCAAAAATAATATTAAAAAAAGCAGCTCTCTACAATACCTTGATCTGTGTGAGATTCTGTAGGAAAAACAATGAACCTTGAACTAAAATTCTGTAAGACAGATCTGCTTCTTTTTTTCAAATACATAGTTTTATTTACTTGAATTAAAAGTGAACATTGATAGCAATAGTAGCTCAGGTATGTCATTTTGGAGGCATATATCTTTTTTCAGGATATATGTTTTTCATTCTGTGACAGTATGTTGTATTTTCTTCTGTAGTACAGATTCTGTTTACAGAATTTTATGATCAGTTACATATGAATTGTAGTGTTCATGCTCCACATTTTATTAAGCTTCTCTGCAATAAAGGAAAAGATTTGCTTATTTTTTATTTGTTACCTTCCTTTTTGCTATACTGAAATAGAGAATAAAATTGTGAATTACACATATTACACACAGCCTGGGCATGTCATTCATTTATTTTATTGGTAGGTGAACATTTGGGACACAGCTTTAGAGTTGTTGTGGACTAGTTAGGCTTTCATTTTTGTGGAAGTGTAGTTCTTCATCTGTGCGGGAGGCAACATGGACCAGAGGATCAAGATTGGGACTGAAAGCAAGATTTCTGGGTGCTATTTCTGGTTCACCCAGTGGCTTGCCAGATGACTACAGGCTTTTGCCCCTGGCCTCAGTTTCCTCACAGATAAAGTAGAACTGACAACACCAGATATCCTTTGCAAACTGCCTTGAAAACTAGGAAAGGAAACAAAAAGGGGAAGGATCACGAAAGATATCCCATTGTAAATTGCAAAAAATAATATAGTTAGGGAGATAGTTATATGTATGCTAGACGGAAACTGGCATGCCCAGGTGCAGCAAAAATAATGCTGCTACAGTACACAGCTCAGCATGAATTGCAAAACCAGCCCAGGACCTGAGTAAATATTCTGTTGGCTAACTTGCACAGAATGTGAAGTCAGCACATCAATACCAAGAAGAAGGATTAAAGGTGCTCCTGCATGTCTGTAGTGAGCTGCAGCTCCATGTCTGAATGTAGAAGAAAATCTCCATCAGGAAATTAAATACACAAGACTTAATAGAAAGGTATTAATGAGGAGTTGACAGTGTAAAATATTTCAAGACTCTTAGGAGTGAAATCCTGAAAATCAGATGAATCCTGAAATATTCAGAACAAATTTGAATGACGTCTGCCTGGTCCCACTTCCTGCATGTGATATCTCCACACTGGCTCCTTTGGCATGTTCATATGCATGTTCTACATCAAGATTTTCTAAATTCAAAGCACAGTGCCCATCTTCAATTCCCTCCCTCCACATGAGATAATGCTGCTTGCCTTACCTGCCACCTGCTTGGCAGCCAGGTTGTCACGGTGTGATGGAGAGAAAAGCAGCTGTAGCAGTGCCTTGCCATGGAGTGATGGGCTTTCTACCAGTTTGTGAGCAGGAAGAGCACACATGCAGCTCCAGGCTGGCACACTGCCTTGCCCCCATTTTATTGACTTTGTATCAGAGTTCAGAAATATGTCAGGTTTCTTACACAGTAAAAAAACCAGAGACTTGTTCAATACAGTATGCTCAGAACTGAAGGTTTAAAGACAGGGTGTTTTTGACAGTACTTGATACGCCTTCAAATAATTAGGAGTGAGCATAAATCTGGGGAAAGGCTTGGCCTCATTTTCCAACAACTGAATAGAGGATTCAGCCACAGCTACCCAGTGTGAAACACACAGTATAAAGGAGCTTAAAATTGTCAAGTAGTTCCTGAATAAATGAGTGGCTGTGCATGAAGTGATTGGAAACAGATAATATTAGCATATAATCTTTGCCAAAGTATGGCACTGAATATCTGGTTATTACTACAGATCCTTAGCATCAATTCAAGCACAGTTGCTCTATGAAATTTCTACTTGGCTATGTGACATGACAACTTGTGGTCAACCAACAAAAAGCAATTATATAATCAAGAGAAAATTAAAATGTAAGTAGAAATATCTGTGGTTTGTGATGATGGATGTCATTATGAAGCACAAGTACAAGAAAAGCAAACAGAGATGATGCAGAACAGATTACATTGCAAAACTTTATGCAACTTCATATAGATATTTTTTCGGCTTCCAGAGGGTACAAATTCCCATGTGAACACAGTCAGACAGCTGACTGCCTGGAAAGCATGATAGCTGTCACGTTGCAAAAGCTCTTTTTATACATCTTTTTATATATCTTCCTGTAATACAAATACACTGCAGAAAGCATTTCTCTGTATCTCTGCCTCATAACTTAATTTTCGAATTTCAGCTGAAAAATTTATCTTCTATTTGCCTGCCTACTCACCCACCCAATTCTTTCTTCTCTATACTTATATATATTTTTTGCCTTTCCCCTGTTATTTATTACTAGAAACAATTTAGAGACCTGAAAGATGTTATATAAAATTAAATTTTAGTCAGTAAGACCCATCCAGCAAAACAAATGATGTATGCCTAAGCCCATACTGTGTTAGAACTACATTCGCAAATATTTGGATTAATACAGCAAACTGACATTGAGGTGCTTCTTCAAAACCTCTTCAGACACCTTTCAGTATTTTGTCCTTTCTTCTTATCTCTGCCTTCTGCTGTCCCTGGTTGTCGGGAGGGGACAGCCATGCTAGGAGCTTCACGTTAAGGGGGAGATCAGCTCTGTGTGGAGAAGCAGCAGCATCAGCCTGGGGAAGGCAGTGGCACAGCGATGTGGGATGGCAGAGTGATGTGGGATGGCTGCAGAACGCAGGTTGTCAGAAGCAGCACAGCCAGCTGACTTCAGCAGGGCAGTGCCTGATGCTGCTCAGTGCTCTGACTGCCCAACAGGGGCTGGAAAGGAATGAAAGAGAGGAAACCAGAGGCCCTGCCTTAGAGCTGAAATGAAATATTAGCTCTCTTTTGTAATACAGAATTGTATGATGAAAACTTGCCTAAGAACAGTCATACATGACCTTTTGAAATTTTGCTTTTAGAGATTACTCTCTCCAGTTTTTTGGTTGGTTGGTTGGTTGGTGGTTTTTTTTGTTTGTTTGTTTTGTGTGTTTTCTTTTTTGTTGTTGTTGTTGTTGTTGTTTGGTTTTTTTCTGTAGACAAAAAGCCTTCATTGAACATAAGGGATGATCAGGTTTTCCCTTTGCTCTGACAAGATTCTTATTGGGTTAAATGCTTTCTCCTGCACTTTATCTGAGCCAATATTTTCCAAAATCAAGCAGTCACACAGTCCATACACTCCCTGAAGCACAGGACACCCTGGTCATGGACCTGACCCTCCTACAGCAAAGCCCATGGTAAGATCTTTGCTGACCTGGAGACTGGCTAAGCCTCTCTGTGTGCTTGCAAGTCCAGCTTCACCCAGTGGAGGACTTTTCGGTGGAGAAGGCAGTGAGAGTTGAAACAGTCCCTATCAGGTAATTTTAAAACCTGCTGATTTTTGTGTTCATTCCAATTTAGTTGACTGTTGGCCTTTATCATGATTATTTTCTGTATTTCCAAATGCCGATTCCCAATGGCAGTGCTAGAGAGATGCCCTTTGCCTGGAACACTTTGGAACAAACCTTTGCATTACTCACAACCCAGCCCAGCGCTGCATTTCCTACTGCAGGCTCCCTAATCAGCTGTTTCTCTATGTCTTCCTGGAGCCACTGATGTTATCTAAAAATTCTCTGCTTCACATCCGGATATGACATTTGTCTAGTCTGTCAGAGAGTACTTAAAGTCTCTCATTACAGTTGTATTTCCTGCTACTGTATCTCTTTCAGCAGATCCCAGTCACTGTTACTCTCCGAGTTGAGTCACTGGTAATACAGATCCCATACGATATTTTTATTGTTTGGACTGAAACACCAATTCAGATATAACCTTCTCTCTGGGTCACTTTCATTGGATTTTTACCTTGCACAGAGAGAAGTTGGGTATATGTCATTTAAGAGAAAGCCATTATTTATTAGCTATTGCACACACTAGGGAAACAAAGACTAACGAGCTACTAGGCTAAGCATTTATATTTTTACTTCCATTTCACTGAGGCAGCAGTAGAGTCTTTCCTTACCAGATTATTGCCAGAAAGAAGGAAAGGTTTATTCGTGGTTGCTCCTTGGGCTTCATCTCTCCTCTGTCCTATTGCCTACTACGGATTCTCTGTTTTCTAATATCCTGTGTGTTTTCAGTTTTTTATCTTGCATGGTTTAGCTCACATACTTTCTTTTACCTTCATAAGAGTTTCCTGAGTAGGAGAGAATAAAAACTGTGTTGTACCAGCCTAGACACTGGATCATAGACAGCTGAGTCCTAGGGTTGAGAGTTGTTCACAGAGGCTTCTGTAACTCATTGAAGTGCTTTGTTTATTAACTTCATTAAAGATCTTAATATGTGAGCCTCCTGTATGACCAGTGTAATTTATTCTACCTTTTTTGCATATTCTTATTTTTTTAGCATAGCAATGGGCCACCAAACACTTTAAAAAACTAGTAAAATAATATCTTATTTAGGGGTAGATTTCATTCTAGTTCTCTCACCTCACTCCTTAGTTTGCTGGCACTGCAGGAGAAGCAGATGCTGCTGCTCTGGTTCCCTTTTGTGAGTTTCAATGTGATTAGCACTGTATGTGTTTGATTGCCCATGAGACAATATGCTAAACACTCACATTTTCAAGACTGAAAAATGGGCATTTCTTTGACCAAGGTGAAACTGAACCTGAAAAAAACACCTCCTGCTGCCTTTCCAGCATCTTTCCTTGATTTGTCTTTTATCACTCCAACCACCTCACCTGTGTTTCAATATACGGCTGGGAGGAAGGACATCCATATCCTGTGTGCTACATGTTTACCCATAGCTCAAGTACATTTGTCTTATTATGGAAAGTCTGCCCCTCAGTTCTTTTCCCTCTCTGTTTCACTTCTAATCTTCTGTAACTCTTCCTCAAAACTTGTTACCTTCTCACTGTCCTCCACCAGCCAAGGGACCACATACATGCTGGTTACTCTTTGAACAGGGTATATGCCTGTTGAATCCCACTCTGGGGTGACCTGCCCCACTCTCACCACACTACATTTAGCTCAAGTTGTGACTTTGAAAACTATCTTTTATAATAAATTCAAGGCTTTTGTTCTTCATTTCCTATTACTACAAGATCAGCCCTGCTTCCAAATCAACTTCCAATTAAAAAAAAAAATTAATCTGCTTTTTTGCAGCTGGCTTCCTTTCCCTTCTGTGTTTTTCATTGCACCTCTCCTGGGCTTCTCCATTTTTCCTCTGTCCTGAGTGATACCAGATACCATCTATGGTGAGCTGGAAAGGGAGATACCCAGTTCTGCATCAACTCACAGAGCTGCACCCAGTCCTCAAGCACAGGCTGTTGCCACCATGGGCAGCTGCAGCATACCCCAAGCATCAGTTTCTCCATGCACCTGCAGCTCCCAACATCTGACCGTTGGAAGTTCACCCTCATGCTGCTCCTCTGGTTTTATGACTTGGCTGTTCCAATATCTGACTTGACTAACCAAACCCAGCCCATGCCAGCTGCCATATTAACTTAGTCCACTTGGTACTTGAAGGAATCTCTCCATTCTTAGCTCTTGCATCTTTGGTAATGTCAGTTTCTTTTGTTTTTATTAGACTAGGACACTGTAATCAACTTTCTGATAAGATGTTTTAAAATTGAAACCACTTCATATTATACATGGAGACTCTGCAAAAGAAATTAGGGATTAATATCAAAAGCAGTTGTCACACTGTTCCTGTGAGATTGCTCAGCAGTGAGTCATTACAGCATGAGAGTGTAAAGAATAACAGCTACAGAAAAGCAATGTCATATATTTTGATTTCAGTGATTTGTAGTAAGTGTAATATTTTTTCTTTGTGTGACTGTGGAATTAATACCAAATCATTACTGGCCATGTTTTAGCTACCAGTCTGACATTTTTGTCAGATTTTTCAATGAATTCTTCTCAGTTCAGCACTTGTTTTTCGGTAATGGGAAGTCTGCCAAGTTCTGGAATTTGATTTAAAGCTTTTAGCTAATTGTACTTCTTTTCTGCTAGTTTCATTTAACAAATTTGTTGCAGTGAAACTGCAGTTTATGACCTTTTTTTTTCTTTTAAACAGAATGAATTGCTATAACATTTCACAGCAGGGAAACAACAATTTTGGCAGTAAAGCTCACACCCCCTCGAAATATTAAATCAGGATTTTTTCTAGATAAAATTTGCAGTGCATTATTAGAACAAAACAAATACATAAACTGCTGAAAATTGAAATTTAATTTCACAGGAACCTTGTCCCAAGAGTTTTTTGGAAGTTCTAATGGTTTTAGGGAATAACGAATTTCAACACATGAGGATATTGCCACATCTTCCTTCTTTGTTTGGACTAATAATCTTTCCTGATTAATTCCTGCTGATCAATAACTTCATTTGAAACAATAATAATCCACAGTGGAAAGGCTGACATTAAAGATGGGAAAGCAAGGGGAAGTATGAGTAGAAATACAGGTCAGGATAAGCTCAGCCTCTTGGGAACTCCTGGGACCATCGTGCAGAATTTTGCCGAGATGCAGAGGACTCTACACTGCACATACAGTGAGTCTGATATTACTGAAGAAGTGATGGAGGGTCTTCTCTGCACCCAAGGAAGTGTCAGTGTGATGGGTGGGTTGTCACTGGTGTGGCTTAAGATGACCCTTAGAGCTAATGCTTAAAGACAGCTCTGAGTCAAGTCCTTGTTACTGGTGAGTGGTGTCTGATGTTGGCACACTATTCTGTATACTTCCTATTTTGTACTGCCATCATATTAGCCTCAGCTTTTGACAGCTATGATGACAACCCAAATTTTGGTGAACTTTGCTCATTTTAAAGTCAGTGTATCTCCAAATACTCCTTTGATAGTTACTATTCAACTTTGCACTTAGAAAAATTTTTCAAAAAAAATAAGTCATACTTTAATGTATTAGTGTGCCTGGAAACTGCTTCTCAGTGAAGGTAACTAAGTAAATGTTAATTAATCCATTAATCCATGACATATTGCACATCACTTCATTTTTCCTTCAGTGAAAGAAAATTGAAGGTTTTTTTGGTTTTTAAATTTTTATCTGGGTCTCTGGTTAAAACTTATAGAGCAGCTAGCCATCCAGACACTTTTTCAGCATTCCTTTATGCTTTCCACTTACTAGGGTTTAAACACGTGGGAATGTGGGAAATATGTTAAAGGCTTCCCAGTGTAACTATCACACAAAGCACCAAATTCAAGGTCTTCTCTATAAGGTTGGTAACTTCTTGCTTTCAGTCCCATTTTTGCAAACCATCCCCACCAGGCTGAAACCATACCAGAGACATCCAGCAGAAAAAGATCTTACAGAAAAATGATCGAGGTAGAACACAACTTTTATGGACTATAATAAACTATCTCAACTGTAACATTTCTTTTCCAGTTTAAATCAATTGTAACTACCGGCTCTTACCAATTACATCCTTGTCTATGTGAGATGTATAAAATATGCTCATATTCAGAGGGGCTAAACTGGTTTGAAAAGATGTAACTTTCAGCTTTTTGGGTCCTTCTTCAGAAGTTGCACCTTTGTATTGCCATTCATAAATTGTCAAACTCTGCAGGTTCTTGTGTAATTGATTTAGTTTCTTTCAGAGTATTTTTTTTTGTCTCTGCTGTGCTAATTATGTTTTTACTGAATACATACTTAAATCAGCAGTTTTACTGAATACAAATGATTGAACAAGAATGTATATCATTTACATCAGCAAACAGCAACTGGAAGGAAAATATATGTCTTTGAAAAGCAAAGAAAAAACAATGAAAGGCTGGGTTGGGAGCAGGACAGCACTGTTTGCTTTCATTTCAAGCAAACATTTAGTCTAAGGTGTTTGCTATTCTCCAACAGTACCAAATATGTGTTAAACCCACCCCAAACACTCATGGTCAAAAATTACTATGCTTGCTACTAGGAGGTAAGACTTAGTCAACAGTTTTAATCACTTCACAAACAGAGAGTACTCAGATTAGGAAATAGAGTTGGCTCATTTATTTGAAGGGAGAAAACACCATTAAAAGCAATTTTAATCCGTTTAAATCATTTTAACTGCCCACTTTGGCATCTTTTAAGCTTGCACAAGTTTGATTTTAGTAATTCCTTTGGCTAAAAGCCTTTTTTCTCCTCCAGGGAAAACAAATTGTGTTAAGACACCCCAGGAGTCACAAAGTGGGAACAATTCTGGTGTAGTATTAAAATTTAACACACAGATAAAATGCTGTTTTCATATAAGTATTACCATATAAAAGTCAAGAATAACTGGTATTTATTTAAATGTCATAGTTTTGTTCAAGTTTTGGTCTAATTTCTCATGTGATGGAAGTGATGCTGGAGTTTATTAAAGGTGAGAGGTTAAGGGTCCACTATCCCAAAGTGCTTCACTGCTGTCAGGTCTATCAAGAGCAGACAGTTATCAATTTGTATGCTCACATCATATCTGACTGAGATGTCTGGTGGATGCAGGTCAGTGCAACATTCCTCTCTGTTCCAAATCAGCACCAGAGGCGAAGGTGAGGGATTCGGACTTTAAAGGTGGGAAGAGGAGATTGTTTATAACAGTTACAGTTACCAGTCAAAGTGGAAGCAGGTACTGAAAAGAAATTAAACCCTGGTTGTTCTTTTTGGAAGAAAAAGTAAAGTAGGATGAATGAGGGGAAAAAAGACCTTTTTAATATATCTACCAAAAGTCAGTTAAATATAGTGAATCATGATAATAATGTGAATACATTTGTCTTTCTGTTTTCACCTCTGCCTTTTCTATACAACTGTGATAATACAGTATATTATGAATGCTAAAAATAGCTTGTATTTTATTTTGCTAGCTTTGCTTGAGCTAGGTAATTTTAAGTAACAGGATTACCTCCAAATATTATTTATTCAAGATATGTTAAGGTTGCCTCGGAGAAATTCTCAGTTATAAGTTTGGGTACATTAGTTCTGTCAGTAAAAAAACCAAGTCTTAACTCCAAAAGCAAGCAGTTTTAAAGACTAGATTTAAATTAGAAAGTACAATTATAAACAGTTCTCATGTCTTTATTTAAAATATTTTACTTTTGCTAAATTTGAGACAATTATACTCGAAAAAACTTTAAAACAGCGTGACATTCATTGTCTAGGTGATAATCCTTTTTTACAGAGCAGCATCAAAAATTAGTGTCACTAACTTGCTGAGTGGTCTGTGTGGGAAAAAGCAGTTACCTCTCCTTCTTGAAGAGGAAAGAAATAACCCCTTCATAATTATGTATTATCAGGTATTTTTTACATATATCTCATTTAATTATATGCTTCAGAAAAATAATATTTTAATCCGGAAGAGTTTATGTATCACCGAAGTTCAGGAAGAAGTCCCACAGACCCACTCTCACATTAGTTTTGATATTGAACAAATTGTCATGCAGCAGCTAATGAAGGTAACATTATTCTCCTTTGTATATTGATCTATTTAGAATTTAACTTTGAAACAATCCCATAATTTCACTGCTGGTGGGTAATCTACAGTGGAAGTGAAATCTCAAAATTTTAGGCTCTGAATCAGTTCAAATTCAGATGTGCACCCAGGGCAAGGGTATATGTTACATGGCAACGCATTATTTTCCAGGTTTGCAAATCTAACCCACCAGTAAAAGAACGAAAGCTGTGGTGGTCATGCTGGTGGTGCTGTTGACATCCTATATAATCTAAAATCTGTGAATTTCAAAACAGCATAATCTAAATTTTTAAAAGTTCTGTTAACCTATTAATTTGATAGGGATGAATGGAAGCAGCCTTGTGTGAGCATGGCAGAGCATCCAGGGGAAACAATTATCGCTCAAACACACTTTAACATTAAACCACCTTCAACTTGCATTTCTGCTGAAAACAGATCATAATACCTATGATTTAAGTAGGTGCTATAGAAATGCACATTGGTGAAACAAGCAGTCAGAAAGAGAGCAGGAGCTTGGCATCGTCTTGCTTCCATGGCGATGCTCCTTCCAACACAGTAAAGCTCCAGCCTATGACAAGAGCTTCTAAATGAAACAGTAATCTAAGTCATGTAAGCAATAGCAAAGGCATTGTATCTTGAATAAATGACCATTATCGTTCCTATGCACTAGCAGCTTTTTCAAAATTATATGGTTTTCAAAGCTCCCAGGAAAATGATATTTTGAAAACACTGAATGTAAAGCATTGCATGTGAGGAATACCCTCTGAAATTGTTTACTTTTAATTGCCTAATTATTCAGAGGTGATTTAAGTTATTCAAAACGAACTCATGACAGGCTCATTTGTTTTAAAATTAAAAAATACATGTAGCCTTTCTTTCTTTACACTCATAAATTTCACTGTGAAAGTACATTGCCTCTACTGTGCTTCATTCAATCAATTTTCTGATCATAATCACATTTTTCATAGCATTTGGTCCCTTTCAAGAGGAAAGTGTGAGCATCTTGAATTGCTATAGCATTACCAGAAACCACTCTCAGTTGTTTCCTAATTTAAGGACTTTTTTCCTTTGTTCTTTTCTTCTGTGCAGGACTTTGGCTACTCTAGCTGTTGCCGTGGCAACTTCTTGGTCATTTATGTTGATAACACTGTTTGTAAGCTAGAAAGAGGTTTTTGAGGAGAGAAGACTAATAGTAAATAATAATAAAAATTCTTTTTCTCTTTAGCCTTTCTATTTCTGCAGTCTTTCACTACTTCATGAAAGTAAGCCTTGGGGACCCTACCAGAGCTTGAATTTCTGCTAGGGGAAAGGAAGGGTAGGGGTACAAGGGGGGCAGAGAATTGTCTGTGCAGATTATTTCTGTGGCAGTAGCAAGTTATGAAAGAAAAATAATGAATGCATGCAACTTTGAAGCCCTTGTAATAAAGGAACATCATCATTTGAAGAATCCCTAAAAATCCTAAACCAAAAATTAACATTATTAAATAATATAATAATGATTGAAAAACAGTATTAGAAATCAGAGAGAAGAAAACTAAAAAGGGTAAAGGCTGTTGCTTATTGTGTACTGTAGCCTGGTATAGAAGTGCCACACTGCTTCAGCTACTGAAATGTCAAACCTCTCCACTGGCAGGTCTGCTCTGTTTATCAGCAAGTTCACAGAGCCAGTGCTGACCCCTCAGACTATGGCTAGACAATTTCCAACATCTCCCTTGTTCAGAGCCAACAGGCAGATATAACCACAGGCTGTGAGTCAAACAGCAGTGAAAAAACTCCAAACAAGATTTTCAACAACGTACGCTTGCAAACTAAAATTTTATTACAATCAAAATCATAATTAATTATGAACCTCAGATAACAATATTCTGCTGTTTGACATATGGTTGGAAAGCATGATTTCTGTGGCCTTTTCTCTCGCAGTACAGCACTGAAAGAAACACTAACTTCTGTTTCTTATCAGGACACAACTAGCAGACCAGTATTCCTACAGAGAAATATCTCAAAGAATATGGAAATCCTCAAAATACCTGGGGAAAAAAAAGGAAGAAAAAACCATTTATGTTCAGTGTTGAAGAACATGGATATCCATTTCAAGTACAGAAGACCTGAAATTAATTAGCATAAACTTTATGTGGTTTAACTGAAGATAAATTATAAAAAATCCACTAGAAAAATAAATAAAATTGATAGCAAAAAACTTATATGTAGGAATGTACAGTAATAATTTTGACTCCAATTGAAGAATACATGAAAGTTGGTTTCAACATAAAAGATCAATATGAAACTGACACAATCTCTCCAACACTGTAGCATCACAGATGCTGCAATAAGAGTAGCTGATTATCAGGGAACTGCACTGTGTAGGCGAAGATACACAGAATTATAGGAGAAAGAAAAAAAACCCCACACCTCAAAATGGAAAAAAATGGAACTAGGAAGGAAACAAAATGAGATGGACAACAGCAGCAGCAAAAAATCTGAAGAAAATGTTGAAAGTAATGATAGTGAAATACTGCATCAATTCCCATTTATATGTACTTGGTTCACAAAAATAATAGGTTTTTTTTAGAGAGAATAAACAAAGGAAAACCCCTCTCTATAGTGATAATGTAAAGAAGAAAGAGTATAACAAAATGTTTCCAAGAGGGATTTGTAGATTAGCATCAAAGAAACGATTAAGTTGTAATGGAAATTAAACCTCTCATAAATGTTTCTCACACTTCAAAGAAATGATACATGCAGAAAGAGACTGATATCAAGCAAATCTGTTGGTAAATCTAAGCCAGTGGGAAATTTGTGGTGATGAACTCATCTCTAAAATATTTAATCTTTTTAATGAAATATGGGACTAATAAAAGCTCTCAAAAATGCCATTATGGACTAAGTATCAAAGAAGAGTGATTTAAGTGACTCCAATAGTTACTGAGATATTTTCCTCCCTTTGGCGGTAACCAGTTTACCACAGCACCACATTAATCAGCAAAAAGACAAAAATTGGTTAAAGGTAAGAAGCTGGGATTTTGGCCTGAAAGGTCACACATTCACCAGATTTTCAAAATTAGCATAGTTGTCAAAAAGGACAACAGATTAAAAAAGCCACTAAAATACCTTTGATATGCAACTTTTAGATTTCAGCGGAGTATTTGACATTGCGTACTACAATTCACTCTGGAACATCTTGAAGTTTAAGGTCTACCAAGAGAAATAATTAGCTTTGAAAAGCTTTCCCATTATGGTTGAGGTCAAACTGCACAAGTCTACAGTAACAGAAAATCATGTCAGTGAGAATTTGTCCTCTTGCAACTGCCTATCTTGACCTTGATTTCAGTATGATAAGAAGCAGAGACACATATCATATAGACAATGCTTGATTTAAAAACCATTTTATAGAGTCAGATTTTCTAAATGAAGCTATTCTTTGAAGAAGTGAGATTTAAAATGAAATCTATACGACAAAATTACGTGAGTTTGTTCTTTTAAAGAGTGACAGGAAAACATGCCAGCAGAGAGTATTTATTCCAGAATTGCACAAACAGATTTAATAATTAATTGCATAAAAGAAATCAGTCCCCAGTTCAGGTATTATGGTAGAAGGCGAGAAGATACATGGCACTGGACCATTCATTTTCTTCACAGGTAATGTGAATTCTGATAATAACCAAGAGTCTGAATTGCCAAAGCAGCAGTTGCAGTCAATCATCCAAAATCTACAACTTAAAAAAAAAATAACCTATGAAGGTGACTCCAGTGAAATTGTTTTAACACAATAAAAGCTTAAGAAATATAAAAATATGGTAGAGTAGAAAACACTATGCAGTTAGTATGGGCTGTTTGAAAATGCATCCATCATTGTTAAAATACAAAATCTTTTTTCCTTTAATTTTTTCTGGAAGCTAGGAATAACAAGGTGTACCTTACAAACAAATTAACAGAATCTCTAGGACAGACCTGTGCTGTACATGGTGGAGCACACAAACGTGAGCACACACAGTTTGGTGCAGAAGAATGACAAAGGTTGTCCTAGGATAGACAACAGCAGTGGAGCCTGCTTTGTGCTCTGTCTCATTAGCTGACACAGAAACAAATCACACTCGACATAAAACAAGTCGCATGATCATCAGGGTAGCTGACTACATGACTCACTCTGAATCTGCATTTGTGATTCTTCCTGTAGTGCCACATCAAATTCAGAATTTACTATCAATGACTTGCAAAATTACACCTCTCATTGATCACCCAAGTTTTTTATTGCACTAGTGCGCAAACAACTTCATGTCTTCTTCACAGTACTTTTGATCATTCCTTGCACACTATGCACTTGCAATTTATAACTTCTTCCC
Source organism: Callaeas wilsoni (assembly GCA_013398955.1). Classification (NCBI taxonomy): domain Eukaryota; kingdom Metazoa; phylum Chordata; class Aves; order Passeriformes; family Callaeidae; genus Callaeas; species Callaeas wilsoni. The sequence continues at coordinate 479,388 of VWPU01004329.1, read as the reverse complement.
AGATGTTCAAGTCTTTTATTCATTAAAGGCATAAATTCAGCAAGCCTTTAGAGCAAATTCATATATTTAGACATCTATTTAGTTCTATTAAGTCAATACTTCAAAGAGATCTTTAAATGAAGCTCATACCCTAAGGGGTATTTTTGAACCAGAGCTACAAATCCTGTCAGAAATCCGTGTCTTGCATGCAGACTTTGTTCCACTGTGTTCCAAATTCGACCAGACTAATACATGTCTAAGCTGCACAGCGCATGCTCAGCTGACAGAATTGCCCAGCATGCACACACGTCAGTTATACACTAGAAATGTTTGTATAAACAAAAGAACAGTAAGTGTCGTAGGTCAGGAAGCTTACTTCCCTTCTGTTCACCTATAGGAAATACACAAGAAATAAAAACATTCATTAATTCAAAAAGAAAAAAAAGGAAGGGGAGAAAAAAAGGAAAAAAGTTCAATTTTCTGCCATGAAGGTAAAGGTCAGTGTAGTTTTAAAGGGTATATCCACGTTGGAGACATTCAATTCCTCCTTGAAACCTAAAGAATACCATGTGTTACCTTCCTTTTGAGGTTTAGGTAATACCAGTAAAACTCATCATCTGATCCAGAGTTTTAAACTGTGACCTGAGGAGCCAAGGCTACTCTTGGGGGGAAAAAATCAGGGATCAACTTTCTGTTCTAATATCGATGATAAAATTTGAAAGTCATCTACCTTTTTGATGTTAGTACAATGTAAATTTGTCTCCACATTTTTTACCTGACTGATTAAGCTTTTACAAAAAAGTAGGTGATGGAAACTACTTTGCCAGGCTTAGAGTTTCCTAGTGGAGCCATAGAACTGATTGTCTCTAGCACCAGAGGCACTCAAATTCCCCATCTAAGGATAGAATAAAGCAAGATGTGTTGAAAGAACTTGAGATAGCTAGGTTTGCAAAATTCTGTGCATATTTCAGCAGGCTGATGAGAGTAGACATCATATGATTGGCCACGTTTTTCTGGGCTGACAGACAAAAAATAACTCTTTCTGGGTGTAGTTCGCTGGAATTTAGAAATTCTATTTTTGCATCTTAGGAAATCCAAATATAAAACCATGTTCCTAAGAATTCTACTTGTTTTTCAGGAAATGAGAAAGAAATCCATAAAAAGAAGCTTGTGTCTAGTTGCAAAAGGAACTTTCTGGTCAAAAGTGAAAATTTTTTAACCTAAAAGTCTCATCAGCACCATTTTTGTCTGTCACAGAAATCCTCACTGCAGTTAACAGTTGTTGGACAGTTGCTATCCTAAATACTCAGACTAATACCACCTAATGCATTAATACCTTTAGTATTCCACAATGTTGAATTTGATTTCCTAACAGAACATCTCTTTCCCTCGTAGTTTTAACCTATGCACTCTGTATTTGCGACCCACCTCAAAGAGGCAGTGACAACAAGAATATGAGCACTTGTATCTGAGCTGCATTTCTAGATTCCTGGAAACAAATACATTTTTAATGTATCTCTTAACCCCATTTGGGAAGGATAGTTTCTTCTGCACTGGAAACATTTATTATCAGAATCTGGGACAGTACCATGTTCATGTAATTATTTTGTGCTATTTCTGCCCCACTCTTAAGCTGTGGGGTCTAGTGGAATCAGGAACAACCTTTTCTGTATGCATGTAGGCTGTGACCTCTACAGTTTCAGACTTAACTTTCAGCTCAGCCAACAGCCTTCCATTTCATTAGCACATTATTTCAGGCAAAACAGCACCTGGAAACCAGAATTTTATAGACTAGCATCCCTCATCTCTATACAGAATATTAGCAATTCACTGCTGATGGAAAATACTGTGACTACTTGCCCATGAGGATTTTATTTACTTGCTGCTGAAAATATGCTGCATGTCTGTTTGGTTTTCTGTTGCTTTACCCACAAACCAGTACCATGCCTGCCCATTTTAACTTCATTTCCATCACAACTTCCTTCTCCATGCTTTGGGTAAAATTAGATTTCAGAGGCTACCCGTGCTTTTCCACTTTTTGTAACTTATTGCCTTTTGCTTTTTCCCTTTTTTTTCCCAACAGCAGCACCTTTAGTGTTATTTCTTTGGCCTTGAACCAGTTTCTATCTCCTGCCAAGTGCCATAGATCCACAAAGTGCTTGTTCTGCAGTTGTAATTTTGCTGCTTCATATAAAAGAGCAGAGCTTGCTCTGGAGCCCTTGCTATAAATAGAACAGAGTTTTTCTTTGGTCTCCTACTGATTTGCCAGATTGATTGTATCTCTGCTAATCTGAATAATGCATTTGCATTCTCCTTTTCTCTTAAAATCATGCGGTATAAATATTTTGCTTGATACTTCTGAAAGGTTATTTATATTGTTTTAAATAGAAGATTATCTTTATTATGCCTGGATGTCTTAACCCTTAATTTTCTGTTGAAACATCATTAAATGTACACATCATTTGTATACATACAGTAGAGCTATTTCAAGGTTAATTTTGATAAGGTGACCTTAAACCAAATTTTTTCACTTTTTTCATCTTTTCCGTCTTTCTAAAGACTAGTCTTCAGAACATGTCAATAAAACCAGAAAGTTGCTTATCATGCACTTAAACATAAACCCTTTCTCTCTTCCCTTGCTACTCTCCTATGAATATCTTGAAAATGTTGTTTTAAATTATAGATTATTACCCTAAACACTTTTAACAATAAAAAAAAATCCAGATTAGGAATTGCAGTGAGGAAAGGGAGAAAATTTTGGTTAATAAGGCTTTCAAAAAATGTGTAATTAAAAGTCCAAGTCATTAAGGGAATAATAAAGAGTTAATCATTGATACGGTAATTTCATTATTAAAAGAGGAAATCAATAGGTCTGTTTAAAAAAGTGGTTTGCGATATAGCCTTAAATATATGCATAGTTTGCAAATTTACATTTAAACAGAATGTAGTCTAATTTCTTTTGGAAGAAAATACTTGCAAACGCAAAGTTTGCGGTGAGAGAAAATGAAATATAGCTGAAGTTGGCACCTCCACACAGGATCCAATCAAATTCAAAAGAAAGTGCCTGTACCTGTAATGAGCTGTTTGAGTGTTCAGAACAGCTATATCAAATTTCAACCTTCAGCTAATTGCCCAGTAGAGTACAATAATTAGGAAAATAGCCCACGAATAGGACACCGATTCCTCATTCCTGCCTCCATGTATTTAAGATGGCTTTTCAAATTCTTATGCCCATTTAAGAAATATTGCAGTCTCTTTAGTGAGCAAAGAGGAGAGTAAGGATATTTTTGAGTGTGCAACAGGTACTTACTGTTGTGCTGATGTCTCATGACAACCTGAAACATTGCGCCACAGTTCTGCCAGCACAGTCATAGCTGACTGTGGCACACTGGATGGCAATCCCAAAGAGTGCCCAAGCCTGGCACTATTGCCAATAGAAACAGAAAGCAAATACACAATGTGTGTTTGTATCTAGAGTTTACATGCTATTAACAGGAATATTTCCTCCATTTTGGTCCAACTGTCAGATCCTCAGTAATTCTAAGAATATTGAGCAGAAAACAAGATGAGATCATGGGCAGGAAAAGGCATTTCACATACTTTGGCCTAAGGAGGCTTAGCACTAACCCTATATTTATGTATATATGTATGTGTATCCAAAGACATTCCCTATGAATTACGAGGACCAGAGGGCATCTTAAATAGTGAAAAATACTTTTGCTGAACCAAGAAAGGAAGTTAATATTTCTCTTTCAGGCAAGCACCAAGAAGGTAAATCACAGGGTGAGTATATTGTTTGAGTCATTACAAAAAGGTCAGTCATTAAAAAAACATTAATCACCATGACCATTTTACCGCACTAGTTTCTGTTATTTTCATGTATTTAGAGAGTTTTAGGATTCTTTGCACTCACCCTGATTAGAGACGGGGATTCAGACAGATATCAGTGTAGTGCTGCCACTAAAAATGAGACATGGAACGTATTTCTGTAGTTTTACACAGACAGGCAAAACAGAAAGTATACAGATTCACTAAGTTTACAAAGTGTATCATTAATATAGAAAGGAATGGGAACAAGAGGCAATGATACAGGGTCCTCTGTGCTAGTAGATTTCAAAATCTGTCTTTCCCAATGCACATGATAGCAGATGCAGATGAACTTTCTTTTCTGAGAAACATTGTCCATACCACAGCTTCTGTGAATTTGCCTGTATAGTTGCCCATTAACACAAAAAAGAACTAAATATTAAGGCAACGTGCACTTAAGTTCCAAGGTAGATTTTTGGAGGGACCAAGCTCTGGAGGGGCAGAACTAGGCTTTACATTGTATAGAGAATTGTTGGATATTAGTCACATTGGATTTCACCTCTTGTGCGTTTGCCAGCCAAATTAAATGTAAATCTGGTACATGAAGCAAGTAATACTGCTTAAACCACTGTAATGTGCAATCACTCATATGCAACTTACAGTGCAGCTTTTGTATGTCAAATAGGAATTTGCTGGAAAAAAAAGTCTTACGTAATGCAGATCTCATCTTTATGCATAAAATAAGTGAATATTAAATATACTCATGAAGAAACACTGATGGTTTAAAATATAGTTACAGAGTTAAAGACACTTGCAGGACAACGTCACATTTGAACATGATCTGAATATGCCCACTAGTATGTATAGACCTAAAGAACAGTCTAACATAGGCATTTGTATATGTACAAACAAGGTCTAAGATACAGTCTTAGCTTAAAAGATGTCTCACTGAAGTTTAAGGATGTCAGCTTGAATAAAGGATTCAGAATCCATCCAGCAGTAATTAACTCAGGAGCATATGAAAAGGATAACAACATACTATTTAAATATGATTTGGTAAGTAAATAATCTTTATATAAACACAGCAATATGTATCCACTGAGAAATACAGTGTTTAATTACATTTTTAAGAGTGTGATTCTATTATCCCTAGTTAAATTGTCACACTGTGCCAATGATTATTTCCACCACAGTCAAAACCAGGTAAAATATTTCTTGAATTTATAGAAATTGCATAAATATGCTGCCACCTAGTTCTGGAGATGACTAAATTTGTGATGTTAAAGTTCTACTTCTAGATATGTCATTGAACATCCCAACTGCAACGCTGCCAAACAGTCAGGTACAAAACTGATACTTACTAGTAACATTCTTGTTGCTAGTTGACTTTGCTAGAAGAAAATTACTCATTAGACACTACCAGAATACAGCTTACACTGACCTTTCTTACCTGCTGCAGTGATGGTCATAAGGAAAGCACCTGGGGAAAAAAATATAGTTGATCCTAATAAATTATTTTTGGACTATAAGAAAATGCAGGGCAAGAATAGAAGGAGCAGATTAAGAAATGAAAACAGATCTTCATGTGGATGAAAAGAGACACAACATTTTTAAGGACAGCTCAAATTTCCAGTAGAGATATAAAGGAAAAATAGTCAAGAAATTGAGATAACCTTGGTGGAGAGAAGTCTTAGAGCAGGGATTTAGATGATCATCCTTGGAGATAGAAAGGAAGAAGGATTTTTTACTTGCAGACTGCTGAGTAGAATACTGAACACTCATGATATGGGTAGTTCAGCTGCTCTTACTAATTTAGGGTGAGATCTAGAGCACAGCAGCAACACAGATAGAATGGTTTTCTTGGGTAAAACCTCGGTCATTTTGCACATAGTGGCACAGATTCTGCGATGCCTATCAGGGCAGCACCACTGGCAGAACCACAACTACCTTTTCATGATCCATACTGTCTAGTCATATTTATTCAGGGGATTTTTGCAATTGCAATTTCCAAGAACACAGTGTGACTACATCGCCTCTGGGACTGCAAGATGACTTTCTCAGGGCTTTCTTATGAACACCATGGATTATATTTTATTCCTACCTAATTTACCCACCATAGATGCAGTTATTTAGAGGTTCTGTCATATAGAGCTTCTGAGTGTACCAAGATAAATAGGGCATTTTGTCACGTGCATTCTCCTTTCCTTTGATCAGAATGTAAAGAGTCCATCTCTTATACCAATTTACCAAATACGTTTTGTTGGAGTTCAGTTTAGTAGAAAATATTCTTGCTGCATTAGAAAAAGTGCTACAAAAAACTGAGGAAGGGAAAGGAATACATATAAGGAGCAAAGCAGGAGTGGAAAGAATAAAGTGTTGGGACACACACAGAAATGCTGAGATTAGAGCAGGAATAAGAGTTCATTTTCCATTAGTGGAACTGATGATGAATTTATTGATAGCTATCTCCTAAGGAGAGTCTGGATGATATGAGTAAAGAACCATGTCACTTGTATTGCCATGGAAAAAAAATAGTGTTACCATGGATAAAAAAATCTTACCACCAGCTCTCAGTAGGATAGCTAAAAAAATTAGTGCAGTGAGTAGATTTGTAGAAAGCAATTCAGCCTGCTTTAAAATAGATGTCTGAATGTTGGTTGAATGATTCTTTATACTCCATCTACCGTATCAAATTCCCATATTGATCTTCTTGGTCTGTAACATCACATCTAGCTCATGCTAGACGCATTTAGCCTTAATCTCAGACTGAATCCCACTCATGAATACTACACATCTGAAAAGATGAAGAGGCTGTCTGGGCTCCACTGGTGAATGACAGGACTCGATTGGATGTAGATCTCTAGGAGAGCCTGCTGAGACTGCTGTTGGATCTCTCACTTGGAGGAGAGACCTCATGCCCTGACAGGTGAAAAAGCAGCTTGAATTATGTGTTAATAGGTGACAGATAATTGTGAGAGACAACTAAATGTCCAGAACTGGACTTTTGAGTGGGGAGGTTGTAAATTTTAATAATACTCTGACCAATCTTCCAATGTATAAGGTAACATTAGCCAGAAATACTAGTTAGGACACTGATTACCCATTGTGCTTCTGTGCACAGATTATTTAGAGAACGGAGAATTTGGGTTCCTGAAAAGAAAGGGCCAAAAAGAAATATTCATGGGAAGAAGAAAGGTTTTCAGAAATAAGAAGGGGATCTGGAAAGAAAATTCTAACTGGAGGGAAGACCTTGGAAGTCAGGAGATGTCCTGGTTCCAGAAGGCTGGAGATTAGGGAAATGTACAGAGATAAATGCTGGATGATACTCAGGGACCTTGGCCCAGTAACAGCTGAGACTGGGAACTGTGAGTAGTGGTAGCACAGAAAACAAAATGGCTTTCTGCCCAGCCTTCATAGACGTTGTGATCTCCCTACCGGAAAGCCAAGGAGTAGTGAACCTGACACTATGGGGGAAACAAGTGAGTGTATAACATAAGAAAGTATAGTCTAGTCTTTGATGGTTTTGGTTCTTAAATAAACTCTAGTGTCTGGTTCCACTACAGGTCATCGTTCAGTTTGTCTCCCTCTTGACAGCTGCTCTTAATCACAGCCAGGTACGATTCCCCAATTCAGCATGCATGGCTTGGGTGTCCTGCCACATCCTAATACAACCTGTAATGATCTTTGCTGTTAATGAGTCCTGGTACAACTCTCTTGCCTTTAATAAACTTTATATCTCTACCTCGATGTTTCCTGTATTAGAGGCTCGTTCAAGACTGAGGATATATACTCTCTTACCATCTTTTTCTAGGATCATCAGCATAGATGAACTGGGTTTACATTTAATACATGAACTGATTTACATCAACACTTGCTGTAATATATAGACCCAGGAAAATACTGCTCTTCATTCTACAGCAGAACTTTTTTTTGGAAATTATTTATCTCAGGTCAGAAGTGGATGTAAAATAGTTACAGTCAATATTAATAATGAGGCATCTTGGACCCAAGAGCAAATCAGGAGCACAGAAAATACACTATGACAGTAAATAAGCATATTTAATATGGTGCTTAAGGAATCAAGGTCAGCAACTGTGGTTCCAGTACAGATACAGTGATTTTCTCAAGGTGCCAGCAGTCGTGTGGCAGCACTTAGCCCTACTGTCCTGTGATTAGCCAGGAGCTACATGGAAAGAAAAGAGCTTAATACAAAGGTTTGGTCCTCCCTTTTTTTTTTTTTTTTCAGAACTCCTCAGGCAGAGGAGTGCATAGTAGTAATCAAAAAGGAAGAAATTGTTTGAAGTGCAGCCTGCCAACGCGGCAGAGGCAGTAGAAAGGGATTGAGACCTGCTCTATAATAAGGTAACAGAAATAGAAACAGCAGGTGTTGCACTGCCACCCACACAAGAGCAGCTTGTTGCCCTCCAGGCAGTGCTGTTCTCACCACAAGGTGTGCAGGTGTCGTGGGTGTTGTGCACACAGGACAGAGATCTTGGGGCTCTGAATGTGCTCACTGGGGTTCTGTTAACATTTGCAGTGTGCCAGGCCTCTCAGCACCACTATCTATATCTGCTCTGGTTTGATCCCCTGTGTCTGCTGGGCTTTTTAAAGCTAGGTTCATTCACTATCTCAGCAACGTCCCTACTTTATTTTTTTTTAGACTTCCCTAAGTATTGATATTATAATCAGATGCTGGTGCCACTCTGATCTTTTAATCAAGGTCAATTTGAACATTTATTAGTTTGTTAGCATATGGTCACATAAAGACGTTAATTGCCTCATTTTCATTCTCCATGATACTGCTTTGTACTAGAAATATATCTGTCTGATATTTCAATTTAGAGATAGCAACACTTCATTTAAAGCAAAACAAAAAAAGCCATCTCAGGTATGTGTCTGCAAACTAGGAGACAGTTGAATATATCAAGCACACTCATTACAAGCCAGGTAAGTGAAAATCATTGTGACCTGAGACTGCAAAGATTTGGAACATCCACACAATAAAAAAAGTATTGGATAAGATATCATTAAAGATCTTCTCACAGAAAAAAAAGCCTGGACATATTCACCTTCCAGTCTTTGTTTCAGTTTCACTTCCACATAGATGACGATATTAAAGAACATTTTTAAAGAACTCTGAGCTTTGTAAATTAGTTTTAATAACACTGCAAGCCTCTAATATTTCAATTATAATAGATGAAGGAGTTTTTACTTCAAACTTGGACATTACAGAAATTTAAGATACAAATAATTTCTGAACAGCTACTTCTCAACAAACAGAGCTGCTCAACAGTTTGCTCTTTCAACTGAAAACACACAGCAGATATCTATACATGCATTTATGTGGATGGATGGATGGATGGATGGATGGATGGATGGATGGATGGATGGATGGATATACGAACAAATAAACATCATCTGAGGTTATATAAGCTACCTTTATTTTCTCTTTATCAGGCCAAACCACTATCAAGCTGTATACTTTCCTTTTCTAATCTAGTCAGCAACCCAATCTTTTTTCAATATTTCTTGACTCTTATTCCTCCTATTTACAGCTCAAAGAAAATAGTGCACAAGCCTTTTTATTTCTCTAACTGATTTCAACTCTCAAACATCAGAGAAGCAGCACGCTAGTCTGCTAATATAGATATTTTTGAGGTTCTTAGTGCAGAAGAAGAACTTGCCAACCATTTCTGTTCTATGCTCCTCTGTTCTTTTCTGTCCTTCCTCATGATGGACAGTTCTCCAGCTTTCTTTTGAGAAGGTGCATTTATGAAATTAATAAAATTATTATATCTTTATATATATATGCATTATAAATTATTAGTTTTTTTCTTTGAAAGAGTCTATTGCTATAGCCTATATCCTCATATCAATTCCTCCTCAAAAAAAATCTAGCCAGTCAGCAATTCTTCCTTGTGTCTTTTTGTCTTCTTCTGTGCCACTTAATCCTGCTGATCATATTCACCTAGGACACACAAAAAGTGGAGCTAAATCACCTTTGGAGATAGATTAACCCATGTACATACCCAAAAAACTTACCTGACATGAAATGACTGGTGGAGCATATGTAGTACTAGAGGCTGGTTGTCTTCTTTCTGACCACAATTTTTTTGTCTCAGTTTTATCACAAATGAGTTTATTGATCACTTTTATCTGACTGAGTTTCTAAGATGACACTACCAGTTGTCTTGTAAGTTAAATTGGAATACAGAAAGATGGGTTTTTTTCCTTCATGCTGCTATTCTGAGTTATAGTCGTATCTGTGTTTCTTTCTATTTTGAATAATAGTAAATACCAAGATAAAAGGAGTTTAAGTGTCCCTGCTTGAAACTTACTTTGCTTGGGACTAACTTGATAAAGTCAGCTCTTTTTCAGGATCCTACTGGCTTGAATTATGTTATTTTCCCTCACAAACAGTTCTCAGTTGGTGGAAAACAGGCTCACTGGCAAAGGTTCCTATTGGACCCAGCCCTGCCAGACTGCTAGCATCCAAGACTACATGCAGAAGTCAAAAAGAAAACATGAAGGGAGAAGACTTCCTGTGTCTTTATCTAGTCAGAAGTAGAATTACTAGTCATTTCCACAGTTACCTAAACAGAAGCAGTCACACCAGTTATTATTCTGTTACAGCTTTTCCTGGACAGTGTGGACTATCTCACACTGGTCCTTTTAGAGAGGTTTGCCAAGACACCTCGTTTGGAAGGAGCTGGATGAAAGTCGCTGGGGCAAAATGCCTCATCAGGGAGTTGTAAAATAAACAGCAGGAAAATAAGTTAGATTTTTAGCTTGATATTTTCAACTGCATAATTTTATCTTGAAAAAAATCTTGAAGTCTGAAGTCTCTCTATAACCTTTTCTTTAGATACGGAAAGAAATCTCTTTTCAACTCTTTTATCTGCTGTATTAATGAAACAAGAGTAGCTACAGGCACAGCTGCAAACCTTCTGAAGTACAGAACGTGAGACCTCATCACTTCTGTTGTCCTTCCCTGCTGCCTGTATTTTAATGAACTTTAAGGAGCTGATATTTTTCTTAACAACCTAAATACAAGGACTGAGAGAATGTGACAGCAACCTGGTTTCTGTATTTTAAAAGTTATCCTGCTTTTCCCATCAGATCCTTCATTCCCAAAGGAAAAGCCCAGTTTTATTAATTCAAATACCACCAGTCAAATATAGACTGTATGTTAAACTATGTACCTGTCAGTCTTAAATTTTGCTTCCAAATTTTGTGCACTGGCATAGCCGTGATCAAAGAGGCTGTGACATCTCTGGGTGCAATAAGAAAGACTTCTTCCTTGCCTTTGTACCAGAATTGTTTATAGAAGAAGTAGTATTGAGCACTGTTTGGAATAATCCTGTTTGAATCTCTCTTCAGATTGGCTTTCACTGCCTCTTACACTCAGTTATACCTCCAGATGTCCAATCTTTCTCTTTTCCCCTGAGTGGGGAATGGCAGTGGGGAACAACCACACTAAGAACAACCAACTCAAATTCCAAGTGCTTTATATCCTTTTTGTCTTTCATTGAGCAGAACAAAATATAGCCATATATAAAACCCATATAAATCATAAGGCTGTCTGAGGCTAGTTTTTTACTTTCCCTTTTTTGTCTGATTTATCTTGTTTTGCAATGAACATGCACACTTCAAGAGATACCTCAGGAATAAAAGAATAGTTTTTTCCCCATTATTTCTTTGAGCCACACTGCACTATCTTCACTCCTCAGCTTTACTCTTTAGTGGGCAAAATGGATAAAGTCTAAATTTATAAGGAGAGCAGATTAATAGCAAAGATAATTGGTCTTCATAGCAATGTTGCATCTTTGTTATTAGAGATAAAAAGTCACAGGTAAATAATGCAGAAAAGGCAAAAGCCCAGAGTCTTGTCAATAATAATTCTTAACCCCTTCCTTATCTCTTTGTATGATTTCTTTTAAAAGAAAATTCTGCACCATTCAAACAATTAAATATTGCTAACACATTTGTGAGAGAATCTTGAAATCTGATGGATTGGTTAATTACAGTAAAATAGAGCCATGTAGTTATATAGACTAATTTCAAAAAATTCATTTCCTGGCAGAACAGAACATTTAAGATGAAAATGTGAGTTTAATATATGTTATTTTGGGAAAAGAAAAAATAATCAACAATGCCCACCCTATCTGCCCTTTGATATTTACTATCTATGCATTACAATCTGCCCACTTAGGCACATTTGCCACTGTTGCCCAAGTTGTCTTTTATTTAAAAAAAAATAGGAGTCTGAATGTAGCTTTTTATCTCATAGGAAAAAAAAACCCTGGAAGAATGAGCAGAATAAAAGGAATAAAATTCAATTATTCATTCAGATTCACATTTATTGAAGATATGCTTTTCTCTGCCACACATAAAAAGAGAAAATTCACACAAAGGGAATGTGCATTTTCCTTAGATACCTGAATTCCTTCCAACTAGCTGCCACAACCATGTGCACTTTCATAACACTACAATACTCATAAGTATGTAAGAGTTTGGTGGGAAGATATGAAATAATTATGCATTTTACCATGAAAGAACACTCAATGATTCATCTCCTGAGGATTCATCACAGGTCGTTGTTTGCTCACAGAAAAAAACAAAAAGTCAATGGAAGCAAGGCCAGGCTACATATGTAAGGACCTGACTTCACGTTTTCTGCTAATGGATTTCAAGAAATTAACAATTGCAGCAGTTCCTACAGTTTCCAAGATCATTTTAAGAACACATGGATTTCTGAAAGTCTGTGTGTCTGTTTGCTTTTTACCCTTTGGTTTAATACTAATTTAAATGAGACAATAATAAATAAATACATAAATAAAAAGAAAAGAAAGGAAAAGGGCAGCATGACAGATACTGGTATCTCCTACATACAAATATCCTTTTTGATTTTTAGAAAATATTCTCCTTTCACAAAACATGTGTGTATTTCATCTTTCTGTGACTTTATTTTTCTTTTCCACAGCATTTTGTCGCGGGCTGATGACTCCATTGTAATAATGAACATTATGGAAGTTATTCCTCATTAAACAGCTGCATGTTGTGAAGCAAACAGAAATATTAAAGAAATTTATCATAAAATAAGTTGCTTAATTTGAAGCACAGAATAGTAAAAACAGCTTTTGCTATTTCTTCTTTCTGTCCACATTCCTCTGGTGATTTTAAAACACCTCTGTAAAGTTGTATTTGGTTACTGCTTTCTCCCATCCCTGGGAAATAAGTTCTTAGGTATAATATCTTGGGTTTTTCTTCATTTCTCTTATTATCTGCTATTCTAAGCTATTGTTTTTATTCCTCTTCAGCCTAGAGGCTGACATACACACAAATACTCTCATTTCACATTAGGGACTACTTACCTTCTCTTAAGGCAATACTGTTCCCAGTAAATCTTTCATGAGTTTGGGCTTAAACGAAAAAATAGAATGCCTACATTTTATACTACCAGTATTTAATCTTCATAGCAGGACACAGAATAAAATCTCACAGCCAAGATATTCTGATAATAGTTGTGTATTTTATATTATGCGGTGGCTTTTTTGCATGAAAATGCAAAATGAAAAAGGACTTGCTATGTACTCACTTTATTTCTAAATATTTTACTTTAAAATTGCTTGTGGACTCCAGCTATTGACTTCGAACTCTGATTCATGTACCTAGTTATACAATCCCTAAACAAATAAAATAATTAATTCTGATATTGTGGTTAGAAGTCTCTTTGCAATGGCTATTCTCAGACAGAAAGGATGACAGCTTGATGCAAACTTTAGAGAAGACAAATATAAGTTTTTAATTTTATGGATACCCATGCACACATACCACATATACATACGAATATACATGATTATATTGAGCAGGACTTCAAAACTTCAGCATGTCAGAATAATCCTGTCTTCTCTCAGATGAAAATAGGTTTTTCTTACGATGCTATCCTCCATATTCTTTTGCTTTTATTTCTAAATTTTTATAAATATTTACTGTAAATAGAAATAAACAGAAATTTTCTGATGAAGCTTTTTTTTTGCTTGAAAGACAGATTTTGAAAGAAAACTTTTCATTAAAATTTTGTCACTTTCTTTTGGGGAAATTCTCTGGGGTCAAAGATAACATCTAGGAAAATGTATTGTCAGGTGAGTGAGACAATCTGATTACAAAGATTTGTTATTTAACCTTAAACCATATGGCAGATAAGTTACTAGTTTTAGAGGATGTACTGTAAGGTCATTCTGGAGTAACTGTGAAAATTAATGGTGTTAAAGATCACTGAGGTTTTTTTTCAGTCCACGTAATTTACTCATTCTAATTTGCCTTATGAGGACCCTTGGCTTTCAGCTGCTTGAATTTTATGTGGAACTTGCCCAAACCTCATTATTAATAAACACAGTAGCTTTATATTAATCCAAAAAAATGGCATGATATGAAACTTTCTGGGTAATATGAAGTGTTATTTATGTTCTTCTGAAGTAGCATTCTGTGTTTCTAAAATTATGATGCTAGGTAAGCTCAGTTTGTTCATCTGCTTAACTGAGATGAATTGCTTTGATGAATAATTAACTTTACAGGCATTTGCCAGCAATAGCCACTATTTTTCATTCTATCTGCTGTGACGGAGTTTTCTGTTAAGTACTATTTTTCACTTCCTTCAGCAACTTTATTGTATTATCAAAAACAATTGAAAGCACTTAAATTCAACATTCTATGTAAAACAGCTTACCACACATCCCTGTGTTGGAACACATTCATTGAGCAAAAAGCTGAAAGGGAAGACAGAGCTGGACCATCATGTGACATGTGGAGGAAACCAAGGGGGCACCAAGCAGGTAGTGGGCCAAAACCAAAGGATTGTAAGGCCTGACACTACTAAATACGGCTGAACATTTCTTCACCCCATCATCCAACATCTACACAAAGGAGTAGCATACGGCAGCAGCCCAAGCCATGTGGGTGTCTGCAGGAGCTCCAGCAAGGATCACAGCAAAGGCAGCGAGTGCGCTGTCAGCAGGGCGTGGGTACGTCTGCCAAGAGCTGATGGGCTTATGCATCACGAGAGCCGGCACAGAGGAAACATTCCTCTCATCACCTTCCCAGTAGTACACTCTGACACTACCGAGTCAGAAAGTCCATGTTCTAAATTCCTGAAAAGAGCACAGTATTTTATAAAGTAAGCAATGCAGCCACCTGTACTGATCTTTCACAGGCATGTGCATGAGCCCCGGGAGTGAGTGTTTGCAGGAGGTACAAAAATGTCAATCTGTGCACCAACAGTAGGGAATCTGTCTAAAGCTGGAGCCTCTATTACTAACCCTATTTAGACAATGACACCGTGACTTTTGCAGATATGTTTTTTTTTCCCTGCACATGTTGGCTGTGAAGCTGGTTCAAGCAGCTTTTGTGACAAGGGCTCAAGAGGGGGATGCACGAGGAGCAGGTGACTCTGGGGGACATACCACCACAGACCCATTCAGCATCTGGACTACATTTGGAGCACAGGAAAGAAGGAACTGAAAGTCTGGAGAGCCATGGAGCATCTTGTTAGGATGAAACACTATCTGGATGACAGGTTTATCTACGCAAGTTGTGGGCCAACAGCTCAATCAGACTGCTATGAAGAAGCTGTCATCTAGGAAAGACATATCTGCTTGAGATAACACTATCACGTAAGACTCGGGTATCCTGTGTGTGCCAATCATTTTTTTTTATATAATGTCTTCTGGTTTCCAAAGGAGTTATTATTCTGTGCCTTATCCTGTAGTAGGTTTTTCATATGGAAGTAATTTGTCTAAATTTCACATGAAAACAAAATCAACAACATAGTGAAATGAATCTTCAGATTAATTGCTTGATGAGGTTATGCAGCATAAGTGAATTCATGACTTGTCAAAAAACTCCTACACAATATTGTCAATGATAAAAATACAACTGCAATTTTCATCTATTGCTGTTGAATTAAATACTTCCTTTTTTTCTGTAAACAAGATTAAAAAGATTTTTCAGTATAACTAAGTGCTTTTGCATCCTGTTGCATTTAGCATAGGTATAGTCTTAAGGACCTAAAAAAAGTCAGTACTATAGAATTATTCTGTACCTTAGCAGGACAGGATTTTACAGCAGATAATTGAATGTCTGTGTGCTTTCATACAGTTTGGCAATAAAAATCAGTCCTGGATGTGCCCAACACTTTTACACATGCCATTTTTTTTGAATATTTTAAATATTTGTATAGATTTTAGATGAGTCACTTTGCTTTTTTTTCATTACTTGTTTTACCTTTACTAAATTACAAATTTTTTTGTCTGTGGAGTGGTCAAATTCCTGTTTGATCATATTCACAGATTTTTGTATTAGTCAAGGTGAATTTATTATACAATTTTACAAGCTGTCACTCAATGTGCATGAAGGATGATTTGTTCTTCTCATGGAAAATATAAATCTAAATGTTGCGTTAAATTTTCAACCAAGCTACATGTAATTTAAAATAGTACCACTTAGCAGTAGTGGCTTGCAAGGCTCATCTTGCAAAGGAAAAAGGGACAGTAATGAAAAATAGATACTAATGAAAAATATTTCCTCTTGTTTCTAACAAAATGATTATAAAAACTGTAAAAAATACAATAGACATTTATCGTCTTCATGTGTATCAATATAATTTACTTAAGTCTTAACACTTCCTATGAAATACATAATAATATTATACAAGCACGTTCTGCTATATACAAACACACCCCTCAATGTTTTTAGGAAGAAGGACTAGCTGTCTCGCGGTAATCCCTGGGATTTATGCATGCCACAAAGAGGCTAAGCCCCATATGCCTCCTGTCTTTTCCCGCCAGCTTGCTTTTTTCAAGTCAGTAGCATCTTGTGTCTGATAGCATCAAAAACTTGAAGTGAGACTCATGTTCATGCATACCCTTTTACCCTTTACCCAAAGGCAAAACACTTTGTACTCCAGAAATGCTAATAATTTTCATGAGTATAGGAACTCTGTTTTGAGAATGTTTGTGCTTTTTTGTAAACACATTTAAGGTGAAATGTTAAAGGGCTGCTCATCACAGTGATGAGAAAGCAGAATATTATGGGGCTACAGTCCTGGGTGCATTGCAGGTGACATCAGAAGACAGCAGCTCATGTGGCTCAGGTCCTCCGTAGGAAGAGTTGTTCTTTCCCACCTCTTGTTCCAGCACAAAGCTACATTAAAGCATCTGGTATGATGGACTGGACTGGACAAAGCCTACGGGGACTTTTCTGATGCAGGCATTCAAAGGTTGTGTGATTTTAGGAACCTAAATCTGCTTAGACTTTTGACATCCTCTAAAGGATCATGAGCATCTCCTGAAATGTCTTTTCTGACAATGAATAAACTACTCAAAATAAACAGTGTGCAATAATGATGTTTACACAGCAGATCAAAAGGATGCATTTTTGCTGCAGCAAAGGAGAACATGGTATTAGGCAAAGACTTTTCATAGCGACACTTTCTAAGCTTTCACAGTCATTGTCATGAATGGATAGTTTTGCCAGATAGAAAGGAAGCTGTTTGCACCATTTTCTTGGGCCTGTAGAAGTAATTTTGCCCGAGGTTTGGGTTACAATTGTGTAAAACCCAGGTCAGTAATACTCCCCCCATGGACTTACTCTGCATATAAACTTGATGCTTTCACAGTACTAAATCAAGAATGGCTTTTTTTGTTTGCCAGAGGATAGACCTTCTCTGAGATGAGCTATAAGACAATTTACAAATGTCTGAGGAATAAAGGCTTGTCTTGGTATTGCCCTTTCATGTATGACAAAATGATTGATTAAACTTAAATATTAGCTCACCATATAAAATACGAAGGCAGTATTTCGTTATCATTTATTGTCCTTTCTATACAAACGAAGTGCAGAAAAAACAGTAAGGTTTTTGGAAAAGTATTACACAACTACACAGTGCTAACACAATAACGCATCTAATGAGTCCTATTGTTGTCTAAGTCCAATTCTGAGCATATAAAGGAGAAGGAAGATCAATTTTTTGCAAATAAACCACCATGTATAAACTGGTAGTGATTCAAATTCAGTTTTGCATGATGCAACTTTCAGAGGACACCAATAAGCACTTGCACTGGGAACTTGTAATTACCACTTTGCTTTTTCCCGGTGGCCATCAACCACTGTAAGTAATATGCTCTGTTATAACTTGTGAGAAAGTGAAAAAATAGCCTTATCTGCCTCACTCCCACCTTTTGCTATGATTAAAGAGGGAATCCTTTCTAGAGGTACTGGATGGTTACATGCAGAATTTCTGTGCCAGATGATGCCATTAACATCTATCCTTTGACCAAAATCTCTGCAACTCTTCTGACTGCATAGTAAGAAGTCTTCAGAAAGGAGGGAAGTGGTGAAGGAGCTGCCAGGAGGGGGCCACTTCAGTGTATAAGTACAGAGAAGTAAGGAAGCACCGTTGATTACAGTCCATGAGGGCTGGGGTGACATGACTGGGAGTGAAATCAGAGAAAATTGGGAAGTTATAGTCACATTCTAAGAGATGTTATAAGATTGAGGAAATTATGGAGTTACATGCAGTTGCTACTTCCAGGATGGAATGTAATTGGCATGCAGGAAATCTATTCCACCATGAGTCACCACACACAGAGACTGCAACTCTAAGCACATGCTAAGAGGGATGAAATGGAGGGTGGAGCAAAGTGGAGACACCTTGGCCAGGCTCTGTTGAAATCCTTGCAGGGATGGGAACCCAATGGTGCCATGCAGCCAATAAACCGCATAGCAGCTGTCTGCAAGGGAGAGAAGAGAAGAGGTCTTGCTGCTGAAGCAGCAGCTGAGGTGAAATCACTCTCCTTGGATGAACTTGGTTCATGATAATCTAATTGCACACCTCCATGCCAAAGTTACCCACTTCCCAGGTATGACCACCCCACAGGGCATGCACCCCATATTTTGCTGTCCATATCTTTCAGAGTAAATCAATAGAATTTTGATCAATAGTAGCAAAGTATGACCAGAGCAATTCAAACTCCATCTAAATGTAAAGAAATAATATAAAGGTCAGTTGTGGTTATGGAGAAATTAGGGGAGACTTCATTGTAGGATCAGTTGATGGGCAGAACCCAGCTTCTTCCCCACAGAAATGCCTGTTGTAAAAATGATATTCCATTTGCTCTAAATGGTTCTCTCTAGCTGGATTTCATTGATGATTAGAGTTTTTCTATATATTGCTTTATATTTGTCTTTGCAGTTTGTCACTATCGCTATCAATCTTTAAAACTTAACCTGTCACAATTTTCTATTATCAGTGTATTAATTAATAAAGTGTGTAATTTTGTGAAGTGTTTAGTGTGAGTCCTTCAAGGGCACCAGCTGCTGCTGGCAGTGGAGAACAACCTGGCTAAGAGTGGGAAGATGCAGGAGGAGGTCTCTCTTTCTAAAGTGCAGTAAAGGTTTCACTCTGATACGCTGTTGGTGCATGTCCCTGAAGAAGTCAGTCAAACTGCTCTCGGGTACAGCGGGCTGTTCACTGGGGTCCCTACAATGGGGCACTGACAGACTGGTTGGGAGCAAGGTTTTCAGCCTTCCTGGGGCATTGACAGACCAACCAAAGTTGCTCAAGGAAAGCCCTCTTTCACATGACAAGGACTCTGTCATCCTTTCTCAATGTACACAGTATAATAAATCCAATATTTCTCTGTTCCCTTGTGCTCTAAACACCTAATATTGGGTGCATTCAGTTAGCCACATTCACTTATTTCCTTGCTGTTAACAACTGTCATCCTCCAGCCTGGTGGGAATCTATCAGTTCAGGTTTCAGCCAATTCCACAGCTTCTTTTGAACTGGCCTAGGCAATGGTGATTGTCCAGCATCCAGTACAAGAATGTGGTTTGTGACCAACAGCAATGTTGACACAGCACATGACAATGCACCCTTAGGGGCAACTATTCTTGGCAACTGTTCAGAGCAAAACTCAACCATCTCCAGAGTTCGTAAAAACCTCCTGAATCCAGTTTGCATTCATGTCACTTAGATGTTGGTGCTCTTCCTGCAGGTGTCCTCAGGGCACTGGGCTCCTGCAGGGAAAGCTCTTATCTCTCTGCCTGACATCATTAGTGACAAGATAGATCTGGTACCCAGAGGCTGCACAGAGACCAGGTGTGGTCATGCAGAGATATATATGCTTTGAAGGACACTGTAGACACTCTGTACCCAACATTTCCCTTCCCAAATTATTAGTTAGAGTGGTCTACATATAGTGCCAAGGGCCAGCTGGATGGTTTAGCCTTCAGCCTGCCTTGTGATGCTGCCATCAATGTCATGTGGCTCTTAGCAAGGACTGTGTAAGTACAGCCTTACAGAGAGTCAAATTCCAGATTTAGCAACAAAGCCCCTGTGTGCTAAGTACTATACAGAGCAAATTAACAAAGAAAACATCTTCCAACTAGCATAAAGGTCAATGAGGAGATGAAGGGAGGTTAACAAGAACAGAATTCCTGTAACTCTTTCTGGTTTGTTTTTTTTTTAAACAGACAATACTAGATGAATTCTGTGTGTTTATGAGCTGAGAGGATTAAGCTGGTATGGCTAAAGACATGAAGCACTGTGCTACTGTTTAAACTCATCAGACTGCATATCTAGAGAGGGGGAAAAAGCTCACAACCCTAAATTTCTTGCTTAAATGAACCTTTTAAAAAGATAGTGATGTACAAGAAGCCCTGCAGGATTTAGGAAGCTTATCAGCCTCAATGCAGGCTTGCTTGTTTCCGCTCTGTGTCTCAAACATCATTCTAAGTGCTGAAAATTCATTTTCTCCTGTTGCACTCTCTTTTAACCATATATTTTCAAAGCTGACAGGTTGAAAATACATTCCAACCCTGAAAATACTAATTTTTTTACAGAAACAACTTTGATAAGTTGTAATTAATGACCCTGAAATAACTGCATCAAGTGTTAAAACAGTCATGAAATGATACATCCTTGGGTGTGGGAAGACAAGAATTCAGCAAATCCAGGGAATGGCTTCATTGCAAGCAACCAAAAGAGCCTCAACTCTATCCTCATGCATTTTTTATTTGCTTTTTTTAAGTTAGTACTGCTACTAAATGGGCAAATCAGAAACTGGAAGTCTTGCCAGGTTAATTCTTTTTTGATTCACTAAAGTGCAGAGAAGCCCAGGCATGAATATTCATTATCTTGAAACCACGCATTTTGGACAGAGAACATTTGACCATCTTGCAAATCCCCCAAGAGTTCAAGGGCGTGTTTTAGAACAGCTGAGAGTCAAGAATACTTAAAATTATTCTAGCATCTTTGAAGCTAGATTGTAGTTCAGACAATGAGCTTACACAGGCAGAAGAAGAGAAGTATGTTATCTTGTGCAGCCCTTCGCAAACATTGAGTGATGCTGTAGCAGGTGCAAGTTGCATGGCCACTCATCTTTAAGCAAAATATGTAGAAAAGGGACGGTGAGGAATGGGTCAACTCAACCTTCTGCAACCCCAGAGTGCTGGATGGCAGAGCTAGCCTGAGGAATGCAACATAATGAATGGCAGTAGAAGTCATGAGCCTGATGCGATAAGGAAGCAAAGTGGAATGGAATTTTACAAGTGCGAAACTACTTCTAAGATGGCAAAACTTTTACACCACGTTTTGATATGGGCTATGCCAAAGGACATACCAAATATTTAATGGTATGCAACAGCTTTCCCAGAGGTAAGCAGAGGTCAGTTTCATGCAGAATGCTGTTATAAAATGCAAGGAAATAAAAATATGAGAGAAAAACCAGAATCCTAATCAGTGATTGATTGTGATCCAGGAATAATAGCTGCCATCTTCATGGATTTATTGTGTCCATTGACCAAAAGGCTTGTTTTCTTGCTGCTATACCTTACACCTTTTTAATTTGGAGATACGTTTTTTATATTTTTGATCTTCTTTCCTGAGATAAATCAAACATTTATAGTTTTCATACATATTCACTTAAACTTAATTGGCTTGGCATTAATGTTTGTATATCCTACCAATGTCGCTCTTGGAACTCTTAGTTTCTGT
This sequence comes from Callaeas wilsoni, assembly GCA_013398955.1. Taxonomy (NCBI): domain Eukaryota; kingdom Metazoa; phylum Chordata; class Aves; order Passeriformes; family Callaeidae; genus Callaeas; species Callaeas wilsoni. The sequence goes on along the minus strand of VWPU01004329.1, from coordinate 457,547 downwards.
GCTTCTTTCTAATGAGCAGAGGACTCTGCCCAGATTGTGTCATTCACTGCAGGTAGCTGTGGCATGCCAGGGCAGTACTGCTCAGCAGGAGTGCCCAGCCCACAAGCCTCAGTATGTCAGTCCTTGGAAACACAGACCTCAACCATCAGAATTAAGAGAGATTTCAGTTCAACTCAACAAGTAGGAACAAAGTTTTCCATGCCAGAAATGATTGAACAAAAATATTTATTTGCAACTATTCAAATCCACTTTTTCAAAATGTCAAAGACTAGTTCTGTAAAAAGATTCATTATGAAACAAATTTGGGAATGCACTTCTGTTTATGATATTGTGAAATATGGAAAAGTTCTAGAGGTTCTGAAGAACCTTTGAAGGAAGTAACTATTCTATCACATTCTTCGCATAGGAAATTTTCATCAGAAATTTCCCATGAAAAATGTCCCCATTGACAATAGTGGCTTCAATGGAGGTCAAAGGAGTTTCTCTTATATGATTGTCCCTAATATATTTTCCGTAAATATTTAACATTAGTCTTGGTTATAATATTGGAAGGATGAGAAACATGGAGGTGCTGTTGAAAAGATTACTGTTAAGCTATTAGTTTACTTTTTAATCTTTTAGTTTTAGTAAAAAGACTAGGTTTTAATCTTTTTTCTCTAGAGGGAAATATATATTTCATATAGAAAAAATAAACACTATATTATAAGTTGCTTGTGTCAATGTTAAAAACAGAGTTTGTAGATATATTATATATATTATTATTATTGAGAAATGTAATGCAGGTTAATGGGCAGCTTAAACACACTAAGACTTAGCTCCATTAGCCCTTGTTGGCTCTTCTATGTGCTTAGGGTGCACAATGGACAATTTTTCTAGTACTGGGCTCCCCAGGACGGGACCAAAGTGGCAGTGTCTAGACAGAGGAGGGAAATGACACTGCCCAACACGTGGCTGTGCTCAAGCAGATGTATCTGCAAGGCTGATTGTCAAGCATCCCCCAGCTCCTACCAATGATTTTTAGACAAAAAATATAATACTGTAATTTTTTTTCTTGTTTCATTGTTTTGTTTTCTTTCATTATTTTTTATACTTTTGTTAAGACTGTTTCCTTCTTAATGTCTGGCAAAATGCAACAAAAGGTTTTGCAGTTTTTTCAAGCATGTCCTCCCATAAGTGTAGTTTAAGTTAATGTTGAGATGGTTTAGAAAGCACTTCTCACTCTAATGCCAAAGTAGAGGCTCTTTTAACTTTCTCTAATTTGATTTTCTTCCAAACACAGAAATTAGTTTTCCACCTGCCCCTTCTGATTATTAATCCTCTGATATACAAAAACATGTCTTTTCCAGAAGAAACACTTTGTAGGAAATTTCAGCATCCTAGCACCCAGTGGGCTTGTCACCACCCTGTGAATCTCGAGTACCGCTGCTCCTGGAACTGGCGACCATTGCTGTCAGCCTCTTGTGCTACATTACATTATGCACACATACACAGTGTGGCAGGCTACAGAGGCGGTAGCACTCGGGGCTTTGGTGAAAAATCAGTGGCTGAACTCCCTTTACCTCCAACATGGCTGAATATCACAGACACAGAGCAGTCTTGGGCATAAATCTTGTCTGAAAATAGCAAAAACCTCTGGGAAATCTCTCATCCTACTGCAAAAGCTTAGACTTTCTGATGAAAGAAAGGCCTTCAAAAAATTGAAAAACAAAAAGCTAATATTATTCTTCAACAGATCTTACAAGTGTGAAATGTGTTTTATGTTTATTCTTGACTCCAGGTTTATGAATTGCTCTTAATACTTGAACGAGACTAGTATCATCCATTTCTTATTGTATATGCTGAGTGATAAAAATGCTCAAACAAAATTCTTTTAGAAGTGCTACTTGTTTTGAAACACCTCTTAGTGTAGGGTAGAATGCTGAAATTTCCAAAAATGAGTAAGTGAGGTGCTCTCAGAAATGTAAAAAAATATTCTTCCTCTTGAAAATGTAGCAGGTATATTGTGTTGTTTTTGATTACTTCACACTTGTAGATAATCGGTTTCAAAACTGTTTTCTTCTCAATATATGTGGCATATACAGTATTAAGGAGCTTGCATCAAACCAAAACATGGGTACGGTTGTATAGAAAACCTGAAAACATTTGTATCCACATCATCTATATTTTAAATATACTTTCAAAAATCTTTCTTCAATAATCTTAAAATGAAAGACACATCATAACATTATGCCAAATCACTTCAGTTTATTGAAACAATGTTTTAAACCCAAGACATCAAATGAAATCACCTGAAAATTGAATTTAGTATTTACCAAAAGAAAATAAACAGTATGATTAGATAATCAATGAAGAAATTTGTGATAAATTCTAGAGCCAAGTTAATAGATGAGTACTGCTTTCAAAGTTATTAAAATATTTTGGTTTTAAATTTGTCTTTTAAATAAATAGTGCAACTTTTAGCATTTAGGCTGTGTTTTTGTGCTATTATTTGATACATAAAATGTTTTGATTATGGAGAAACATTCACTTGACTTTTAACTTTTGATCTGTTGCCAACAAAGTACACAATGAATCTATTTAATGTCATCCTACAATTTAAGAATGGTATTTGTAATATCTTTGAGTGCCATGGCAAAGTGAAATGTTAATTCATAGTATTATATTTGAATCCTAGGTAAAGAGGTTTGTTGTCATTATGATTCGAGGGTTTTGCACTGCCTTTCCCCTTTACAGGATGTGGGATCCATTATTTTGGTAAGGAAACGAGGATTGTAAATGTGTATTAAAAGAATTACTGATGGTAAACATTGTAGGTTTTTAGGAAAGCTATAAGTTAGGGGTGTGTGTAGGAGGGTTTTGTTTATTTTGTGGGAGTTTTAATCCCCATGCTCAAGACAAGTTTTATCCTAAAGATTTAATTTCTGTATGAATTGTAGGGGGAAATTAGGATGTAAGAAAACTGTCCCATTTGTGGTAATTTATGCAGTTTTGCTAACATATAAATCTTGCTAGCTTATATAAATTGCTCTTATATAAACTGATCTTATATAGCTTTTTTTACTTTTCATGATTTACATACTGAGTGAAAAAATCGGTTCTAAATCCTCCAAGGCTTTTGGTACTCTCCCTGTAATTCTTGGGGTTTTTTTTCTAGCCAAGGAACTGATCTTACTTTACTATTATTTTCTGGTCAATCAGTGGTTTTACATGCAAATATATAAGCAATGTTATCTTCAGTAATAATTTTTTCAAGTTGTACTTGTAGTTTTCTCGCATATTTCAGCCCTGTGAAATGAGCAGAGAAGCAAGCTGGCCATAGCATTCTTTCCTACCAGCTTTCTCACAGACAGACAAATGCATTGACTGCAAAACTTCAATACACATCATAACCATTTTAGCTGCTATTACATTTGATTTTTTTCTGAAATAATGTTCATTACATTCTTCTGTATAGATTCCTTTGTTGAGTGCCACTGCAGCTAATCTGCTAGTGCATGTTCATCTGCAAAGTGAAAATTTGTGGAAAACAGTGGCTGGAAATGTTCAAAAAATCTTTATGCATTTTGAAGCAGGATACCTAACTCATGGATAGAAATAAGTCCATCTTACTGAAGTTCAATGTGTATTCTTCTCAGTACTTTGAAAAATACAGTATTTTCAACGATAATTTATATAAGAAGAGACCATCTTTTAAAAAATATTCTACATATTTTCTCTGGCAAAATATTTGCTACTTGTTCCTACAGACAAATATAAGTGATGGGTTAGTAAACTACAATCTAAAAAAAATTATGAATGTTTTTAGATGATTTTTGATTTTAAGAAAACATGTAAATGGAAGTCCAGTTTGGACAGACTTGTCTACTGTACATGCATTCTGGCTCTCAGAGGGTATATAGACAATTTCTCTCCACCGATCTGTTCATTGGTTAAATTCAAACCAAGCACTAAAAATGTTCATTTCTTCACGTGAACCAATGTTCAAACCACTGAACTGAAGAAAAGCTGAGTGAGTGATGCAGAAAAGATGGAATTTGTCCTAGAGATGAGAGTTGAGACTAAGGTCTTAATATATACACAGCACGTCTTCAAAATATACAGCAAATTTATAACTCCTTTGCAGTTCCCGTCTGGGGCAAGCTACATCAATTTCCCAAGCAGAATTTAAAAGCACTGGAAGTTTTCATCTTTGTCTACTGGAGATGCATGCAAGGGATGGATCAGCACCATATAAAAACCACTGTGACAATGAGGGAGTGTGAGAAAGCAGTGGCAGGGATGGGGATGTGACCTTTCCCTCTCTAAATATGCTGGCATTAGAGATTACTTCTGTGTGTTACAGAAAATGGCCAGAAGAAAGGTCCAAACCAAGGTCACAAAATCTCAAGCCTGCAAAGGCTTTCCTTACACAGAGTTGCCAGAGCAGCATTCCACCTGGAGGGCAAAACCAGCTGGGCACAGCACTCCCTTAATAAAATTATCACCAAAGTTTTTAATACATTAAAAGGAAATAAAAATGCCAGGGATGCTTAGTATGGGCACAGAAATAATTCAACCTTTTTGCCCTTTTGCTTCTGCAGTAGCCTTAGTGCAGAAACATGATGAAATTCTCTGTACTTAATGACTATGCAAGAGGCATTTGCCAGAGCTCTCTGACATACCTTATTTTAATGAGCTGTCTGGTGAACTTTCTGTAGGGTTACTTCAAGTCAAAGTTTGTGCTCTATAACACACCTTCTTCCAGCACAAACACAAATCCAGTATTGCCTCAGCAGCCCGGGCCTTTAAGAAAGAAGAGGTTTTTTCCTAACCATCTCTCTCTACTGAGTCGGTAGTTCATGTGTCTCCTTCAGGATCCCCTTTCCTTAAAACATCTCTCCTCAGGAGATAAACTCCTTATGTCTTCATGAAAGCATAGGCACAATTTGTGTTCTTTTTCATTTCAGTATTTTTTTTTCCTAAAGATTGATTAACGAAACAACCAAAACAAAGTAACACACTGATATGGTTTTCCTACTGCTAGGACATCCAAAAAAAAAAAAAAAGAGGCAAAATCTGCACACAGCAGCTTGAGTGCCTTTCCTACATTAATTGTTTTTATTTGCATTACTATTTGAGAGGACAGTGCAGTTCCAATTCAAAGGAAATATAGAGCTGAAACTGACATTAGTCTTGTCTTGTTTTAATATCTGCAGTCACCGTTATTGCGCACAGCTATCCGCGACTCTTCGGAAACAATTCTAAGCATCAATTCATTAAGTTATTTTGATAATAGTTTTGTTTGGAAAGAAAATCTTCATGAAAACCAAAGGAGGCAAGAATGTATGTCTACAAGCTGCAGCGCTGCCTGACAATTTCTACCTGTACATCCCACTGCTGCTTCAGCCGCGCACGGCGGAGGAAGGGCTGGTTCCCACACCGAGCTGAGTACCTCTGCCAGGTGATGCATTATACCCCGAGGATGTGCCAGCTCAGCTGGCCTGCCATCACTTCACTCTGGTTTGTGGTGGAGACACGTCCAGAGCATTTTCAGGACCCTGTATGAATCAGAGAAAGGCTCTGAATCCCGTCCCCTCCTATCAGACACTGTCAACAGTGTGCAGCTTTATCTCTAACTATGCATTAAAAAAAAAAAATTTTAAATACTTTATACTAAAACCACACTAGCTGTAGTACTGCAAAATATTTTATATACTACTCTAGTATGAACTGCTACTCTATAGGAAAACAATTTGTATTCTGTGAAGATTTCTTAAGTATTCACAAACACAGTTCTTACCTATGCTGTCCCATAAATTATGAAGAATTTAATTTACAGTGTTTCTGCTACCCATATGATTACTGTGTCAAGCATATAGTAAAACTTCAGAAAGCTATGAAAGCACCATTAATCATGAAACGCTAGCCCAAATGTTAGCTTAGCTTCTCTTACCAACCCCAGTAAGCCAGCTGGATTCAAAAAGGAATGTAGCATCATTTGAAATCTGAGGAATCATTGGCTTAAAACAACAATCATTTTTTAAACAAATTTGAGTTTGAAATATTGTTAGTCAGCTTCTTTGATGAGAATATTTCTTGCTTAGAGTGTAACAGTGGACATATGCCCCTGAAAAGGAATATGCTTTCATTATTACACCAAAATATTCTTTCTCCTTCCTGGGGTATGAACTTCACAGAGATCCTCCATCAATTCTTGCCTCCCAGTGGCAGTGGAACTATTTAATTGTCATCAAAGATTTCCAAGGCCTGAAATAGCAGTAGCATACTATACTTCATAGGCTTCGTAAATCCTTTAAATATTTTATTTTCAGGAATACACAAACCTGTGACTTAACAATTTTTAAACCCATGTCTATATATGTGTCTTCCAGAAAAGACGTTGTTCTACACCTGCTATGAAATGAAAAGTTAACCTTTCATGAAAACAGAAATAGCTTGTAAAAACGAAGAAAAAAACCCAGCCTGAACCAATATGCAAAAACAACACCTAAACCTAGTAGATTCATTGTATACTGACATTAATTATTTCAGGGGAATAAACACTGTAGCACAGGTTTAAGGTGTTGACCTGTGCAGTGCCAGCACGAGCAGAGAGACCCCTGGCAGGACCAATGCAGGTTCTCATCCGCCAGAGACACATCTAGGGGATGTCACTTTTCCTGGCTGCCCCTGAGCCCTCTGCAGGATTTAAGCAAAGAGCCACACAAGGCCACAACTGTCCAACTTTATCTCTATTAAAACACCGTAAGAACAGAAAGAATAAGTCAGTGACCCTTTACTTGGCAATGAAGAATAAATTAATGAGTGACTGGGTATGTGTAGTGGCTTCATTCTGTTGGCCACTGACTCTTTGATAAGGGACCAAATTTTAAAAGGAAGATTTTCTAATATCCTTGTCCCTTTTTCTGACAAAGAAGACGCAATACCTTTTCCAGTGTAAAAATCCAGGCTGCTGCATTCCTGCTGTCAAACTCCATGAAAGACTCTGCAAGTCAGCATAATGGCTGTGAATGGGAAAATGAGAAGACAGCAGTTTCAGAAAAATCTGCAGTTATTCAGTCAGGGTTTAAATGGTCGTAGTGACCTAAACCAAAAAAGTATTATGCAGTATAGGACAGAATAAAGGACTAATTCTACAATTTTAGAGTTGCATATTTAAAAACAAAGGAAATTTAATTAATCTGAGAAATATCCAAGTCAAGTAGCCACTGTTAGGACCTTAAGGGATGACTTCTACCTTCCCTTCTTATAACATTTATAAACACATCTTTTGCTTTTATAAACAATCCTGCATCGTTCTCATTTCCTTTCATTGCATTGGTATTGACTGCCACTGGTACTAATTATCCTTTCAAGTATTTCATGTGGCTAATATTTGCTGTAATGGAAGTTGCATAAATAGACTCCCTTCTTAGATGGGAGAGAAGATGGGAAGATTTTTAGGGCAAGAATTATTCTTTTTCTATCTGAATAATTCCCAAGTGTAACTAGCCTTTGTTTTCTTGACCAAAGGCTCATAATCATTGCTGTAATAGAAACATAAAGCCTACATGCCATTGCCAATGCCTGATTTAATGTAGCTAACATGGTGCAGAGGGAATGCTAAGTCCCAAGCTGGGACCACGAGAGACTCTGTGTTGCTACTGTAATAATTACAACAACAAATTTTATTGTGCAGTCTTCCTCAGCACTTGTGACCAAAATCTTAGAAAAAAAGTGTTATTTTTTTTGGCTTTACTACAATGAAATTTAATATAAGAATAATTTAATTCATATTGCTGCTATGACTTAGGTTTTGCAATTGTAACCCACTCTCTCAACATTACAAAATAAATGCTTACATGTAAAATTGGTAAATGTATTATATTTTACATTTAGCCTCAGAGCAAAGTAAACATGTCAAATCTAACAAATCCCAGTGCCTTCCTTGCTAAAAAATGCATAATCTAAAAAACATTTTATTTTGATGAGTAATTATGTTCAGATTCCTAAAAGTAAGCAGTGATAGAAATAATTCCTGAGGAGGCAATATGACAAACAGGGTTAGAGGAACACCACATCCATCTTACTCACTGCACAGAAAAAATTTATTTCATCTGACCTGTATAATAGTTATGGGAATAACAGACTCCCTATACTTTTATCTCCAGCCACTTTTCAATGAGTATAAGAAAACTGTGCTTGTATGCATATGTGCATATACCTCTACACTGACAATGCAGCCAGCATTTTACACACTGCACCGGAGAGAGGGTTTCCATGACTGCACTGCCCAATAAACACAAACACAGAAATGAAACGCTGCAGGGAAGAGAGGGGCGAGATTGAAAGGAGGCACAGTGTGTAGGTTTGAGCCTCCAGTCTGGAAATTCAGGTATCACAGCTATATCCGCAGTCATGTATCCCTCTCATTAGCAGTGAATAAACTGGGCCACATGTCACAGAGGATTAAGTACAGGCCATGGCACAAAAGAGCAGCTGGAAAACAAAAGAAAACAACTTGGTCCCCATTTACTCTGACAGAAATAGTTTTTCGGAGATCTATGCTTAACTGGAGCCTTTGAAAAATATCTGTAGCTGCTGGCAATCGGGGTGAAATTCAGTTTTTCCTGAATTTAGGTCTGCTGTGCAAGTACCAGCAGGTGCATGAGGGTGCCAAGTTCTGGCTGTGGGAGGAAGGAGATGCTCAGCGAAGTAGAGGGGTAGCTAAAATACCCCTGCACCACTACAAGCAGTAGCTGGGTTGGTATTCAACACCTGGCTGCCCCTCAAGCAGAGGGTGCCCCAGGTCCTGCAAACCCTGACAGGGGATGAGGTGGCCCCAGTGGCAGTGGGTGCCCATCCCTACCCCTGTGCCTGCCCCACTCGCCTCTCCTCGGCCCATGGGCTGCAGAAGCTGGGGCTGAAGGACTGGCACCAAGTAATGACTGAAATAATCCAAATACACACACTGAAGGAGGTCAAAACTTTTCAGTCAATGCTGTCTTTTAGAAAGGAGGATTATATCTCCATTTTCAGGCATTTCTTCCTCACATAAATATTGCATATTTTACAACGATGTTCAAATGGAAAAAGTAAGCATACGAAGACCATAAAAATGCTAAGTTATAAATTCTAACCATTAACTGACTTATTTCGTGCACACATGGGGTGATCCAGTCTTTGCTTACATTTTGATTTGAATGGTTGCTTGCATCATTAGCTAAACAAGTAGCTATTTAGTATGTGCTTTTCTCATTTGACCTATGTTCCTATGGCTCATTTAGCATACACCTCATATTTCAATTTTTTTTTTTTTAATGGCTCTGTTCACCTTTCTGGAGAACATCTTGGCTTAATGTAAGCCTGACTGTATGGAAAATACCCATATCCTTGATACTGGGCCTCTGGGGAACAAACTAATATAAAAATTTCATAATCCAAGAGAAAACTCAAATTTTATGATTTCACCCCTTAAAATGAATGAATCTTGGGTTTCATCCTAGATTCCTGACTATTGCTTGCATTTTATTCTACAACTAGCTACTATAAAACACAAATGCAGTGTTTCCAGTAGCCTTTGTTCAAACTTTTAATTTCTAATATTGATCTTGATAAGTTTCATAGGAAGTTTTTTAAGTGCTTAAAGCTGTTAATCTGATTTCTATATTTTCTTTTCCCCAAAATAAAATGCTACTAAAATTCTGCAGGGAGAAATTGGAATATTATATTGCTATGGTATGTCCAGTTCAGCATGGAAAATCCTCACTAAAAATTTACTGAGAATATTTTTTTAATCCGAACATAGGTCCCCCGTGGGGGACAACACGCTGATGGGACTTTTTAAGTTGTTATGATTTGTTTTTATGATTTTCTTTAGATGACTATGACTATAGAAAGTGTGAGACTTGAAGCCATAGGGGTTGTTAAAAATGACAACTAATTTTAGCTGTGTGCATGACTACCAGCTTTGTCTGTAGGACGGTACACCTAGGAGGATGTCTATTTGCGTAGAGAAATAGAAATTTTAAAATAGCTGTTTATTAAAAAACAATAAATCCCTCATGAATAGTATTTGTGTATAAATATTTGAATATATTTTTAATGCACCAAAATACTAAATCTTTATGCAATGCAAAATCTTTGCTAAAAAGCAAGAAGAGAGAATTTCTGTGTGTGCTTGCAATCTGCATATGTAGGGATGAGTGAAGTCCTGATTAATGATGATTTACCGTATAACTATAGAGCAGAGTAGGAGTGAGAACGGAGACAAAGACCTCAACACAAACTGCAGAATATAGTAACAGTTACTTCTTTTTTTTGTGACACTTGGGTTACTACTTTTAGCTTTTCAAACCTATGTAAAATGTGTTCCTCTGGAACGTATTTTCCTACAATAGCTGCATTTTCCAATACAAATTTCTTGAGGCTGACATATTTCCAGTACTTTTTGGATGACTAGTAGTGGAAAAAACAGTAGAGGAGCTGCCTTTAATGGAAAGGACTGAGCAATAGCTATAAGAGTCACAAATTGGACTGACTGCAGGAAAATTATATTCAACAAAATCCAATGATTGCACTGAAATAATTCTTCACAAGGCTAAATTTAAAACAGATTTTTTAAGACTCAGGAAATAACTACAGAAGGATAAGAACAAGTGCAGGAAAATTATTTCCAACCATGTGCAATGATGGCACTGAAAAGCAATTAATTGTGACAGTAAATTTAAAAGAACTTTTTTTACATTCAATTTGAGATTGAGGGGCTACTGAATGTCTCCTATAACATTCAATATTTGGTTCAAGATATTGTTTGGTGTTTCTGTCATTGCCATAAAAACGATGAGAGCTTTCCTTCCAAGCCCAAATTTCCATGTATAATCTATTTAGCATTCAGCGATACCTCATTATCATCACAGACTAAATGAAGCAGAATGGTGCAGTAGCTTGGTTTGCATTATTCTACTCCATGATTCCTGACCCTAAACCTAATTCAGTTTAACACAGCTGAATTGTTACTGTCTTTTCCAAATTGGGTTGATGTCCTTGCCTTTCTTTTTCTTCCAGCACTGATTTAAAGCTATATTGTAAAACATTGTGTGGTGGGTTGACCCCAGCTGGGCACCAGGTGCCCACCAAAGCTCCTCTATCCCTCCCCTCCTTAGCTGGGCAGGGGACACAAAACATACCAAAAGGCTCCTGGGTTGAGAAAAGGACAGGGAGACATCACTCACTAGTTACTATCACAGGCAAAACAGATTTGACTTGGGGAACACAGCATAATTTATTACCGAGAAAATGAGAGTAGGATAACAAGAAATAAAAACAAATCTTCTAACACATCCGCTGATTTCTTGCACCCCACCCCCTCTCCCCAGGGTATGAGGAATGGGGGTTGCAGTCAGTTCATCTCACATTGTCTCTGATGGACACAGGGGAAGCTCCCAGCAGCTTCTCATAGAACCCACCCCTGTAGCCCTCCCTCTACCAAAACAATGCTAATCAATACTCCCCACAACCTGAAGATTGCGAATATACACAAAACTAATCTCTTTATGCCTCTCAACAACAACAACAAAATAGTAATAAATATGGTACAAGCCTTTGGAGGAAAAAAGAAACAGAATTTATGTAGGCTATTGTAAATGTTAGAAGCAGATGTAAATGTAGAAGTTAAACAATGACTTAGGAATTCCACATAGAAAAATCTGTGGCACTTAAATTTTTTTTAGTTTATTTTTGTTTCTGCATAACTATAAAATTCAGAGACTTTAAAGTTACCTCAATGCACAATAGTAAAACACTACTGTAAAAAACATGTTAGCATATATTGTGTTTTAAATTTTCAAAGTAGCTAATCTTCTATCTTACATAGAAAATAATGGAAGATCCTATTAATATAAAAACTAGCTGACAATATAAACTGGTCTTTTTCAATACGTAAAAATATTTAAAAATCTTTAATTTCTCATTTTATCCAAGTAAAATCTCTTTCAATAAGGTATTGTAATTCTTAATGTTCCACCTCCCAGTTTTGAAACATACAAAAGCCATAAGGTGAATGTACACTTTCAATTATAGAATTAAAGTGTTTCAAGATTGTTTTAATGCACATAAAAATGAGGGCCAAGACTGTAAACACAGTTACAAGCTTCATTTTATAATACATACATTTGCACTGATTTTGCATGGAAGGAGAGTTTGAGTATTATCTTTTGGTCAATTTTAGCAATATATATCTTCCAATTTGGTGATTTCATTACAAAGATTTATTATATACATGCAGAAAATTCATGCGACTTCTTTCAAGATGGATATTTGCTTTAACGACTGGAAGCCTCTCACATTTTTTTCCCTCCACATAGAGAGTTTTTTAAAATAAATATTTTCAAAATATAAAATCATTTAGGGCATAAAATGCATGCTGTTGAACTATATGCCAACCTAAAACTAGGATGCCGTTTTCCTAAAACTAGAAAAACTAGCATCTTTCATAACAGTTTTTTTCCACTTAGAGTTCCCAGTACACATCTGGTTGCTTTTGCAAAGCACGTTAAAGGTTTTTAAGTTCATAACTACTAAAATTTAAAGTTAAAAATAAGCAGGTATATGTCAATATCAAGTAAACATAAATACTTTAGTGACATTTTGCAGCTAATAATATTTTCTTGAGGTCCCAAGCTATGGAGAAATATTTTGATGGCAATAAATTCCCAAAGTACTTACAGTTAGTCAGGTGCTTAAATATTTACTTAGATTACTCATTACATTTGGTGGAGTATTTTTAATTTACAAGAGAAATAAGATATTTCTTATAAGAAAAAGGGCGGGTTGCAGTGGGAAGGATCAGTTCAGTACAACGGTTGTGGATAAAAACAATCAGAAATTAAAAATTTCTTATTAATTCAATTTACGAATAGTGCCAGCAGAGAAGGGTATGATAAAGAAAAAAAAATGGACATATGATGGACAGATATTTTGTAAGTAAAGGAAGACTAAAAATACCCAACCAAATTTAATCTTAGTTGTTCAAGGAAGGAATCCTTTTGTTTATTCTTCTTATTTTACTGTAGTTGAGAAATTCAAAAATTTTAAACACCAAAAATAAGGGAGACATTTGAAAGTCTGATTCACCCCATTTTGATATCTGAAACAGATGTGATAAATAGTGGTTTAGAAGGTCTTAGTGACTATAGGCAATTCTAGGAAATGTAGAAACTGTACTCAAACATAAATGCTTACTTAGTTGACATCTTTAGCTAGATTAAATTAATCAGTCCTCAGTGGCATTGCGTGGTTCCTTAGGAGGAAAGGCATCTCTATAGTGAATGTTTGAAATGGAAGGAGGGAAAGAAAGGGGCATCTTTCTGAAAACAGTGTCATATTGACAAAAATTCAATATTTTAAAGAAACAATAACCAAACAATTAATTATAGGTAGAAAAGATGGCATTATTTTCAATACAAGAATGAGGTTTTTTTGAAAGAAAATGTAATGCTTAGTTAATTTTTTTTTTTTACAATAGAAAGGCTTCATGAATATGCAACAAAACCACGTTTTCTGTAAATACAAAAAAAAAGACTTTTTCACAGTAGGCATTCCTCTATCTCTATGGCAGCTTTGAACAGCTCCATGTTTCGAGTCCATTTCTTATGCTCAAGTGCCTCCACATGCAGCAAATTTTTGAGTTTAATAAGAGGTCATAGGATTTGAAGATAGAGAGAATATCATTATATATACAAATATGATACTTTAGTTTCACCATTTATCTTCAATAGTTTTAATCTACAGGTTGCTAAACCTGTGTGTGTTGTGTATCTGAACCACCCCTCAGAGAGGAGGGTCTCCGCTTTCTCTTCTCCTTCACTGACATTAAAAGATGGAAATTTCATTCATCCCTCTTAGACTCTGTAAATTCTCACAGCCAGCTGAATATATATAGCAAAAGCCAGCCTCAATTTTCTGTAAAAACAAGATCCCAACAAAGACTCCTTTGCTGGCACCTTTACTGGAAATAGTCAAAATAAGTGACAATTTTTTTAGATCCCCTTCACTCTCTTAGTAAGTTGCAGAAAATTGAGAAAGAGCCAGGAAGAAGATATTTCATGTTCATAATCACTCTAAAAGGAAGTAGTCTCACTCTTTCAGTGAGCTATTTTACCTGCAAGACCACATATAGCTCACGAGAATAAGGTTTCTTGCACCACTCAATAATTTACTTCCAGATAACTTTTGTTGCCCCATCATGCTTATCTCCAGAATATTCTTTTATTAATAAATGTAAAAATTCTCTCTTAATTGTTTGCAGTCTTCTCCCTATGTATTTAGAAAGATAAACAAGAGAAAATAAATTAAGTGCATGAAAATACTGAGTATGTGAGGGAGATTACATCAATTTTCTCATTTGGTTCATTAAAAAAACAAGTAGAAAGGCAATTATCTGCCCAATCCCATAGTCAATCTTCTACAGAAATTGTAGAATTGGTACAGGCACTGGATCCTTCATCATATGAAAGGAAGCAATGTGTGCTGCTCGTTTTAGCTTTCAAGCCTGCCTACAAGTCAGTAGGCAGATAAGTATTTCAGAATCTATGATTGAGATCTGCCCTTATAGCTTGCCTTCAAAAAATTAGGGAATATAAAAATAAATTTCCTGTAAAATACTGATGATCTCTTCTGGGAGAATCTCAAAGACAGCCTTTTGCTTTTTCTACAAGTAATGTCTTCAATATCTTTGAAAACCACCACTAAAACCCCTTCAAAACAAGACTGTGAGTGAAAAAAGATGGAAAGAATACTTACAACATTTCAAATGCTCCATTTCATTTGAATGCTGTGGTCTATTATTACCGAAAAAAGAAGGCAGGTGAATGGAAATAACACTGGATTTTCTAAATGCCTCTATGCTTTTAAGAAAATCTGTCCTGGCTCCTTAGCCACAGAGTTTCAGATGCTTATCACGGCAGAACTCTTTGCTTTTAGCCATCAAACACAGGAACACAGGATATAAAAAACTGATTCTTACCAAATCACTCTTGGGGAGAACTATCTTCAGAGTAGCTAACTATCCTCTGTTATGGATCAGAAAAGAACTACTTAACAGTACAGACACTGGACACGTATGAGAGGCTATAGATGCATTCATATGAGTGTCAAACTCATTTCTCCATTTCAAGCAAATGAATCTCAGGAAACATGGCACATATGTAAGTGCTAAAAAGGCAGAAAATCAGCACTATCAGAAGTAGTTGGGAATGTTTCCCAGGGAGAAGTCTTGTGGGAGAAAGTCAGAATTTTCCTTCTCTTAGAGCTGAGATGATGCAGTCCAGATCAATTAACCTCTCTAGGCATCACAGGTTGGAAACCGGCTTATGTGCTCTGCATTCAAATCCAGATGCAAAGGTAAAAGATCTCTATTCCACGACACATGTAAAAGCAAAGACTATTTCATAAATAGGCTAAATACTTTAGTCATATCTCTGTACATGACTAAAAGTAAAGTTTGTAAAAAAGAATTGTGAAGTGACAAGCCTTAGTGATTTCAATTGCAATCACATTAACCCTCAAATCTTTGCTTTGGTTCTTTATTTCAATGTCATTGCAAATCCTCCTCAGTAACATATGTGCAAAACAAAATAGAAGAGAGAGCAGTCCTGAAATCAGAACCCAGTGTTTGGGAAAGAATGATAGCTGCTCACTCGAAATGAACAAGTGCATTCTCCTCTTCCCATGGGCAGGCAGGTGTTCAGCCATCTCCAGGGGAGCAGGTCTCCATCACACACATTGGCTGCTTGACAAGACAAATCCATCACTCTGAACTTCCCCACTTCCTCCTTCTTCCCCCAGATTTATGTACTGAGCATGAAGCCATACAGTCTGGAATATCCCTTTGGTCAGATGGGGTCACCTATCCTGGCTGTGCCCCCTCTAAACTCCTTGTGCACCCCCAACCCCCTGGCTGGCGGGGCAGTGTGAGAAAAGGCCTTGACATCGTGTGAGCACTGCTCAGCAATAGCTAAAACATCCCTGTGACATCAACACCACATTCACCACAAACCCAAAACACAGTCCCATACTGTCTACTAGGGAGAAAATCAGCTCTACCCCAGCCAAAACCCCAGTACACAATGACAGAGTCTCATTTAAGGAATTGTGTGTTTGACAAATTTACAAGCAATTTTTACGCTTACCTATATCTATATCTATATCTACATCTATATCTAATCTATATCTAATCTATATCTATATCTATATCTATATCTATCTATACCTCTATCTATACCTCTATCTATCTATCTATCTCATTGACAATATTAAAGGCAATTGTATTTCTTTGTCATGCTAAGACTATGTGTCTTAAGTCAAGGAGTATGCAGACTCAGTAACTTTTAATATTTTTCTTTGAGAATCACTGACAGCGTTAAACATCCAGAAAAATTGCATTGAAAATTACACCATAATTGTCTTTGGAAATTGCAAAACAAGATCAAATTTCTAAGCAAACAAACCACAACACAATTACAAGAAATAAGAGGAAATACAATGAGGACACAGGCAGTTACCTCATGAACTTTTTTAATCAGCTACGAGTTCATCCTGTCTGAGTAGTCCTCTAGGCTGTATTGATCCCCCTCAGGTTTGTTCAAGCAACCTAGTTTCTTAGAATGTGAATACCACTGCAGGGACCATTTTGTAATCATTGCTTGCAGTTGAAAATAGTATTGAATAGTTTTGTTTTGTTGTTTCATGTGTTCATTAGAATTGCACCACTCTGCTTTTATGTTCTTCCTCCTTTTCTTCCTGTAATTAACAGGCAAAACTTAGCAAAACTAAAAGAAAAATAACATTGATTTGGCTATCACTACTGAGCTTGTTATCCATCCTTGCTTACCTGAATCTTTGAAATAAATTTGAAATTTGCATGTAAGAAATTAAATGTATATTAAAGTTAATTGCAAGTTATGTAATTTGAGTCAAATTTATAAATCTGAACATCAAAAAAAAAAAATTGCATATTTGTCCAAGACTATCAGGGAATACTGAATAAGCAATGGATACTCAGTGGCTCGTCCTTACTATTCTCCTTATAAAATCAGCAGGCTTGTGGACAAGATTGCATCCAGTTATGAGATAAGGTACAAGTGATTACAGAAACTTCCCTCCTTACATTCCCAGGCACTAGAGAAGCAGCATCCTCCCTTCTCTGGTGTACCACCTCATGTGGAGTATTGAAGAAGACAGTGACCTAGTTGCTCTTCCCTAAAACTCAAGTAAGTCAGTAAGTTCCTTCCTCCTTCTTTACAAATGCATGACCATGCTCCTGCATGTTTTGCCAGGGTGGCCCAAGGAGGCACAGGACATGGCAGAATTCTGCTTTATTGTTAATTTTCTTGTAGGGGCCAAAAACCTTGAGTAAAATTGTATAATAGTATTGAGAATATTGCAGAGGAAATCTCTCAAGCTAAAGTTAAATGCTATGTCAAAGAGTTCAGTCAGGAATTTTGAAATGGCATTTAGGTATTTTCGTATATATATATATATATATACACACACATATTTTTGGTTAAGAAAAAAGTATAGACTGCAAAAATTTATTGTGTTAGAATAACTAATAGGTTCCAGGTAGCAGAAATACAGATCGGATTCATGCAGTAATTTTGTATTGCTTTGGGTATTGAACTAACCATTGCTCTGTAAAAAATACAGATCTCAGTAGGAGTTTTGAATAAATAGGTTATCCTGCAAAAATTTGCTTCCAATATGACGCCTCTATTGCAAAATTTTAATAACTTCCTTTTTTGATGAAAGCTTCAAATTTTCTGCATTTATGGAAAATTTAGGCATTCTAAACTATATCGCAGTTCTCTTCTGTAAAGATCTCAATTCTCTTCAGAAAACGCATCTTTTATCTGGTCTTTAACCTCAATTTCTTTTGTTCATAACAAGTTTCTTCCACAGCACTGTGAGGTCAGTGTGAAGAGGTCTTAATGACATTGATAAGAAGTGAGTGGAGCTTAAAAATGCCTATTTCTGATTTTTTCCCTCAGTGTTTGCTCTTAGTGTTCCATTTTCCTTTTAACATTTTTTGTTAGGGTTAGATATTACAAGACAAAATCTGTTGCTGTAGTAATTCAAAGTTAATTTACTACTAATACTTAAATTGGGTTATTGTAACCTCAGAATCTAAAAATAACCTGCTAAAATTACACATCTATCCTCTAGAGGAATGGGAATAGGAAGACAAGATTGAGAAAATGCAATGGTCAACATAAAGGCACTTTAACAGGTGAAGGAAAGAAAAGGAAAAAATACCCAAGTGAAGCAAAAAGAAGTTATTCACCATGTCCCAGAGGCAGGCTAACGCTCAGCCAGTCTCTGCACAGTACCTCTTCTTGTTTAGTTGTTGAGTAATGACTCTATGTGCTGTTGGAAAATCTCTTTGGCCAATCTGAGCCAGCTGTCCCAGCTGCATCATCTTCCAATCTGTTGTCCATCCTTCAGCCTAGTCACTGGGGTAGCGACAGACTGGGAAATGGAAAAGGTTTTGATGCTGTGCAATCACTGTTCAGCAATAGTTATCAACACTGTTTTAGTCACAAATCCAAAAGAGCCCAATAGGGGCTTTTGTGAAGAAAATCGACAGCTGGTGGACTACCCTGGGTTCATTCTGCTGTGTGCATTGCTCTTCAACCTGTTTGCACATCAAACCGTACTGAATCAACCAGCAGAGAAAACAGGTCTACACAAGATTTTCTGATGCTTTGACAAAAAGTACTGTTAAAGCCACTGACCAAGTTTCAAGCTTTTTAGGAACAAACCTAGAGGGAAAGAGGCTGTGGAGATGGTTAAATGCCAACTGATTGTCACTGGCTATTATTCCCATAAGCTTTACAAGTAGCTGATTATATTGTACACAGTTGTACATTCTTTAAACAATGTAATTGTTCAAGTAAATTTTGCTGTTTAGGCTACAGATGTTTCATTCACAGTATAATCAAAGCTAATAAAACATAATAATATTGAATAATTGGTCATGCCATAATTAGATTTGACTCAGCATACTTGTGTGTTTATAAAGGCTGTAGATACAGATTAAACTTTATTCTCTTGAAACAATTCAATTGATGAAGTAGGTGCTTTCTCTGGTTTCATTACAATTCCTCTATTTGCTGATTTACTTTTTTTTAAATTTTTTTTTTAATTTGGGGATGGATAAAAGCATTTCAAAGGACAGAAGAGACAGCAGCCAGGACTCATTCTTCCAGTCTGAAACTGAGGAAACTAGACTATTTATCTGTAGCACTATGTATTTTCAAGCATCTTAGTGTCAATAAACAGCATAAAAATAACATTGGCCTATTACAGGACGAGGATGGCCACCATCCAAACAGGGACAGAGACAAGGCAGAGGTTTAATGCATTCTTTGAGTTTGTCTTCAAAGCGGATGAAGGGGGTCTAAGTGGTCTGAACTGGAGGACCATGAGTGCAAGAAGGATCAGCTCCCAGGCAACTCTGAAACTGTGAGAGAACTTCTGCTTCAGCTGCATCCCTACAAATCTATGGGGCTTGATGAGATTCATCCAAGAATCCTCAAAGAGTTGGCTGATGTTATCACAAGACATCTCTTGATGATTTTTGAGCAGTCTTGGGAACACAGAGAGGTCTCAGCTGGCTGGACGCTGGCAAACATTGCCCTGATTTTCAAGAAGGGCAAAAAGGAGGACCCTGGAAACTACAGGCCTCTGAGTGTCACTTCAGTGCCCGGTAAATTTAGGGGGAAGATTATTCTGGAAGGTATTGTAAAACACCTGAAAGACCATGCAGTCATCAGTCACAGCCAGTACGGATTCATGAGAGGAAAGTTCTGTTTGTTGAACCCGGTTTCATTTTATGACAAGGTAACCGGCCTAGTTGATCAAGGGAAGACAATTAATGTACTGGTTTTGGATTTCAATAAAGCTTTTCATACTGTTTCTCACAGGATCCTTCTAGACAAAATGTCCAGCACACAGCTGGATAAACATATCATGTGATGGGTGAATAACTGGCTCACAAGTCAGGCACAAAGGGTTATAGTGAAAGAGATGACATTGGCCTGGGGTCCTATCAATAATGGAGTTCCACAAGCCCTGTGCTTTTCACCATCTTCATCAATGACCTCAATGCAGGACTGGAAGGGATACTGAGCAAGTCTGCAGACCATACGAAACTGGGAGGAGCTGCTGACCCCACAGAGAGGCCTCGGCAAATCGGAGAGATGGGCAATCACCAACCATATGAAGTTCAACAAGGGCAAGTGCTGGATGCTTCACTTGGAATGGGGCAACTGTGAATGTATGGACAGAGTGGGAATGAGATTCTGGAAAGCTGTTAATATGGTAGAAGAACATAATAGACAAAAAGTATATCTGCTTTTAAAATCTTTTTGTGTTGCAAATGAAGTGCCGGCTACTACAAAAGACCTCATGACTTAGAGCTAAATAATACAGGAGTTCTGCTTTTCCTTGACAGTAACAGAAAATGGAAGGTCCTTTAGATCAGGTACAAATGCAAATCCAAATCCCTCTGAATTCTACACCTGCAGTGACATGTTAAGGGTCAAGTGTCCAGACCTTCTGAAAAGAATATTACATTTTTAGTGGAAAGATTAGAAATCAACAAGAAAAACTTATAATAAACAATGTTTAAGTTCTCTGAAATTATCCATTGTCTTATTGAAGGACAGAACCATTTTCCACTTAAATAACTAAAGTGATGGCCTTATCAGTATTTGCCCACGATAAAAAGAAGGACCATATGGAAGCTTTACTGTAGGGCAGAGTACCTAAATATGCCCCCATTTTCAGATCCCTAAACAAAAATAATTCAAAATGTATAGAAGGATATATTTTTACTATGGATACTAAAAGAGAGTACTGAGATATCACCAGAAAACATGTGCAGTGCTACCTGCTAAGCTATACCTTGGGTTTTTTCAGCTTTTGCGAAAGAAGCACGTCCTTGGAGGCTGAGATCTGTCTGCATATTGACAGAGTGTTGCTACACCTCCCTGCCACCTCCCCCCTCACAGTTTTAGAATATCTTTATTCCCCATTTGTTTTGCAACCAAAATATCTGGTGAACTTGAAAATCGGAAATCCCTTTGGGTTTTTGTAAGAGTTGATTCATTCTCTGACCTCCAGATATCGAAAGTAGGAATACAGTGCTGTACATCCCCCTCACTACATACCTACTTATAGTCAGCCCACAGAAGATACTGGCACTGCCTAGAGAGACTCTAAATGGTAGAGTCCTGGTGTTAAATATTTATAATCCAAATACAGTTTGTATGAATATAAAATGAGTGCCACAAACTGAAGCATTCTCATTTTGAAAAGCTATTACAATTTACAATTAACTTGAGAAAATTATGTAAGACTTACTATCTCTTTTTCCTCTGGCATTAGTAGTTCAGGGAAGGCTTTATTATTTTCCATGAGCTGTAAGGCTTGTGATATGGTTTAAGATTTAAATCATTATTATGAAGATTTTGAGCTTGTGGGTTTTTTTCTGTTTGCCCTTTTTTTTTCCCCATTATTTTTTTTAATTTGGATTACTGTCTTGTTCCCAGTACTTGATGTTTAAAAAGATGTTAGTGTGTGCTCCAATCAAATATTCCACAAAAATACACTTTCTTTGAATGAAGGATGTTTTGTTCCCTTGATAAAAAGCAATGTGTCCACTCTTCTTTCATATCAGAAATCATTACTACAGGTACGTTGTTTATGATACGTATTAACAATAGAGAGTACTTTTCTAAAGAGCATTTTAGTAGACAAAACACACTATACAATACAGTTCTGCATGTGACAATGTGATAACCCCTTATTAGCCTGCGTGTTTCATTTCAAGTTTAACTTCTATAAATGTCATTATGTAGGCATCTTTAGAGAATAAAATGAATCTGATCCATTTTTCTTTCTGTTGTTAAGTATGAAATAAGGAGGATGACAGCTATATTTGTCTAGAGATGAAGAAGCAAGCAAGCAGAAAAAGAAAAGAAAACAAAGGTCAAACAGAGGCTCAAAGCCTCTTCTCATTGCTTATGAAAATAGGCTCTTAGGCTGTACAAAAGTGGCAATGTGCTCGGCGTCTGGTTTGTGCACTACAGCTCTGGTTCTGTAACCAAATCAAACATTATATGGAGTTACTTCTTTTAGAAACCACTCAGGAAAATCAGGGCTCGCATCCATCTCCCACCCTGTGATGCTGTCCCAGAACAATTCCTGGAAAAGACTGGATCACAGGTTTGTCACTGGAGGCTGCAAACTCACTGGCCCCTCAGATGCGACCTCAGCAGTTTGTGGAGGAGTGATCCTCCTGTTCACATCTTAGGAATCTCCATTCCACTCTGCCCCTACTCGCTCAGCTCACAAAAAAGTTCCAAACTATGTAAAATGGTCCACATGGGTTAAATTGTGTCAGGAATATGAAAGTCTAATGTAGCTTCTGGCACCCACTGTCTTTTAAACCATGAATTCTTGTTTTAGGATACTTTTTAGTAAAGGTAATGCTCAAGACACACAAGACACATTCTGTCTTTCAAAATTCAAATTTTCTGGTAACAACATCTATTTAAGATCTTTAACTATGATTTGTGCTCATGTTTCTGAGCATTCATATTTATACCATTGCAGTATTATGTTACACTCTTCTAAGTAAAATAATTTACATTACATACAGGTACTTTGTGGGTCTTCATGCGTGGTTTCTTTATACGATTCCATTTAGGACATCTGCCGAAACAAGTGATGTTTAGATGTTCTAAGATGAGACTGGGTACAGACTCCTGAAATATTAGCATCATGGGATTCTTTGCCACAGCAAGGATAGTTAATGCAAATCATATTGACATTCTGGAAAGCAAAACAAGCTTAAAACACAGCCTCCAGTAATAAATAGAATAAAGAAAATATTTGGAAAATACTACATACAAAGTATTTGCTTTTAACTTACTCTTAAGTATCTATGCCATTTTGTTACATTAGAATGATAATATTTAATATAAGATTTTAAATTAGACAAAATGTTTATTTTGTGTTAAATTTGATTTATTAGAAAGGAAAGGTAGGTATATTAAAAAAAACCCACATCTTCACATACAATTTTGGTCTCAGAACATTTTCTGAACACAGCATGAATTTTATCATTAAGTGAAGGAAATTTATGATTAGAATAGAAGCTAACAGCTCTCTTAACTCAGCTACATGAGCACAAATCAGATGTATCCTAAAGTAAGAAGAATTCATAAAACAAAATATAAAAGAGATGATTCTATGAAAAAAAAAAAAAATTCAAGTTTCCCTTAAAGAACAGCAGACAAAACAAACAACAGCTGTTTATAAAAATTTGAGATGTGACATGGTACAAACAAATGTCACTCCCTTCCACACAAATCACTATTTGTTTGGTTTTTTTGAAGCCTTCATGATGTTGCATTTGGGCTAAGTTTTTCCAAGTCCTAGAAAATTAACCCCATCCAGGTATGGCCCTGAAAATGAAGTGCTTCTGGTTTTCAAAACTGAAGCTCACCACAGTAAAGCTCTCAAGACTTATAAGTATTGCCTTACACTTTTTCCAGTTACTTACAGTTTTGGGAAATGTTCCTGTTAGGCTGGGTTTTCCTCGATAAGAATCTCTCTCTGACTGATTAGTATACATTTACTTACTTACTATATATACTTCTATAAATACACACATTTATGTATGTATATATAAATTGCAGCCAAAATACTCACCATTTCAGAGAAGGTAGAAAGGAATAAGCTTTGCTTATCTTTAAACTCTAAGACTCTTATTGTTGGTAGAATGCTATTTCTTTGCACTTTGAGGCAAAGAATTCTTCCAAGTGTTGAGTAGATAATTTTACTGTCCTCCTGCAAAAGATCCTAGATTTGGTTGTTTTCTGAGTTTGTAAAATACATCACAGAATTTCACAAAGTTGAGCTGCTGTGCTGGTTTGGACACAAATCCAGGAGGAAACAACCCGAGAGGGGCGTCTCTCTCTCTCTCTCCTGCCTGCCAGGCAAGCAGGCCTTGGCAGCACCTCCCCTACGGGGTCGGGAAAATAATTTTTTAAGTGAAAGTGAAAAAAAAAATTTATTTAACAAAGCAGAGTCCCCCGCTGTCACGGGGAAAAAAGGATATTGAAACCCCGTCCCCTGTCTCTTAAAAGAGGACTATGGATTTTAGAGTTCTTTCTGTAGGTAAAACCTGCAGTCCTGAGCTGGGCCAGGCCGGCCAGGCAGAGTCCGACGATCCCCTTGGAGGGGCCCGCCGAGCAGGTCCAGAGATGGGAGCTGGTCTTGGACAAGGAAGCAAGCCAAAAACCGTCTAAAAAGGAACAGAAGCTGCTGAGGCAGATCACAGTCCCTTCTCCGCTGAAAGCCGAAGAAGTTAGAGAGCAAACTCTTCTAGTTAACAAAAGTTGTCAGATCAAGAGAGAAAACAATGTAAACATTCTAGCTGCAAGGTCAAGCTGGCCACTTTGAAGAGTTCTCTCGGCTTCTCTCTCCCCCCTTTGCAATTTAAAGGTACACTAGAAATCAAGCAGGCAATGGGGAATATAGTATGGTCATAGAATCATCCCAAGACAGCTGCCTAAAAGTCCCACTTTTCCTGACTCCAGACTTCCCAGAAGGGCAGACACTGAGTTTGAGCTTTCTGGAAATTTTTCTCCTCTGCTCTGGGAGGCATTATGCTACAAGACACCAGAACTGAGAACCTGATCTCCCCTGTCAGGCAAGGTAGTACGCAGGAAAAAACATGTGTTCTACATGTAAATAAGGAAGATGCTGAAGTCAGGACAGCAGAAGTAAGTGTCTCCACAGGCAAAGTGCACATTGCTGCAGTTTCAAGCAGTAAGAGAATTGATAAGAGTAACTCCTGTCCTCTTCATTTTCTATAAAAGTGGAAGTTCTCTCAACCTGTTTTGCAGATACACTCAGGGGAAAAAATGCAACTCGTGGGAGATCTATTTTGTACTTAATAATGTATGACATGCTGCCAAATCCTCTGGAAAAAAGAAGAAAAATATGCCTTTGGGCTTCTGTAATTAGCATTCACAATTAATAATTTCTTGGAAATTTGGACATTATCCCTGTAGTTCAGATCCAGGTGTAGGTATAATAATTTCACTTTCTTTACAGAGAGGATACCAAATTATATACCTTAACAGCTGCTATATGTTTTGTACATAGTAGAAACGGAAATCCTTAAAAAACAACTGGTTATGCTTTCTGTTCAAAATATAGTGAATGTTTTAGTAAAAAAAATATTTTGCCAAGTTCTGACTGATATTTATGGAAAGTAATACTGAGTAATGATGCATTCAGTGAAGGAACCAGAGACACAGTGACAAAAGAATAGAATGAGGGCTCTTAGTTGAAATCTGCTTTCTATAATCACAGAGGATTCAATTCAAGGTTATATTGACAGGAACAAAAATTATGTGCTTCTTAAAATTTGGCTGCTCAATTCAGCACTTAAACATCACAAAGTCCTTTCAGAATAGGTAATCTTTTGTGTAATATTCATATACTTTAGAGAGCAATTATTCCGACTTATATGGAGTAAGTTGGTGCTGGATGGCAATAAATCTCATTGCAGCACAATTTCTACAAGATGTGCTCTGCTCCCCAGATTGTCTGAAAAGTTTAAAACGTAGAAAATTTATATTTTGCCTGGCTGTAAAAAGACACACTGCCTACCAGTCAGTCAGGAGACAACATCTGACAGCCTCACCAAGATCCAGGCATTCAAATAAAAGCCAAAGTTAATTCAAAGGTTTTGTAAAATACTGCCAGGATTTGAAAAATTTGTGATAGCATAAATCAACAATTTATTAATTAGTTATGAGAATCTGCAAGTATATATTTAGTATTATCTCTACATAATTCCTTCAGCAATTACTCTTTGGAGTTGCTCATTCATTTGTAATCGCAGGCTACCTTTAGGAAAATAAAATACTTTAAAATATGAGACAAAGAATGGATTAATATTTTCTCATGCGTTCCACCTAAAATTTCTCTGATAAACATGGCTATGTTCTATCCCATTCATCCTTCAAAGGTGAGATCAGTTCATGTGTAGGAAGAGCCTGTTCAGTCTATTTCACAGACAGAAGTTATTTACTTCCAGAAATTCCCAATGCACTGACTAGTGACAAACTTATCTATTGCACACCCTAAAAAATGCATCCTTCAAATCATCCACGATGTTCAGCAAAATGTGTGTAATTCAATAAAGTTTTAGAATCAGTAGAGATGGAAGGAAAATTGATATTTGAGCTGTATAGGTGGGAAATTGCAGTGCCCTTTGCACTTGTATGGGAGAGCAGAAGTGCTGTACCAAATGAACTCTTTGCTCTGCCTGGCCTGGAAAGTGCTAATGGCTCTACTTCACTTATCTCGTTCTGAGTAGAAGTACAGTTTTGAAGCTAATCCCCTGCTTGTCCCCATTTACCATGTACTGCTTCACTGCTGAGAGCAGATTTGGTGTTCATGAAATATATTTTTTTCAAAGGCAACTAAATCAGAAGCTCTTCTCTCTAAGTGCTTCAGTGCTAATCGGGGCATTATGCTCTGAACCAATGTGTGGGTTCTACCGTGACAAGATCTTCCACCACGTACTTAAAATTTTCCTTAAAAAAAGAGTCCAACTGCACGAGTAGCTGAAGCACTCAGCCCAAAGAATGAGTTGAATCAGTCAATCCAGATTGAATTTAAACCAAAATAACCTCCGTACTATCATATGGAGGGAGTGGGAGTAGCCAGTTTCAGCCACTTCTGTTTACACATCCTTTCCCATTGTGCTGCACTGCCTACAGATCTAGGCATAAACTAAGTTTAATGTTTTATCACTTAAATAAACTTTGATGATTTTAGAAACCCACAAATAGACAACCCTATGGCTTTATTTTTTTAGCAGAGGCAAGAACTTTGACAGCAAACCAAACAGTTTCCTTCCTCATTCCATCTTGAAATAGAAGTCAAAACTAGTCCTATACTTGCTGTTATGGTTAAATGGTGTATTGCAAAAAAATCTGGAAAGAAAATGAAGTAAATTATTAACACTTTTCTCTCAGATGTGTTTCAAATGTTTCTGATTTCTGATAATCAGAAATAAAGTTTTTTAAGAGTCTCTGACTTCTTATGAAATAAAGATGAGGAAGTCAAGGTTGCTATGTACTGTGGCGCAGAGTGCTTCAATAGTGCTTTAAGAAATCATTCTAAGAGTAGATATTTGGAAAACAATGGTATCACTTATCCAGGAGTCTGATTACAGGATAGTGGATTTATAGAAATATTGATCTACAAAGTGCCTCAACAAAGCCAATATCTTTCTATTGATGTAACAGTAAGATTCTACACTGGTAACTGTCAGAAATCATGGAATATACACATAAAAGCAACTCTTACAAGGTCACTGCATAGCACTTGCTGCAAGCTCTGGCATATATATATATACATTACCTAAAAAGTAAAGCAGTTCTTAGCTTCAGATTTTGAAAAGGTATTAGTAATGATAGTGATAATTTAGATTTAATTTAGAAAAAAGTATAATTGCTATAAAAACTTTAAAATGAGGAAAAAGATTCTTTTAATCAATATAATATTATGTTTGCTATGAATTTGCCTGTTATTTGCTATAGCTTATCACATTTTATTTTCCCTCAGAATGAAAGAAAAAAATATCCTTTTCTAAGAGGCGAGCCTTTTATTATGAAAAATATTTCAAATATATAATGTATCCTGGATTTTACAAAATGTTAATTTTCAGTATATGAAAAGAGAAAGGTGGAAAGAGAACTGAAAGAGTTTGCTACTGACAACCTTTAAAAATTAAGAAAAGATAATTTTACGACCAGAAGCTAAATCTTTTCTGCTAGTCCAGACAGTGTTGGTTAGATAGGGATTGCCTATGTTTGTGCTCTCATTGAAGTCACTGGGAATCAGCAATTGCAGCTGATTAGTGAAGCGCACGTCACTGGTCCCTCCAAGCAGCAAATCTGCCTGGAACAGCCACAGCTCTTGCATGACTGGGGAGGGAGGTGGTGTGTGGTGGTGTTGCCTGGGTGAGAGACATGCCTTGAACATCATCTCTTCTGCCATGGCAGGTATGACAGAAATGTAAAGAAAGCAGCAGAGTGCTTTCATACAGGCAGACTGAGCCCATTCACAGCTGAGAGAGAAGACTGAGCTTGCAAGAATGGGCTCACAACTCCTTGGAATCATGAAATATCTTTTTTATCTATTCACCAGCATTGCACAAAAATAGGTGCACTACAAAGGGATTGAGTGTCCTCTGGAACATCTGATGACCATTTCCACAGTTAATAATAAGACCTAGTTTTAGTCGGAGTTTTCAGTTATAAGCCTGAATCCTTCACAAACGAGGCCTCATTATCTCGATTTTTTAAACAGACAAATGGATGTACAAAAATTATTTGGTCATGTTATCACTGTTGAAGGGGGAAAGGGACATAAACCAGGAAATCTTCCACTTTTGTCTTGTTCAGAAGAATGGCTACATAAAATTTGCAATATATGCATCTCAGGGCTCAGACAGCAAAACAGTTGTTGGTGGATTTTGCCTTAAATTTCATGGGAAGAATGGGCTTTCCTTTCCTTGTTTTATGCTTGTTCAGAACTGAGTGTTAAGCAGCAGTAGGGAATGAAGGTTTTGTTGAAGAAATAATAGCAGGCTGATGGTAGGCACAGTGTGGTCCTTCTCTGGTCTGCATTCAGCCCAGCAGGAGCACCAGAACAGCAGTGTTCGCTCACTCACAGCTGTGTGTTAAAATACCAGTTAAACCCTTTAAAATTTTTTTTAAAAATATTATTATTTTCAATTGATTTTCAGTTGAGTTTTCAAGGCATGGGGCTGTCAGTAGCATGCAAACAGTCCCCTTTCCACCTCTCTCTTCATCCATTGAATATTCAAATTTTGTAAAGTGCAGGATACCATATCTTCTCAACTTGTAAAAGAAGTGTTCTCTTTTGTTGCAATTGTATGCCATCATTAGAAAATTCAAATGATGTTCAACAAATCAAAAGGTTGCATGGTAATGTGTGTTTATTGTACATTTTCTCTGTTTTATGTATATATTTTTTCTTTTCCTTATGAACTGTCGCTACAAGTACTTCACTACTTCAATTTCAAATAAACCTCAATGCACAGGCAAAACTAAAGTACTTGACACTGCTGAGGGCTTTGCTATTTGTAGTCGTAGTCCCCAAGATATTGCAATAATATTTGCAAATACTAATCACTTTTTAGCTTTCAGTACTCAAAAAATGGTTATTTATTAATAATGAGAATTTTATTAGGTATGTCTCTTTATTCTGGAAGCTGTCATGCTTCAAGTCTAATATGCTGCTCCGTGGTTTTGGAGTTTATAGACCTGGTCATTCATGTATTAGGAGAAAATAGGAGTAACTCTTATCATGGCATTTGCTTTACATTCATCTCCATTCACCACTATTCCGAAATATCTGAGAAGATATATTAATGGCTGTGTCTGCCTCTTTTTTATTTAGGATTGTTTCTTTCTTTTCATTCTATGGCCCCTGTCAATCTTTCAGATTGAATTTTAAGAAATATTTACTTGCACCTGACAGTCTTAAATTTCCTCTTAGGAACTTTTAGGTTCTGGCTTTTGTAGCTTAAATTAATCCATTAATTCAAATGGTAAATCTAGTCAAACAATGTCATAGCTAAATGTCTTTCCCACCAACATCAACAGAGAATGTCTCTGGAGTATTTACTCAGAAAAAGAAGTATCTGACAGAGAACAAGGGACATACAGGCATTAATCAATGTGACATTTTTTGCCATGTGATAAATATTGTGGGCAGCAAACAACTGGAAGAAGAAAGCTCTTATTCTAAAGAATATGTACTAGGTGTTTAAAGTCTTGTAGGCTATTTAAAGTGTAAAGCCACTCAGATACACAGAAGATGTTTTCTTGGAACTGAGCACTCAGTGAATTATACAATTAATTTTGATGACGGAGTAGAGTACCTGTAAAATGCTATAGGGAATTAACCAAATGAAGTATTTCCAAGATAAAATATTTCCTTGCTTACTTATATACTCAAAATTTGGAGAATTATTAGGTCTAATAGTTTCAGTTGGTTTAACTTTACTTCTAATAAATAGAATTGCTGATTGTAGCAAAGAAATATTAGAAACTGTGAAATGATGTTGCTAGATTGATTACTACAAGTGGCGGCCATCAGCCAGTCAAAACATATATGTTAGGATAACATTTAATACAATAACCTAAGGCAGAACTCCATCAGAAATCATAATGCATATTGCTGAATTAAAGAATATCAAAATACATAACCTTGGAGACGATTCAATGTTAGGACAACAAACGTGCTATTGCTGTTAATATTCCTTGATTTATGTCTGCTACACTTTACAGAATCAATATCAAAGTAGAATTCTTTTCAATCACAACTTTCCTGGCAGGCCTAAGTGCAAATTGCCATACCTGATGACACCAGTGAGTTTCTGATCCATGGCAGTGCTCCAGGAGCTGTATGACCCACCTGAAGAGCAGGGCTGTGCTCCGGAACAGACCATTGCTGAGCAATGCGCACCTTCCCCACGCAGTACTCCAAGGCTGGACAGTGCCACAATACATCACTCTTTGCATCTCTTCTGACTTTTGACTAATGTCTTTGGACACTAAACTTGCTGTCCTTACAAATTCAATACCCTGCCTTATCACAGTTTTAGTAACCTCAGTGCTCAGATCGTTTGGATGGCCACCACTTTACCAATCTTTTTTTCCGCCTATGACTGAGACCATCTAATCACTGTGATTCCAAATCCTCGTTTTGTTTATAAATTTCAAAATTACAGGTCAGTTCTTTGATGATTTTTTAATGCCATTTTAGAGAACTAAAATTTCTGAAAGGCACAGATGTTCCAAATTCTCTTTCCCACATCGTGGCAGGTTGGAAGTTGTGCAGATCAGAAGTGTACTTTCACAAGGGTGGATGTCAAAGGTGAATTCACCACTTAAGACACAATGTCAGTGTTACATGCTGTTAGTTAGTGAGCATTTTAAATGGATTTTGTTTCAAGCCACACCTTATGTCTATTTAGTGAAAATTGCTAATGAAAATAGAGGATGCAGGGACAAAATCGTCACACTTTGAGCGAGTTTCTTTAGTCTTCTAAAGCAATTGTCTTCAGTAGTTATTGTACAAAGGAAATTATCTGTGGAAAAAAATACACACATACAAAGACATACATATACATATACATATACATATACATATACATATACACAAAAGACATTACTCAAGTTTTGCTTCAGTTAATGAATCATTAAACAGAATCACAGAATCACAGAATCACAGAATGAACTGGGTTGGAAAGGACCTGTAAGATCATCTAGTCCAACCTATGACCTAATGCCTTCTCATTAACTAAACCTGGCACTGAGGGCCATATCCAGTCTTTTTTTAAACATACCCAGGGACGGTGACTCCACCATCTGTCTGGGCAGATGATATCAGCATGTAATCACTCTTTCAGTGAAGAATTTCTTTCTAACATCTAACTTAAACTTCCCTCGGTGCAGCTTAAAACTGTGTTCTCTCGCTCTGCCTAGAAGAAGAGATCGACCCCCACCTAACTACAACCACCTTTCAGGTAGTTGTAGAGAGTGGTAAAGTCATCCCTGAGTCTCCTTTCTTCCAGGCTAAAAAACCCCAGCTCCCTCAGCCGTTCTTCATAGGGCTCGTGTTCCACACCTTTCACCAGCCTTGTTGCTCTCCTCTGGGTGCCTTCAAGAATCTCAAATTCCTTCCTAAACTGAAGTGCCCAGAACCGGACACAGCACTCAAGGTGGGGCCTCACCAGTGCCGAGTACAGGGAAAGAATGACTTCCTTGGTCCTGCTGGCCACACTGTTCCTGATACAGCCCAGGATGCCGTTGGCCTTCCTGTCCACCTCCGCACACTGCTGGCTCATGTTCAGTCAGCTGTCGACCAGTACCCCCAGGTTCCTTTCTACCTGGGCACTGTCCAGCCGCTCTGTCCCCAGCCTGCAGTGCTGCAGGGGGTTGTTGTGGCCGAAGTGCAGGACTCGGCACTGGGACTTGTTAAACCTCTTGTTATTGGACTCGGCCCATCTATCCAGCCTGTCCAGGTCCCTTTGCAGAGTCCTCCTATCCTCCAGTGGATTGATGCACACTCCCAGCTTGGTGTCATCTGCAAATTTACTGACAGAGGACTCAATCCCCACATCCAGATCATCAATCCCCACACCCGGAGCATCAGAAGTCCCCTTCTTGACAAAGTGTTAGGAAACACACTTCCAATGCGGCTTAAGTCCTTTTGTACATCTTTCACTTCCCCATTTCCCTCTTTTAAAACGTGTAGCTGTGTTCTGCAGTTCTCAGAGCAGTACATGCTGATGCTACTTGTGGGCCCTGGCACTGTGGCCTTGTAATGTTTAGTCCTTTTGGAAAATTCCAGGAATTTGGAGGACTGCAACTGAGAAAAAGAAATAGTTTGCTTTGTGTCATTTGTAATGAGTAGTGGAACTGAGACAAGTCCGTGAGTAAATTTATTTTATAAGTTGTAATAACTACAAGTTAGTTGCTAACCAGTAACTACTAATTACTGTAAACAATAACTACTAGTTAGTGTAAAAAGAAATGGTGTCTGCTTACACTGGAAAGAAGGGGAACTTTTGTCATGCAAATTGTTAGAGATTGTAGATTATTAGCTTCTCTTCTAATACCTAATAATTCTCAACTCTACATTGTATGCAGGTATCTGAAACACATAATATGTGTAAAGTATTTTAGGTGAAATGGCCAGCATGTCAGTCAATTAACTGAATTTGGACTACGTGGCAAACATAGAGGCACCTATAAATACTAGACCTTAAAAATCTTGTTATTGGAGGTAGAGGAAATGTGCAGGTAGCTCAAAGACTGTAAAAATTGCAATAGTACTAGAAAATACAACAGCCAAAATTGGAACACATAAACAAAATATATTTTTCAAATACAGGTGTTTTTTCTTGTGAGTATACCATACGTACCTCCCTAAGCAGTGAGCTGTGTTCTCAAACTGAAGTAATGGTCCAATGCTACTGGAACCACAGCCTCAAAAGACACCTGGAACACAAGTAACAAAAAAAGGGAAGAAATAATAACTGTGCATAAGTGTATATTTATGATTGGATTGTAAGAAATTATTAGGGGTGGTCACAAACAGAAGAACAGCACTTTCTGAAAACAAATGTTTCAGTAGCAAATTGGACCCCCTACATTTGCAAAGCTCATTTACTAGTTATTTGCTTTGAAAATATGATTCATAGTGATTTCCTGTAATGGCTGAAAAATCCCTGAAGAAGAGAAGCTGGTTTAACTGTAAACCATAAATTTCTTACACTGCATCTTATTTTATTGACTATGGCTGCTGTCTGCTTTTATTGTGGCATCTGTGTTCCTTTAAAACAATAGCAAGCTTGTTCCATGTGAATGATGGCTATGAAACACATTGTAAAAATTTCCTTTTCCAGTAGGATAGCTTTCTTTTCAGCATTTCTTCTTTTTCTCCAAGACCAGTGACATGATATTCAGCTGGTGGAAATCAGCAAAATTCTGTGACCTTTCTCCAGAGCTGTAAATCAAAGCTATCAGGACAAGTAATAAAACTTACTGTTTATGCAGTTCAATGTCTACAGAGTTTGTTACATCACTAGTGAACAATTTCTGCTTCAAGGTATTTTAAAATATTTCTGTAAAGAAACAATTAAAAGAACCACAAATTTAGAAGACAGAAACATACTTAGGGTTTCCTTCCAAGAATTCATAGTGTTCACTAAAACATAATTTCTTACTGTTTCAATCGAGTGCTTCTTATGTGCACTTGTACTAGAATCTCTGCAGAATAATGATGTTGTCTTGTATATGTCAGCTGTCAGTGTGGATGGAAGCAACTACTGCACTGATGTTCATGAGAAGTGAATTGGCAGTGGGTAAATGAGTGATTTTTATTAGAGCAAGTGTTTTTGCTGTAATCTATTTTGTCACTGCTTGTTGACCTACTCTGCTCCTTTCTGGAGTAAAGTCTAATAAACTGGTGTTGGTCAGTGCCTCCTGTTACTCTTAAACCACGCATACTGCAGAAATGAACAGTAAACCAGAAAAAAGTTGAACTAAGCATCACTCTGATTTCAAACTGGTGTTACATCAGTGTATTGCCAAGAGATGCAAGAGGACCTTGCTGAGCACTCAGTTACGACTCAGAAAAATAGGTGAAATTTCCAGTGTCTCAGATTTTTTAAGGCTGTCAGAAAGACATTGCAATCTTAACATACCTTAAATGCTTCAATCTATCACAGAAACAATACTGTAACTTGGTAAAAAAAGACTACGTAGAAATAAACTTTCTGCCTTTTCAAAAGTTTCTGTAAAACAACTTAGCAATGTACTGAGTATCCTACAGCTCGGAAGACCTTTATTCTGTAAAAAATGTGGTTCTTTATCTGACGTTTCACTGTTTTCAGATTAAGAACTGGAAAAATGCCAAACATGCCTTTTTTAAGTTAGATTACCTTCAGTGAAGAGTATAGTTTTATCTAAACATGTGATACCTATCTTTATAAATAGATTTTTTCAAAATAGAAAATTTGAAATTATCTTACCTGGATGAGATAGTCTTACCAGATATCCTTGGTATTTAGTCAATCATTTTTGCAAAGCAAAAAAAGTTTTATTTTTCTCTTCTATCTCTGTCTGTAGATTTCAAATAAAAGGAGAATATGAATTTGTTTTCTCCTGTGAAAAGATCTCACTGGTGTGGTGAATGAGAATCTCCAGTGTTAAACAATTTAGGTGTGACTATAAAAATTTTCTCAAATGCATATGAAATTTTCTTAGGTATTTAGGGTTTATTTGAGGTTATGATGATATGGGAAAAAAGGGGGAGAAAAAGAAAGGATTCTTCCTGAATCTATAGGCTA
Source organism: Callaeas wilsoni (assembly GCA_013398955.1). NCBI lineage: Eukaryota > Metazoa > Chordata > Aves > Passeriformes > Callaeidae > Callaeas > Callaeas wilsoni. The sequence continues at coordinate 422,524 of VWPU01004329.1, read as the reverse complement.
CATCCCTGGAAAAACCGGAAACTTGAGCTTTTCTGTGTTTGACCACTTACGTAAATTATTTCTGTTCTCAATTAGATAGGCGTGATTGCATTCTGTAGGGTTTTTTCAGACTGACAAGTAGTGGCTCCTAGGAGAATTGCAGATGATGTGCCTGATAGAAAATCTGGCAAGGGTAGAAAGATGAAAAGCCTTAAAACTGTAAACATCCCTTTAAAACAGAAAAAACTATCTACTGTTGTGTGAGATGAGGGAATTTCAGAATAATTTTAATAGTGATACTTCAGCATTTACTCTGTAGTCCTTATTCATTTTCTTAGAAAAACTATGTTACATCAAGTTTTTAGTAAGTTATAATCAATAAAGGTTAGGTCTTTGCATGGGGAAACATTTAACAACACACATTTTCCCTAAATGGCTGACATTACAGTTGAGCTGGTAGTTTTCCTCTTCGGCTTTAATGAAGATTCCAATGTAGACCTTGGAAGAGTCCTTCTTTACATCCATGCCCTGCAAGATTTCCCCAGGATCGTTAGACTGCATGGGTTTTTCTTCCTCTGAGACCTAGCTCCACAGCATACAATTTCATGCCATTGTTTCAGGAACTTTTGTGCAGGAACTGTTTTCAAAGATAGCGGTGCTCTGTCAGACTTCACCCATTTTTCACTCCCTTTAATGTAATAAGCTATGAGGGCCTTCTCTTGATGTCATGGATTCCTGTGCAAGACGTGGACCTCTTTTCTGTAACAGAGACACTGTGCTCTCTTTGCTATCTGCCCTTTCAATTTGAACTATGTGTTTTCCATGCTATTAAAATAAATAGAAAACTCTTACCATTGGTAACAATGGGGACAACAACTCATATGGCATAGCACACTTTTTTTTTCTTGTTGTGATGAGGAAACAATATGTCAATTACAAGACAAACAAAAAAATCATACAGTAGCAAAAGGAAGAAAAATCTAGAAAGGAATATTTCAGCAAAAAAATTTATTTTGAAGTTTGTATTGAATTACCTGTAGATAAAAGTAAAAGCAATACTCCATCTAATTTCTCCTTTAGGACAGAACTCCAATTTGAGTCAGCAGAAACTTCTGCATTGTATTTTTCCCCATGTGCTCTGTATCTGTGATCACTGCTGTTGAGAAGTGTATAATTAACTGCAATACAGCTTTTTCCCCTTGCTTATGAAGGTTAAATCTTATATTAAACCTTTGAAGCTTAAATGTACCAGGGTTAAATGTTGTTTTTTGAAGAAAGAATTGTTTGCATTAGAGAACAGATGCAGCGTCAATAATACATTTTGTTGGAAAAGCATTGAATATTGTATCTGTTCCCAGATGTTTGTGTCATTTTGTTTAGATGCAAATATGAAACATAAGTATGATTTAACACCTAGGGCTGCTTACATAGAAATATGTTTGGAACAAGGACAGTAAATGTACTGAGAGAAAATGTTAGCAAACAGATTGCTCATCATGCAACTGTTGTCAGGTAACAGACCAAGGTGGATGTTTTCAGCATCATAAATTCATCATAAATCAAAATTTAAAGCTAAATCAGGCAAGCAATTAAAACTTATGTAATTTTTTACACCACTCTAGAATGAATGTATTAGTTCCTAATTCCTTTCAGGTGTGTACAGTCTTGCTTAACTGTAAACCTCAGGGAGCATCAAAGTACTCAATGCCTTTTGAGCCAAATTATTTCTCAGTTGAAACTGAACAAGACAAAATGCAAGTTCTTATTTCTGGAAAACAAAAACTGTATTTTTTTTTAATGTCAGGAGCTCAACTGGATTTAATCAGAAATACAGCAAAGAAACAGCAGCTGATTACAAGATGATTTGAGGCCATGAAAGTAACAACGCCCTCCCAAGATCTGAATTCTGTGTATAATTCTGCCGAAGAAAGATGTTAGGATTGCAGAAGGATACAAAAAGTTTGCTATGCTGATAAGAAGAATGAAGTGTTTTCTACACGGAGACTAAAAAGTGCTTAAGTTCTTTGCTTTAACAAATTCAGGTCGAAAGGAGATATCACCATTGCACAAAATATATGAGGTGGGGACAGGAGAAAATCTTAGCACTGAGATCCCAGATTAGCACAAAGAAAAACAGCAACAAATTAACAAAGGATGAATCGCTATAGAAACTTAGAAAAAGTTTTGGAACATGTCTAAAATGGAAGTCATGGGCCTCAAAATCACTATTGTCCCATGAAAGAAGATCATACAGCCCTGCTGTCTCTACAGCAAAGTGCTGCACTCTGTGTCTCAGGAGGGTCATTCTTCTTTCAGCCTCACCAAAGTGCTAAAATAAATTAACTTTTATGTTTTTTCCCCTTTTAAGTCTTTCAAAGACTATCTGTCTGAAAATGATAATAAGTTTCAATCCTAGGCTTCTAGTGAATTAGGACCAAATTTAAACATGGAATTTATATATTTATTTGCTTGGAACCAGATTAATTCTGATGTGTGAAGAGGATAGATGGTAATAAATAAAAATTTGCAACCGTGTGCATGCATGTGCACACATGCACTCACACACTTTTTTGCATAGTTGCATAGCTTAATATAGAATAATTCTTCAGCTGATTTTCAGGATCTGTAAGCTATTTAAATATATAAAATTGAACTGTAAAATTATAGTAGCGGCTGTCCCTGGAGATGTCTAAAATGAAGTAGACTCTTATTAAATCGCAGATATGTCCCTAATTCTCTTGTTTCAAAATAAAGACAATTATTGGTAAACCATTTGAGGGCTCTGAATAATAACTGTAAATGTACTTGTCAGTCATTTACGATGAAAGAAAATGTATAATTACATCTATCATGCAGAAATGAATCCACTAAAATTTTCTTAGTTATCAAAAATTAATTCAGATTTCACTCTAGGAACCTTTATTGTTACTCAAATAGAAAAGCCCCACCACCTCAGTTAGAATTTTCCCATCCAGAATAAGCATGCACAAGTCTTTGTGTATTAACACTCTCTAATTTACAGTTCCATTTTGAAAAACAGCTAAAGCAACTGGACCGTGGAATAAATTATCAAGGGAAGTGGTCATGGCAACATCACTTCAGAGAGTGAAGTCTGTGACATTAGCAAGGATGGCTTAATGAACTGCTGCGCCAAATGTAGGTCGAGCTCTATCAAAGAGATAGTGGGATTATCTGACCCTGAAAACAGAGACTTCAGTTTCTGCTGCCATCAGTCTGTGCTTTTCCTTTCCCCCAGCCTTCCTGTCTCCTTCTCAAGCTTTTTCCAGCTGAAGGTGACTGCCAGTGGTGAGGGACAGCTGTGCCTATGCCCAGCCCAGGGGTCCCACCTGTTTGGGTTCCTAACTGCCTCCACTGCCTTACATGTCCCTGGAGAATCCTCATGCCTTGTTTTGCCCCAGTGAAGAAGCCATGCACAAACCTCATGAGAACACCAGTCTGACAGCCTGCATTTGCTGGTTCACTAAAGGAGATGAAGCAAGTGGCATAAGACAGCTCTCCTTCCCAAGTTAAAAAAAAAAAAAAAGGAGCTGGAATATTTGAAAAGTGCCTGTACCTACAACACAGCACATTTTGTTAGTGTAAATGTATACCAGGAGTTAGCCTAGCAGATAGGTGTACTTTCCTGGTTTTGACACCATCATCTCATAGTTTTTGTTCCTTTTTTTGGTTTTGTGGTGTTGTCCACAATGTCAAACTGATTGATGGCATTTTTAAAGCTTTGTATATTTCTGCAGCTTTGAACATGCAGACATGAGTGCAACCTCAGTGCCTGGATGCAGCACATGACATGACATGTATGAATACATTCTCTGTGAATATAATAATTCCCTTGGCCTCCTTTTTAAAACCTTTCTTTGGACCAGGAAGCTCCTCAAAGGAGAAAGCTCTGTAAGTGTTTCTTTTTTCTCTCTTTCTCTGAGCTTCTATCTTGTTTTCAGACTAGAGCTGAAAACAAGATAGATGTTGAGTCAAATTTTAGGTCCTCAGCCAGTATTGTCACTTTGCTTCTTGCTCTACTCTTACCACAGGATTATACCATAGGATTCACACAGAATTTTGTTGCTTCACATTTTTTTAAATTGATGAAAATTTTAATACAAATTATAGCATTCCTGAAGCTACAAAAGGGTAATTTTACTGAACTACAGTGTTAAAAAGAAAGCCTTTGCATGATTTTTGTAACAATGTATTTTCTAGCTGAAGACTATATTTACTGTGTCTCTTGTAGATCCTTAATAAAAACAATAACAAAAACCCACAACAAAACACAAGTCCACGAGAACACTGAAATGAAAAACTGCCTTGAATATTTTCTTGCCAGACTGCCTTCTTGACTTAGTAAGTTCATTCCCAAACTGTATCTATGAAACGTGAAACACAAAATGCCAGAGAGACTGAAGCTTTCAGCAAAAATGGCATATTTGTCACAATAAAAGAAAAAGATACATTCCCCATGAAAGTGGAAAATGTCGTCTATGCCTCCGCATGTTGTGATAGGTACTGCTCTGCATGACGTACTATGTGAGGAGGACTGAGCGGACTCGGACTAAGTGATTACATATGAGCGTGTGCCTGTTGCATTTGTTATAAAAATAAACAAATCAAACTTCTATACCCTTTAGTTACCTGGAATTCAGTCATAACTTCAGAATGCAATTTACCTCAGAAATAGCCATAGAGTAATATTCAGTCACTGGTTCCGATGGGCAGGCAGGTGTTCAGCCATCTGTGGGAGAGCAGGGCTCCATCACACATAACCGTGTTTTGGGAAGACAAACACCACATCACTCCAAATGTTCTCCCTTCATTCTTCTTCTTGCAGCTTTATATGCTGAGTATGAAGCCATATGATCTGGAATATCAGCTCTTGGTCAGTTGGTATCAGCTGTCATGGCTGTGTCCCCTCCCAGCTCCTTGTGCACCCCCAGCTGCCTCGCTGGTGGGGCAGTGTGAGGGGCAGAAAAAGCCTTGATGCTGTGTGAGCACTGCTCAGCAAAAATTAAAACAGAGGGCTTATAATCAAGCTAGAGAGGGACTTTTAACCAAGGCTTGCAGTGACAGCACAAGGTGCAATGGTTTTAAACTAAAATAAGGTAGATTTAGACTGAATGTAAGGAAGACATTTTTCACAATAAGTGAGGCACTTAGCAGATTTTCCAGAGAAGTTGTGTGTGCTCCATTCCTGGAAATTTTCAAGGCCAGGCTGGGAGGCGCTTTGAGCAACCTGGTCTAGTGGAAGGTGTTCCTGCCCATGGTGGAGGTTTGGAACCAGATGATCTTTCAGGTTTCTTCCAACCAAAACCCTTCTATAATTGAGTTTATGTTATCCATTCATTTATCTACTCAAACCAGTTCAAAACATAATAACATAATTATTTGTCCTATAGTTTTCTGCTGCCTCCAAAGTGAACAAAGGCAGACAGAAAAAATTTAAAAGATCAGAGTTCAACTATATTTGCTGATGGCACATAAATATTTTATTGAATCGAGGCAATTGAGTAGGTCATCACTTTCCAGTCTAAAGCATTTTCTGTATCTTCACTCTCATTCACTGGAGAAAATAAAATGAGAGGCTCCAGCATTCCAGTGCAAGTAAAATAAATATTTGTCTCTATTTTGAATGTGTATGAACTAACTCCATATTCTTGCCTTTAACAAAGCTATACTAGTGAAGATTGTATAATGACATTATTATTTGCTTTCTCATTTTCTTTTAAGATTATTTCTTTATTATACTGAATTCTATGTATTTGAATTTTTTAAAAGAATAAAGGAGTACTAGAATTCTGTGCATGCTTGTATCTCCTACATTCATTTATACCATCATTGAAAAGTGGTTGTAAAGCATTACTGAGACTGGCTAACAGAATTTTATACTCACACATTTTACTGTAAATGAAAACAGAAACAGAAGCACAAGTGTAAATCAAACCATTTATGAGCAGTGGCTATGTGGTGAGAGCCATGTGCTGATAAAGACCTGTCAGCAAACAGAGCATTCCAGGCCTATCTCTCTCTCTCAAAAGCATTTCATGTTCTTTTGGAAGCAATTTTAGAAGTTTGAGACAGTTGTGAACTCTGGCCACTGAGCTTAGAAAGATGCCTTCTAGCGTCTCAAGTCTTCAAGGCAACTCAGGGAAAGACATGCTCAGTCATTCCCACTAGGGCCTGAATTTGTGGTTTGAGACAATTTTACAACCTCTTGCTCATACGTTATCATTTCATGTTTGTTTAATTAAGTCAGCTAATTATACCAAATCCATCCTCACCTTGTCCTTGCAGCAGTCACCATCTTCTGGCACTGATTTACTGGTTCTGTAGGATTTCGACTTCTTTTCATAGAAGCAAGCGAATTTGTTCAAAGCACAGAACAAACTGACTTCACCTACATTCTTCTCACCACGAGAGGTGGTTTTGTACTCTGCAATAATTGAATAGTATGTCTCTGAGCATTGTGCAGATAACAGCTGCAGTATTATCAGTGGGAAAGAGCTCTATTAGTACTTACTGACAAGCTGTTTCTGTTGGTGTGAGTTCTTTTCTTAAAAAGCATGCAAATAGACTAACAGAACATTTCTTTTGCTTTTTCCCATTTATTGTTGAAGAACATGTACTTTATAATTTAAAAAACCTGTTTCTAATACTAACATAAAAAATTGCTTTAAAGAGGTTTTAAACAGATTTACATAGAATCTTCTATGTGCTTAAGGATGCCTGCTAGTTTCCATTAGAAGACTCAGTTTTTAATTACTTTTAGTCTTGTCAGACCTAATGTACTGTTTAGATTGGAATTTTCATACTATGCCAGCTCAAGAGAAAAATCAGAGAGGAAATAAAATTTTGAATACTTCAGTCTTTTCCTAGAAAGATACTTGGGAAAATATTTTGATTTCTTATATTATTAAATCTTTAAAGCAGAGATATTTTTCTTTCTTTTTAACTATGTAATGTTTTCTAATTTTATTAAGTATAATATAGTAACCATAATTTAAAAAATATTTTTGTTAATATCCTCTCAAACTTGGCCAACTGATAAACTTTTAAAAAATTACAAAATGCAAATGTCAATTAATGTTCTGCTCTGCTCACTATGACCCATCCACTCTCAGTTGATTTATGTAACTAGCTTGGACTGGGAACATAGAATATATCTAGGCTGTTTACACAGTAATTAGTAGCAACAGTGGGAATTACAAAGAACAAATAGTAGTAAGGTCAGCAGCAAGGCAATAATAACAATAATAATAACAATAACAATAATAATAATAATAATAATGAGTTAGTGATCTGAATATCTCTGTTGCACCCATTCAGAAGCTCAGAGAACAAGGTGAGGGCTCACCAAAAAAAAAAGTGACACCCTAGAGGAATGCAGGGAGTCCTTGCTTCTGCCACTGAGTGCCTCTGTGAGAGGCTGGACAGCTCACTCAAACAAGACTGTTAGTAAGTGGGTTTGGGTACGTCAAAGAATTCACCTTAGATCTGTTCAGCAGAAAAGAACAAGGAGCTCTGCTCTCATCATTTAGAGAGGTAAAATGCATACAAATGCTATCAAAGTACTAAGCATTCTGAAAAAATCACCTCTGTGTGTTTCAAATTAGCACTGAAAAATGGACACTTTGGATAATTTTGGCCTTAAGCTTTTTTTGATAATTCTCCAGGTATGAAATGGAGTTACCTCACAAAAGGACTGTGTAGATAATTTCATTTGCATCTTTTAAAAATGCATCAGGTGCACTGGCAAGCATTTGGAAAAGCTCATGAGAGAATGAACAATTCTGTGTGCTTCAGTAAATAATGGATGGATCCAAGCACCTAGAATAATGAAGAAGAAGCAAATAAAATAACATCAAGGTATGCTGTCAAAGGATACTCTATTCTTGCACTACAAGAAGGCAGTGTTCTGAGGAAAAAAAGTTTATATGTCTTTCAATCAAATCTGTATTGACATGTAGGAAGCCTAGTTAATGTAGCCTGAGCCAATTTTGCAATTTCAATATGCATTTCAGGAGTGGAAGAAAATGCATTATTATGTAACACTAGAGATTTCCATCACTATTTAATTCTTTGGTGTGAATACAGCAAGTGTGGTTCCAGAAAGATTTTCCTTCATACACAGTTTCATTAAAAGAAAATGCTTTATTTTGGGCCTTCACTGAGGTAGAGGTAAAGGTCTCATTTAGATTCAGAGATGGGAAGACTGAAGCTGTTTGCTATGCTCTATAGAGCATACAGTACTTTTCTAAATTTTCTATCATTATTGTGACTATTTAATAAAAATCAGAACTTGCAACTATACTGTTTTGTAAACATTTTCTGTTGTTTTTTAAATGAATAATATCATCTGTGTGTATCTTTGGCACACTTTTCAGTTTTTCTTATTTAAGAAGCACTGCATTTAGTTATTCCATCTCGAATAATAATCATATATTGGAATATATTGTTGTTCTACCACGAGGAAAATAAGATAAATGTGAACCTGTTTTCTTATCATTTCTCTGCGCATTGCACAAAACTTTTGGCAATACAGATTTGACAGCATATATGTTTTTTAAAGATTTCAGTGAAAGTAGTAAATCCCTGTGCTTAGCTTCTCTACTTGGCAGTTTCACCATGATCCCTTGTTACAAACAAAAGTTTATACTCTAATCTTTGAGGACAGCTTATGTAAAAGAAAACACTCTTGAAGCAAAATAGTGACGTAGTCAGCTGTGTCATTAAAACCTTCCCAGCACAACGATCATTGTCAGGCACACAGCATTACAGACTCCTGTGCTTCTCTCAGTTTTCAGTTACAGAAAGGCTCAGACCGTGTTATCGGAAAGTCACGGTGTAGAGTTAGCAGTGACCACCCATTCCATGAAAACGTCATTATTTTGTAATAATTCAAAGTGACATCAAGCTGACAGTTTGCAAGAAAGAGTGAAAATTCTTAATATAGGAAAGTTAATTTATTATTTGCTTTCCATGTCCTAATTCATTGTTAGTATGACTGAGAGAGAGCTCAGAAAATGGAGACAGACTTACATACCTTGCCTCGAGTGTCTGTTCAGTTCAGCCATGAGAGGATTTAGGAGAGTTTACCACTTAGTACTGACTTTTGGTTACTTATTACTTATTCATAGAGATTATGTAAACTCAACTGTGTGTTTTGAATAGCGTCATGCATATGCTTACAGAGAGCACAAGATGTACTTGTATACATTGCTTTTATATGTTATGTTGTTTTTTAGAGAGTTTGAAACAGAATTCATGATTTGAGAAATGAATGAAGCCGTCTAATATCTTATCCTCAAAAGACCCACTGGCTTCAACTATGTAAGAAGCAATTTCATAGCATGCAGATAGCTGTGGCATGTCCCTTCCAGCCCAAATTATTCTATGATTCTATGATTCTATGAAAATATCAATCGAAGATCATTTGTAAAAATGCCAATACTCTACATCACCTCGGTTATTAGCTTTGGATCACATTCTTCTTTAGCATAATCAGACTTCTTCACTCTATTTTTAAACAAACTGGTACACTTCAGTCTGAGATTCTGAAATCAACACATATGTTCTGCATAGCTCCTTGTCTATTGGGAGTCTCTGTTTTCTACTTGGAGAACAGTTGTCTCACTGAAGAAATACTCAGAGATACACTGACATAAATGAGATTGCTTATGGTCTTGTAGCACTGTTTCCTCTTTTCAGATAATAAAATATCAATTGAGGCCCCAAGAATAAATAAGTGCAGTAAATCACCACCTAAAATGCATAGATGAAACAAAAGTACATTTTCTGAAATGAAATATATTTACATTATAATATGTTTTGTAATTCATATACATGACCTAAAGGGAAGAAGATAATTGTGGCCAGATTCATGACAGTCCTGAACTGGTTAGTGTGATGCTAATTATTCTTGAATTTAGAAAAAAGTTTGCATAAGGGCAAGTGTGTGAGGGCTTCTGGAGCAATGTAGTGTGACAACACCACCACATGAATATTTGAAGACAGTTTTAATGGTACCATACCAATTCATACTAGGAGATAGGTCACCTACATCATGTCCTAAATACTTTATAGCCTTATGTAAGCAAAAAATATTTGAGGAGGAAAAATATTAATCTCTCTGAAGAACAGAGAGCTCATATAACAATTTTGTTTTCTTGTTGCTTAGTTGTCTTGCTTGAAATAAGCTAAAATATGAAAAAAATCCATAACAAAACACATTACATTTGAAAAATTATGCAATGGTAAAGTTTCATATCATTAATTATCTTTCAAGCACAGGAGAGTCCAACTTCCATATTCAAACAAAACCAGAATTCCCCTGTATTTGGAACTGAGTGTTACATTTGAAATATTAATGGGAATCCTGAGGAAAAGCAGTAGCTGCCTTAATCACAATGCAAAGCATGAAAACACAGACCATATAGGATGTCTGGAGATGGGAGTAATCTAGGCAAGATGCCTATGGACATAGTAATGAGCAGATTTTATGAGTGATCATCTTTAGAATAACTTTGCTTTCACTGTCTTTGAAAGTCATGCCTTGAAGATGTGAGAAGCAATCTTTACTAACAGTCCTTTTAATCCACTTAATATCTTCTCCTCCTTGTTCTTTGTGCATCTCTAAAATGTGGGATGCCAGCCTACTTCTGAGCCTGAAGCTGTGGTGTGTTTCCTATCTGTACCCTTACTGCATGCTGGGTGCAGCTCAGCACCGCAGTGATCTGCTCCTCGCTTTGCTTTCCAGGGAAAGACAACGGCACTGTGCAGAGCAGAAGGGAGTGCAGCAGTCCTTGGCTAGGATCTCAGCACAGTCACTGATATCCTGAGCAAACAGTGCTCACCTGCCAGTTTAGATCCTGTTTAAGATGAGCCTCTGACAAGTCAGGCATATGACTAGAGACAGGACATACAGAAAAAAGTAAAACTGCAGAAACTTCATACATACATGCTCATATGTATAGATATAGATATAGATGTATTTGTATACATATAGCTTTTCCTATATATAGAGGAAAAGCTCTTTCTTAACCTAAGTGAAAAGTTTTCCTGGTACTGGCATGAAAATAAAAATCCTCAGGATAGCTAAAGAGCATATATTTTTTCCTTTTTCTATTTTTTACTTAGACTAGAATAGACACTGTATCTGAAGTTGAGATCAATCAATAGTGTCATCCAGCAGAAAAAAAAAAAGAATAAAAAATTCGAAAGGACCTAACTTTTCAAATGTTCTTGATGTGTAAAATTAACATGGTTGCTGTGTTCCAGTACTGACACATAACAAACACAAATAACAGATGTTTTCAGAAATAGGCCAGAGACAAACCACTGGGCCAATCTCCAGCAATGACAAAATCTGGCATGACACAGGGTGCTAAATTGAGGTGTCTTGTGCCCAGCAAGACTCTCTGTGTATCTGAAGTACTCACCTGCGACTATCTTTCATGCATCACCTAAAGGGTCCCCATAGCCTGGATTGGCAAAGCTCAAGAACAACACCACAAATGGCACTAAATGCTCTGTGTTTATAATGGAAACTCATGGGCTTGCACAGAGATCAGCATCTGCCCTGTGATTTACGGAACAGTGTTAACAAAACACAAGTTGAAACTGCCTCTCACAGAGACAAAGGAAACTAGAATAAACAGATCTCTCTAATCAAGGAACTTGACAAGACACAAGTTTCTGTCTTTGAAGCTGCATACCTTTTAGTAAACCATGTACACTTTTGAAGTCATCCATTTAGTTTGCCTGCATTGTAGTGATTCTGGAAGACTGATATCATCAAATCGTAGAATGGTTTGAGTTGGAAGGGACCTCAAAGATAATCTAGTTCTAAACCCCCATCCCGGTAAGGACCACCTTCCACTAGACCAGCTTACTCAAAGTCCCATCCAGCCTGGCCTTGAACACTTCCAGGGATGGGGCACGCACAGATTCTCTGGGCAGCCTGTTCCACTGTATCATCATCCTCACGAGAAAGGATTTCTTCCTAATATCTAATCTAAATAGAGGCTCCTTCATCTTAAGATGATTCCCCCTTGTCTTATCACTACATGCTTGGAAAAAAGCCCTCTCCAGCTCTCTTGTAGGCCCCTTCAGCTACTGGAAGATGCTATAACGTCACCCCAGAGCCTTCTTTTCTCCAAGCTGAACAACCCCAACTCTCTCAGGCTTTTCTCATAGGAGAGATGTTTCATTCCTCTAATCCTCTTGGTGGCCTTCCTCCAATCAGTCTATGTCCTTCTTGTCCTGAGGGCCCCAGAGTCGGTTGAAGATATATTTGATTGTATGTCAAATGCATTTGGTCTGTCAGTATGCCCTAGTGTGTGCTTGGCAAAATGACCAGATCACAGAATATTCTTATTTGAAAGGGACCCACAAGGATCCCCAAGTCCAGCTCTTAAATGAATGGCCTGTATGGGGATTGAACCCACAACCTTGGTGTTATTAGCACCATGCTCCAACTGAGTTAATCTCAGTGATGTACTCCATGGAAAGGGAGAGAAAGGTTCTCAAACCTGTCCCCACAAGAAAGTGCTTGCGCATGTGTAAACGGACTTAAAAATACAACTTGAACTCCAACCAGGAGCATAGGTTAAAAAGGCCAAATAGTTTTTGTTTTCAAAGGAATGTTTCCAATTTGTGTGAAATAATCGAGCATCTGTCATTCTTTACGCTGTGGCTCTCAAGATTTCTAAGAGATTTTTGCCAACTAATCTCCAAAGGAGCAAATACTTTGTGGCACGTCTTCTGTGCATGTCTGCTTTTCCTCTTTCTTTGTCAGGACTTCCTTTGGTGTAAATTCAATACTAAATAAATTTGTAGGGCACAATGGAACTGAAGAGGTAAACCTACACAAAGTTGTAAAGAGACTTGAGAAATAAATTGAGATATGCAGAGACATTTTTTGTATACTAGCTACATTCAAATAAGCAATGGCACAGATACACCATAGAAGCAAATAACCAAGCAACTACATTTATCCTTCTGTTGATTGAGAACTTAGTCCACTAAAATACACGTTGGCTTAATTGAGAGCTTTAGTCTTTTAATTTCTCTTAAGAGAATGCTTTGATGCCAGTTTATCTGACAAGGCAAGGCTTTAATAAATGAAGGAGAGAGCTTAGCAGACCGAAATGTAATCAGTACACTGCAATTATTCAGAGCTCTGCGTCTGCTTAAAAGAACAACTCATAACAATGCAAGGAATACTCATTTTCTTTTCTGTTTGATGCAACCCACTCAAAAAACTTTACTCAGGGGTAGGGTAGGTAACCTCCCCATCTAGATCACCTTAACTAAAGGATGTATAAAAGATAGCTCTAAGACAGTATTAGACAGTAAGGATTTGATCTACTTTAGGAAATAAGAAGAGACAGAAAGATAGAAGAGATTATTTTTTTCATTCAAACCTACTTTGGAGTTAGATATACCAGGGACTTATCTGGACAGTGATTTTATATTCCCACAGGATTGGATAGGAATATTGGTAAAATTATTAGAGGTTATCAACAATGAAAAAAATACTTTGATATGAGAAACTGTAGCTTCTGGTAATACAAAGCCAGTGTTAGGCTATTCTGCAGTATGTATAGTAATGGGTATGATAGCCTACAGATTCTTCTACCGTAGTCACTGAACGGAAAACAGACTACCTTATTTTAAATGTGAGTATTTTAAATAATGGGGTTTTTGAAAAAGAGCTATAAGTAAAGATCAAATAAAAAAAAAATCTTGGATCGAGTGAGCATAGGTGGATTTTACTGAATAAAATTATACCTATAATGAAAGTTCTTTAGCCTGACTCAGTTCCCATCAGGCTTCTCTTCTTTCAGGACAATGTAATTTTTCATTAAGAGTTAAATCAGGATAGATATTGGTAAGCAAGTGGGAAGGCAACACAATGACTCAGAATAGCATCCCACAGCAAACACTTGAGGGTAGTTTGAAAATGAATCACTGAAGAGACTAGTTCAGCCTCCTGAATTCATTAAACTATTTTTTCAATGGTCTCCGCAAAAAAACAAAGAAAAAAACCCCCGAAACACCAACTAACCATAAAACAACATCTCCTGCAAAAAACCAGAAACCCAAAAGCAGGCTAAGAAACAGAATCTTAGTCAAAAGTGAAACTCAAAATGGAAAAGGAGAGTAAGGACTGTTCTAAGGACTGATAAAGAAGTAGAGAGGCTGGGTGGACTAACCGAACAGTGAAATTCAGCTGTGACTGGCATTTGTGTAGGCAGTCTGTTGTTTTAAATACCTTTCCTTCAATACAGTGCTTGCACCTGATGTGATGATGAGGATAATGATGATGATGATGATGGTGATCTCCTGTTTAGTCTGTTCATCACCCAATGTAGCCTCCTAAAAAGAACACATCTGTTAGCCAAGAACAGTTGATCTGGAGGGTATTGCTAACCAAGGTTCTCCCTGAAAACAAGCAGCACAAGCGATGGAGGGTGGTAGCCAAGAAGCTGTCTTCATATTCCCAAAAAAGGATGCTGTAGTGCTCAAAGGCCTCGGGACTGGTTTTGACACTGAGGCCAGAGAGGACTTCAGTGGTTGAGTGTCCATATTTCATAATATTTGGCTCGAGGTAATTCCCGCCCCACCCTTTCCTCTCCAAACTCTAGGTAACATTTTTTGTTTACCCTTTCCAGTTTGAGTGCAACAATGTGAGATGTGTGCTGTAGTCCATCAGAATGGTGCTATTTCATATCACGAAACAATGTATTTATCACCTGTGCCATGGTGAGGGCACAAGAGTGTTTAGAGGTTGAAAAACCTTGTGGGAGAATAATACTGGATGATGACATAGAGTTGAAGGAGTTCATCTTGGTGAAGTTTTGTCGATGCTGCCTATTGGGAATTACGTCTGGAATAAGCTATCTTCTGACCTCTTCTGGCCTGACATTGTCTCTGGGATATCCATGGGAAAGGAAAAGAGCTGGGGCTGTTCAGCTGGGGCTGAACAGAAGACTGTGGATTTCATTCACTAGGCGGGTGTTCCAGGGGAGGCAGAGCTGCCACCATCACTGTCATCAGTTATTGCCCTATCCCCAGAATCTGAGGAAAATTATCCTGGGTTTTCTCACAGCCCTGTAGGATACATAATTATTTTTTCCTGTGAATACTGGGTATACAATTCAGATTGAGAAGCACTCTTCTACTTTGCTAGTACTTTGTCAAATTTGAATGGTAAGAAGCTGTGTCCCATATTTTTCAGTTTCCACACAGAAGGCATTTTACCAGGTTTTGGAAGCATGATGCAAGACAAGAAAAGCTTGATGAATGGGACAAAATAGGTGAGGGAAAATTTAATGAAATATTTTTTTCAGAAGTTTTCAAAAACAGGTAAAAGAGAAACTACAATAGCCTCAGGAAACAAAAACAAAAACAAAAACAAAAACAAAACAAAAAAAAGAGACCTAGCCAAAGCATGCTGCTGTGAGAAATCACAGAATCACAGAATAGCTGAGCTGGAAAAGAACCGATCAAGTTCATTGTGTCCAACCCCTGGCCCTGTGCAGGACACCCCAAGAATCACACCATGTGCCTGACAGCATTGCCCAAACACTTCCTGAACTCTGGCCGGCAGTGTATGTGCTATGCAGTAAATTGCCATTGCATTGACAAACAAATACAAATAAAACTGAGACAGTCCACAGAAATGTTTGTTATCATTATGTGTATTTCATTACACTGAAGAATCACACGTCAAGGACATAAAGGCTTAACAAACAGGAAATTGGTTGCCCTATCCTAGGGCCCTGGAATTCCATGCTATGAATTTTCATATGTAATTCATGTTTCTACTGACAGCTAGAAAGAAATCATAAAAATATCTAATTACAACGAAGTAAATTTACATTACTATTCTTTTGTTCAATGTGGACCCCCAGGGAGGAAGAGGACCTGATGCTGACCTGATGCTGGTCCTCAGGAAGGATGTCTGTTGGGTGGCTTCCCTCTGTCATCCAGGTAAGAGACTGAAGTGAGATTCAGTCAGGAAATTATGAATGATGAAACTGTAGGTAGAGTATACAGTACAACAGGGAAGAGGGAAAGAATTAAAAATTGGCAAACCAACTGAATACAATGGAAATATATCATTAACCCTCTGCATGTGTGGGACAGTATGCTGCATCATTAACCCTCTGCATGTGAAATAAGGCAGAAAGCAAAAATTATAACCAAACATACGCAATGAGTCAGGCTCAATTTGTTTCTCTCCAGCATTTGTTTCCTATACAGCCGTTTTCATGCAACTTGTAGGAACTTAATAAATTCAAAATATCTTCCCTTCAGGGGAAACAAACAGACATACCACATACAGCGTGTAATCATGGAATGTATTATATTTAAAATGAAATAAAATTCATTATCTCACAGCGAAATCTTGTTGATGTAGTTAAAACAATGAGTTATGGCTGAAGTTTTTGACTAAAACAATTAAGTTAGCTAGAAATGATGGTTGTTTTATAGTAGTTAGGATAGAAATCACAGAATCATGGAATATGTTGAATTGGAAGAGATGCATAAGATCCAGCCAGTATTTACAGAATTCTTATGATTTTTTTTCCTTTTTTAAAATAAAATAATATTCTAAATAAGCAATCTTATACATAACTACTTCAACTTTATAGACAGTAAAGACAGTTCAAATTATATCACTGCAAGTTTTTAGTTTAGAAAAGTCCAAAGATGAAAAAACAGAAAAATCATGTTTTGCAGAATTGGAAGTAACTGGATTTAGACAAGATGTGTGGAAGCAAGTGATTTGAACAATCTCATTTTGTAAACGCTTCACTGATCAGATTTGCCTGAATCACTTGGCGATTCATGAGAAAATCAGCTGGTAGCTCTGTTCAGACAATGACCAAAAATTCATTTGAAGTCCACAGATGTCATGAAAAATCAAAAAAAAAATAACCTTCAGTGAAACTTTAGTTTTAGTAACATCTTCTGGAAGAGACTGTAATATTCATATGTCCTTATTTCAAAACAAATATTTTATTGGATTCCCTTATTTATACTAAGAAGAGATCATATTAGTATGTTTCTCCATGAGAACACAAATAGGATTTCTTTCCTCTATGTAACTATCTATTTTCATAAAGATTTAAATAATATTTAAATATTATGAAGTGACAAATTTTGTCAAAACTGGCCAATGGTATTGGAAAATATTGGGTGAAGGCAGAGGATGTGTCTCACAATAGTCAAGCAAACACAAATCTATGAGAAAACCAATTTGGGTGCAATGTCTTCACTCACCTATGCATTCTGGGTTCTGCCCTTGCAGCATGCTATTTTCAAGACTATTCAATCAAAATCTGAGTAAAACACAATCACACTATAAAATTTCACAACTTTCTACTCTCAAGGGGACACAGAGGAAAGAACTGAAGTTTAAAAAAGGCAGAAATTTGGGAATGATAAAATGCCAATGATGGGCAAAGATTCCAGTGGGGAAGTCCTGTGAAAAGAATAGGATAAATAGGAACTTCAGTTTCTCAACAAATGCTCACTGAAATCAGCATAATGAAAACAGCTTCCAAAGCTAATTTAGCAGTCAGAAACTGCGCCTTTTTAAAATAAAAGCATTTCATCCCAGTTTGTCCAAGCATATTGCAAAAAGTAGACACACTTCTGTAAAAATGTGCAGTTATAGTGGGGCTGAAGGTTTTTGCCATATATCCAAAAGCCCGAGTTTGAGTATCACTTCACACTCATTTCGAAACAGACCTTCATTGGTTCAGTGCGAAGGGATGCAGGTTATCGGGAGGGGAAACAAAGCTGACTGGAATGTTTCTTGTACATCTCTGGCTATAAAAACTGTTATAATTTTATTATTTTTTGCTCAAAAAACCACCCAGGTTTAACACAGATTATTTGTCTGTATGTTAGTAATGCCAGTGATGTCACTTAGACCATTTTGGCAGGAATTTCTAACTGTTAGATAATGGTTCACAACATATTTATGAAGTGATTCATGCTGCCGTCATAGTGCCCTTCCAAGCCTTCTGTTATTTTTGTAGCACATCGAGCACACAGTACACAGAGATCTCAGCCATACATCAGTGCCTTAACATCCCCTCTGTATTTCAATATACGAGATTTTACAAGACTACACAAAAAAGTGGTGCCCTGCCTCAACAGATCTTGCAGTTGACTTTGATATGATCCAGTCCTGCCCTTGGAGCAGCTTGTAGCACTTTTTGTGCACTTTTGCAATATTGCACGAGAGAAAAAGCTGCGTACTCAGTTGGAATTGCATTGAAGGCAGTGTTCCATGCTAGAGAATATGTGAACATCTGCTACTAGCATCAACCAAGTCGTCCAATTAATTAATCACTGTTTAAACTACCTTAAAAATTAAAAGACCTATGTGTTATTATTGCTTGTTGATGTGTTATGATGAGTGTATTAAATGAAAATATTTCAGCTAACTCATGAAATCTAGGAATAAATCTTTTGCTGAACAATTACAATATGGGAACATTGATTCTATGGGTAAACAGAAACGGAAATCATGTTATTTGTTTCCAGCACATCATCTGCGAGATGAACGGATATTTTCTTTAAATGAAACAGAAGAAACTTGAGTTAAAATAAAATGCCAAAAAATGTTACTTTTTGTGTGATATTTTTAAATTTTTTTTTACTTCTAACAAATACCTTCCATTCCCAAATAGTGAATCACTTTTCATTGATAGCTAAATGCACTGTTGACAATTTTCAGTTGAGTTAATTGGAACCAGGATCAAATATTCTCTGTGAGTCTCTGTCATGGGCAACAAAATGCTGAGTGGTTTTATGATCTGGAATACACAGAGCATGCCAGTAATCTCAAGTGCTATTGCAATTATTTGCTAGATTTCAACAGCAAAAAACAAATTGACTGCCAAAGCAAAGGTTTATTGTAAAGTGCACTGATTTTGAAAAAACGTGAGAATTTGTATACACAAAAGAAGATGCAAAATAATTTGGATCATTTAATAAGCTTCTTTTTCAGGAAGGGGGTAAAACTGACTTAATTTCACAACCTCACCCTCAGCAATATGAAGAATGGGAACCAGGAAGACAACAATTTTTTTATTCTAGAACAGGTCTGAACATTAATTTCACCAAGGAGGCTCCTCAGAAGCAATTTCTACAATTTATAAATCAATTTTAACAATTGCTCCAATTTCAGAGTGTGTTAGGTACATACATTCATATGGTTGGGTATTGTCTTACTAAGGTTGTTGATGAAGATCTTTAAAAAATTTTCTAGCTTTTAAAAAACCTTTGTCTTTTAAAAATTCCTCTGATTCCTTTGCATAGAAGCATCCAAGTCCTAATTCTCGACATACATGGGAAGAAAAATTTTCAAATTAGAATGCCTTTGTCCTTCCACTAGAAGTTTAGTGAGTATCTCTGAATTTCATACCTACAAACGTGAAGCATTTGAGTGCAGAGTAGAGTCTGGATCCCGCTTGGCTGGAGCAAAATATGTCTTTTTGTCTGACACATTTTTATTTTGTCTACCAAGCAGATGAAGTAGCCTAGTAAAATCTGTTTCCTAATCTACATGAAGCCTCTGTGGCTTGAGACACGGTCCCTAAGAGCACTGACAGCAGTGACCGTGCGGTGCTGCACCCGCCAGCCTGCTGTGTGATGAAAGGCTGAGCAATAACAGATTTGCAGAGGGCGTAAATCTGCTAATGGTGATTTGATGTTCTGGGTCCTTCTCTAATGACAGCAATAGCTTGGCTAGGGAAGGGAGGTCATGAGGAAAGACATTTGGAAAGAGGATGGTCAGAAAGTCAGGTTCCCTTGGGCGGGGCTGAGGAGGTGTTTAACACGGAGCTGTCATGGGCAGGTGGTTGAGTGCACTGTGGCACCTCACCAGGAGGCAGGGACTGCAGCTTCACTGGTGCCTAAGCAGGGATGTGCACGTGACTACAGAAATTCCTGCACATGTTACAGCAAACCATTCAGCACCCACACAAACTGAACTGATGATAGCAATTATGAAAAGGCTCACATTAGGAAGTGGTTGAGAATTTTTCCATAGAACTTCCTGCCAACAGAAAATTCAGTCTTCTTACCTAAGTTATCCCTGCTTCTCTCATGAGCATTGTACTCGTCTTAGACTAATAATTATTTCTCAAATACTTTTATCCAATGTTTTATAATAATCATATCAAAACAACAACCATTTTAACCAAGATTTTACAACCATATTAATTCTGGTATGTAAAATTAATTCCCCAACCTATATATGAGAATCTTTTACATAAATTGATACTTCTAAAACTGTGACTATGTAGTGAAATCATGACATCACTTCTTACAATATTTTAACAACTGGAAATACAAAAATTCACCTGCCTGTAGAGATTTTATTTTACACAAAAATAAAGTTATTAATAGCAGGAGAACTAAGAATTGAATAGCTAATATTTCTCTATACAGCTATTGATAATTTTCTCTAGATTATACTGACAGAATTGAATTATAGATTGATGTGTTACTGTGATAACTAATTGTATTTTAAATAACAGGAGTAAGACTCCAAAGGATTCTTTTAGAGAAGACAAGTGGAGGTATCAGGAGTAGAAAGAGTCTCAAATGGCTATTATAAAAGAACATTATTTGAATGTAAAAAAATTAATTAATAAATATATTTAAAAATAATTAAGGGAAAAGCCTTACTGACATGTTGATGGGAGAAAGTTGAGAAGCATTTTGAACATTTTTTCCGATTAGATTAATCACTGAGATTAAAAATCCAGTGCTTTCAAATATACTATCCTTAGAAAGGAATGCTAAAGGTGACGGGAACTCAGGTGCTCATTTTGAAAAACATCATGGTTTTAAAAAATAATACCTTTCAATTCCAATCTCCATGTTTACTCTTAAATTTAGCTATTTATATCCTATTAAATTTTGAAAAAGAAAAAAAAATCACATTATTAATGGTAAAAACAATAAAAGAATTTGTGTTAGGTCCTGACAGGGACAATTAAATTATTTCTGATGAAGAAACTGAATGTCTTAAAAGTCATTGCTTTAAGAACATACATCATAATATATTAACGTCTCATTGATGCAGTATATGAAAATAACTGTTATATTAGGCAAAATATTACTAAGTGCCTTCAGCAGAGAAAATAACCATGTACATAACCATGTACATAACCATATACATAACCACAACTACATGTCATTCTTCTTGCCAGTTATACCACAGAGTAATGCTAAAACCTGTCAGGAAATTAAAAGCCTTCACCTCCTCAAATAATCTTTCAAGATGACTCCCCCAAAATCCTTTTTCAGGTTGGAAAAAAAAAGCTTCTGCTGAAGCACCTCCTCCTACAGTATGAATATTATAATAGCAGTGACACAGACCACAGTTTTCTGAAAGTGTGAGCCTCTTTTTTCAAAAATTTTAAAAAAAATCTCTCATACTCATTCTACTTCCATTCTGATTGCAATAAGCAAGAAATACTATGGGTATAAAATAATCATTTTTAATATCACCCTCAGGCCAGTATTCTTGGGATCTATCTGTCTATCTATCTAGGATCATACTGACTCTTCACATGAGATGCATGAGCACAGCCTAAAAAGATGTATCTAATATAGATTAAATTTAGCAGGGTAAAGAAATCAAAAGCTATCAGCTCAGGTTTCCTTGTGGGCCTATAAGAACATACTTTCAGAAACTTAACTACAGGTATGAATTTTGTGCAATGATTGCTTCAGCTAGCTGGATGCAAGCAAGTTTAAGTATAGTTACAGCTGCTGCAATCATGCCTCTAGTTGCAAAGGAGACATAAGATCTCCTGTGGAGAGAAAAATCAAATGCTGAGAGTCAAATACATTTGGTTTCTCAGGTATGTTTCAGGTAATTTACAATTACAAAATTTGCACAGTAGGATTGCTGGTTAAATATGATATAAGGTCTTTGGTTGTGCTATACCAGTTCTCTGCAAAAGGGAAAGCAAGGAAAAAAGTTATTTCAAATTAGAAAAAGAGATGTTAAAACAAGAAACTCATCTAAAACAACACTTTCAGGCAGCCACAGATCAAATCATCTACACAATTTTAAGCTTCATCTTGAAAATATATCTTTAAAAGAAAGCCAAGGAAAAGTGCCTTTTTCTTTCCTTGATTTTTGTCCTCAATAAATCTGAATGACCTGACTCAACGATTTTTCATGCCACAAAACGCATAAACATATCTGACACTATGATTAGGTTATAGCCACATTAATTTTTGCATTTATACAATTAAATGTACTAGTACAGTATTTTTTACATTTCTCTCCTCTAATTACACAGAGAGCAGAACAATACATGCAAAAAAATCCTTTTCCAATAAATATAAGATCTTACAATGGAATATAATGGATTCCTTCACTGTTTTCAGTGACAGTTTACAAAAACATACATTGGTTTCTTGTTTCACACATTTTTATCCTACTTATTACATAGAAAAATGTGAGGGTAATAAAATATATTCATCATAGAATACAGTCACAGAATCATTAAGGTTGGAAAAGACCTCCAAGATCAAGTCCAACCTTTGACCGAATTCCACCATGGACATTAAACTGTATCACGAAGAGTCACATCTCCTCCCTTTCTGAACATTTTCAGGGATGGTGATTCCACCACTTCACCGGAGGCCCTGTTCAAATGCTTAACCACTCTCTCAGTAATTTTTTTTAATATCCAACCTGAAACTCCCCTGGGTACCTTGAGGCCGTTTCCTCTTGTCCTGTCACTGGCTGCCTGGGTGAAGAGGGAGATACCTGGCTACAGCCTCCTTTCAGGCAGTTGTAGAGAGTGATCAGGTCTCCCCTGAGCCTCCTTTTCCCCAGCATAAACACCCCAGCTCCCTCAGCCGTTCCTCACAGGACTTGTGCTCCAGACCCTTCACCAGTTTGTTGCCCTTCTCTTGACATGCTGCAGCACCTCAGTGTTTTTCTTCAAAGAACAAAAGCTAAGCTGATAACAGTCTGCTTCTAATTACTACATAATATTTATACAACTTCATGACAGATATATTAGTAAAATACATGTTACCTCTTTGAGAGATTAAGGTAGAACACCTTCTTTAATCTAATTCAAAAGCATAGGGTATAAAAGCCTTTTGACCTCCATTGTGAGACAAGACTTCAGGCTAAAGGTATTCTAAAGCATTCATCCATTCAGCTTAAAATCTAAAATACACTCTATGTGGCAAACTTCTCCCCAGCTGGAGACATTGAGAGTTATTAGGCATCTAGAACCACTAAAAAGGAGCTATGTTTTAACACACACTAATTTATACAGAATGATAAGCTGGTAAGAAATAATGAACAACCTAAACAAGACAAAAATATTGCATGCACATGCACGTGGTGACAGATGTTGTTGCCATGTTTAGCAGGAGTTTGATCCATTATCTTCTGAAGTCAGTGGAAATTACCTGCTTTATGGAGACTGAATGAGACTCATAGAGCTTTATGGACTTTTTAATATCACATTAGGTTCCTTTCTCTAGTAGTTAAATTCATAAAGGTTCCTCTCCTTGGGAAAAAAACCTGAATTAGTAAGAAGCATTCTAGTCTTTGAAAGAAATTAGCTCCTTACAGATATTCAAAACTATAAGCACTTTTGTGTTGTTTCATGTACTTTCAAACACTAGTCTGTGTGCTGGTATCCCTACCTTGTAGTGGAAAAATATTGTTCTTCGCTGTCAATTTTTTTAGAAATATCAGTTTCTTTTAAAACTAGTGCTTAATCTAAGTACCAGAAGGAAACACAACATCCCTGGAAAATTGATATGAGCAGGAGTTGTAAAAATTTTAACATTGATACTGAAGTATCATCAGGGGCTTCTTGAGGATCACCTGGATATTTTGTGAAGAAACCAAATTTCTATATATGACATGTCTTGGTCCTCTCTGAAATTAATACAATGTAGTAAAATAAAGAACTTAGAGGAAATGATCAGAACAGATATTCTGTGTTGGTTTCGATTTAAGGGAATGTTTCTAGGCAGGTAGATGTAGAACATGATGGGCATACGCACTCTGAGCCAGCTGGCCTGCACCAGCAGGTCTGGAAGACATGGAGATCCAGGAGCACAGACCAATGCCTGAGTCAATGAGCTCATCCTAAGAAACAAGAGAGAGGATAAAGTGTAGGAAGAATTTGCAAGGTCGACAGGAGGATTATATCCATATCCATAGATCCCATGCAGGGCCTGTAGTAGCTTCTAGCAGTTCCTGTCTCAGGGGCCTCTATCTCTCCCAGAACTTCAGAGCTCCTGCTGCAGAGACTACCCCCAAGTTCTTCCTTTCCAGAACTTTCAAACTGCGGTGTCCTCTAGGCTCTCAGTTCCCTCATTCAATTCAATGCACACAGTGCCCTACTACTTTTCTCCAAGAGTCCTTAAGCTTATTCAGTGTATTTGAGAGCTACTCGGTGGTTGTCAACCCTTCTCTTACAAAGGCTTCTCACAATGAACCAGTCTATGAAAGGCTTCTTTCCATATTTGCCAGAACCAAGACTTTCCATTGAGAAACTCATGTATCTTCCATTTGTATCCGTGATCCTTGAGCTAATTCAGAGAATTACATCAAATACTATCATGAATTCTTTGTACTAGGTAGAGAATTGTGTGTCCTAATAAAGCTGAGATTCTAAAGAAATGTAAGCATCAGTGACTCAACAAAATGTATGGGTCCCAAAATGTATTTGATAATCTGGGCTTCAGTGATTTCCAAAGGTGACAGAGGAAGTTAATGGCAGAGAGTGAAATTATGGAAGAATGCAAACTGCAAAATAATTTTTACTTTTTTAATAAGTTCCCTATCTTTAATATTACATTGCAGAATAATTCTTATATTTCTGGATATACTGCATGGAATTGCAAATTATTCCAGCTCTTTAGATGTATCCTTTCTTCCAGGCCATGCCTGCTCATTTATTCACAGTGTCTCTGACTGTCCATGTTCTATTTAGTCGCTCATCAAACTACAGTCCTTAGGCCTGCAAAAATTTGCTTTTATGACCTGTGAACACTAATATGGCTCAATGCTACAGATTTTCCTTCAAACAGCCTCTGATTTACAGCACTCAAAGGAATTAAAAGTAACAGATCTCTATGTGTATGTACTCTTTCTGTCGGCTTTCCCTCAACCTCTTACATGGACAGAATTTAATTTTAGTTTCCAGTTGTCACGAGTTGCTACAGTCTAAAAATCATACTGGGGCATCTCTAGGTCCTCTTCCTTTGTTTGTAGTTTGAATCTTTCCCCCATTGACTCTTTTGGTCTGCAGATTCGTATTTTGAGTAAATGAGAATGTAACACTGGGGTTCTGCTGCTTATCAAGCCCTTCTTTCACTTTTCCTGCTAACAGCCTCCCATGATCTCAACAGTAATTTAGCTTAAATAACAAGTATAAATGTTAAATAGCAAGTATAAGTAATATGTATTTTTCTTTCTATTCACAAAGCTCTTCTAACTTTGGGTAGCATTACAATTTTTAAGCAATGTTTCTAAACCTGGCATTAAACTAAGAATAGACCAAACTCTCAATCACAAAGTATCATGTTTGCACTTTATTTTTATTTTACTGATGAATACAATGACCAAACTGTCCTATCTTCTTTTAGGTTGTCACTTAATCTTTTCTAGTTATGACTCATACATTAAAAATAGATGATCAATATTTATGTGTATCCTGAGTGTACCCTTATAAGGAGAGACAAAGATGTTTTTTCAGAAGACCTAACCCATTCTGTAGGCAAGTTATTTTTAAAAAATGACATATTTTTGAGTAAGCGGAGATTCTGCTACTGTGGCAATATTTGATGCCTACAGAGCTGGCATTGATTCCACCCACTTCAGGCAGAATTATTTTTTATAATGTTTATTGGAGCACTATAGCTAGGTAAAGGCATAGTTTCCTTTTCTTGCTTAAGGCAGTAGAAACCTTTGCATCTTCAATTTTGTTCTAATATAGCTATCATATTATTAAAGAAACCATGCTTCAATTCTGGAAGCTATAGAAGTATGTGGATAGATTTGTCATGTAGATTCCAAAAAAAGTATTTTCTTTTCTGCTAATGAGCACTCTAAACTCAACTGGAACACAACAATAATTGTTAAGTATATGAAAAAAACAATAGCAGGCAACGAGTCATCTTTCAAACATTTAAAAAAATATTTTTAAACAAAATCTTTTTTTTCTAGTAGTGGATCTATATGCTGCTTATTTTAACTTGTTGCTGGCAAGCCAGAAAACATATAAAATGGTATTTTTGATGCTATGAGAAGCTTATTTTGGTTTCTGCCCTGTGTGCTGGTGAGGACATGCCCACACACTTTGGCTCATTACCTC
This sequence comes from Callaeas wilsoni, assembly GCA_013398955.1. NCBI lineage: Eukaryota > Metazoa > Chordata > Aves > Passeriformes > Callaeidae > Callaeas > Callaeas wilsoni. The sequence goes on along the minus strand of VWPU01004329.1, from coordinate 396,131 downwards.
TAAGCATGACTGATTCATTTTTGATGGAAAAAATGGCAAAACACTGCAGATTAGTCAACTGAAGCTATAATTGAAAGTAGAGCACATGAAAGAATTATTTTGAATGCCTGGATAAATCCACTTGACATTCACTACTCACACCTGACAAAGCTGGCAAATCCTCTGGTGCTATAAAAGCCTAAGACATGCAAAAGCCTCTGACGCCCTATTTGTTGGAACAAGTAGTGGAAAATACTGTTTCAGAGTGGGAAGGTGAATGGTATGAAATATGATAAGTTTGGTTTGCTAGTGTTATATCTGTGTTTTATTTAGTGAATTATAGTAAATAAAAGCTCCAGAAAATTTTCTTGTCTTCATCCTACCACAACCATTTCTGTCTATTACAGCATCCTGGAAAACAGCCTGTAGTTTGCCCTGTTTTAATTAAGCAACCTCTTAGAATTTACTATGGTTCTTTATTTTTGCATTCAGCACTACAACAGGAAGGTTATTGACGACCTGAATCACACAAAAGCTTGGGAAAGAGAATGAATTTTGGTACAAAATCATGACAACACAAAAGCACAGTAACACTTTACAGAAGATAAGAATCAATATAAATTACCAGTATCTGTAGATTCACAACAATCTTCCCATCTCAGCTGGGAGCTAACAGAGATACTGTCTCACCAGAAATACAGATGACTGCTCCAGGAAGGTATTGATCCAGCTTGTGTGAATTCCCAGTCAATGGAGAAAGTGCCTCTGATCACCTAAGGAGATAGATCCAATTGTTATGGGTTGACCCTGGCTGGACACCAAGTGCCCACCCAAGCTGTGCTAATCTTGCCCTCCTCAGCTGGGCAGGGGAGAAAAAATGTAATGAAAGGATTCTGGGTTGAGATAAGGGCACAGATCACTCACGCAGTGCTGTCATGGGCAAAAGCTGAATTGGTGAAATTAATTTATTACCAATCAAAACAGAGTACAATGAGAAATGAATGAAATCTTTGAAACAGCTTCTAGCCCTTCCTTCTTCCCAGCGTTAACTTTAATCCAAATTTTCTTCACCTCTTCCTCGCAAGAGGTCTAGGGGGATGGAGAATGAGGGCTGTGGTTGATTCACACTTCTCTGCTGCTCCTCTTTCCTCAGGGGCAAGACTCCTCACACTGTTCTCCCGCTCTAGTGAGGGGTCCCTCCCAGGGGACACAGTTCTCCCTGAACACCTCCAGCGTGGCTCCCTCACACAGGGTGCGGTCCTTCAGGACCACGCTGCTCCAGTACTGATTCCCCACGCAGTCACCAGTCCTGCCAGCAAAGCTGCTCCAGCACAGGCACATTCTCCATGGTCTGCAGGTGGATCTCTGCTGCCCTGTGTACCTCCACAGGTTGTAGGATGACAGCCTGCTTCACCGTGGTCTTCAGCACAGGCTGCAGAGAAATCACTGCTCCATGTCTGGAGTGCCTCCTTGCTCACTGCCATTTCCACTGACCTTGGTGTCCACAGTCTTATTGCTGTTGCATATTCTCACTCCTCTTTCTGGCTGCTGTTGCTGTTGCCCAGCAGTTCTTCCTTCTCCTTCAATCTGTTATCCCAGAGGCACTACCACCATTGCTGATGGGCCTTGGCTAGCGGTGGGGCCATCCCGAAGCTGGCTGGAATTGACTCTGTTGGACATGGAGGAAACTTCTGTCAGCTTCTCACAGAAGCCATCCCTGTTTCCATGCAAATCCAACACACCAGTCCATCTAACACAGCTGCATTCTTTTTAAAAATTTCTACAATGCATATGCAGTCAACTTTGTTTTTTAATTAAATCTCAATATGTGCAGAGCCCTACTTGTGAGGCAGGTGATCGCTCTGTCCAAAGCAGTCTCCTTTAAGTATCAACAGCTAATGTTAAATACCAAGGGAACTATTAAAAAATTATTAGGGAGAGTCCTGGGAAGTAGATGAACTGCATTGCTACATAAACCACAGAATATTGAAATGGACCTAATTCCTAACTAGGCAAGATTTAGCACATGACTAAGTCCAAATGCACACTAAGACAATCCTTATGGAGAGTCATGAGAGAGGTGACAAGGTGGTAAAAAGCATTCTGAAGAATTTTCCCCCCAGTTGCACTTTATTGAAATATTTTCATTACAGAGTTACTTCTATCTGTACTCCTTTTTTCATTGTGAATTTCAGAAGCATTATATTTGATTATATGTACTTATACCCATGCTAACTTTATATGTTAATTATGCAAATAAAAAAGTAAAATTGTATTACATAAATCTATGATGTTACTCTGAGAGGTTTTTTTACTGTGATTTACATTTCTTCCATTAGCAGTTCATTATTTTTTACAATGCCTTAATGAGTCTTCTAAATTATTCAGCATTGCAGTAATAATACTAATTTGAATAATACAGCATCATTGTTCATTATCTTGCAAACTTGCATTGAACTTCTATCTCACACAGCTTTTCAGACCTGTTTCCTTTAACATTCAGCCTGGCTATAAGCCTGTGGATATGACTTAAAATCTCTGGAAATCAGCATAAGCAGACCAAGATTCAGGTTTTGTCATAAAGTTTTAGGTAGCTTTGACTGGAAAATGTTTGCTATTAAAGAAACTTACGGCTTATTCTTATGCACTCAAAAAAATGCAATTATTGCAGTTCTGAGTACCATGATCTCAAACCTCCTGCCACAGCACAGAATAGCCATCTCTGATTTGAGTGTGCAGCCTGCCAAACCATGCAACAACTTGCCTAAAGGGAAAACCTGTAAGTAATGATTTATCTGTTTAAGCCAATCATGAACTGGAATGCTGAAAAATTGGGAGAACTTAAGCATCTTCTCTTTATTTAAGCTCAAAGTCTAAATCTACCCAGATAGGTGATTCTTTCTGACTGAGATACCTTAATAGAAATCCTCTCCTATTAATTGTTCAGAAATTATTATTCTGTTATGAAGAAAACACCATTATGTGTAACAGAATAGCCAATACCTTAGCAGTTAAAGTTCCTCAGTTAAGGCATGTGAAAGTGTAAAAGTCCTATTTGAAGCAGAGGCTTCAAAATCAGTGTGAAAATCACTGGAGGTCTGAACAGGACAACCCTCCTTCAGAGGTCATTCTGCCTGTACTCTTTTAGTATTTTAAACTTAGGTCCAAAAGAGGCAAGGAGGTATTTCGGTCTCAGTGCACCACAGGTGAGGACTCTAGCCTGTCTTTACAGCTCTGGCTCAACGAACACTCTGTTGGTTGCAGAAAAATGAGGAATTTGAACATGTAGGACTGAGATTTTATACTTTCACACAGATCAGCTTAGGGCATTTGCCCAAAATACAGGTTCAGGCAGACTAGGAACGTGATCCAAAACCTCTCATCTCAAATGGGCTCATAACTGATGCAGGCTTATGCCCAGGAGCTTTCTGTCCTATATGCTACATTTGGTGAATAAGATATCTGACAGAAAGTCCTAGTAGGACAGGGCTCTGGTCCTCAGAAATTGATGAGCTAAGCCATCAGTTTTATTTAACCGGCTGTGAGACAGTGTCGATGTTTGGGTAATCTTTTCATCTACTCACTGACATACAGCCACTGGTGCATAAAACCAAGGCAGAGCTAGGGACTTTGAAATATAAATTAGATCTTAAGTATTTTGTAAATCTTATCCATAAATTGAAGTTATTCCTGAGTTTGCAGAGGACAGGGATTTCAGAGTACTTTTTGCCATCTCTTCACCTCTCTTTAGATTTTGACAAAAACAATATGAAAAAAAATTTAATCTATGTGAATGATGTTGCTCCACCAGAATATATTAGAACATAATCCAGAACATGCTAAATTCTATCAAGTTAATATATAGAGCACATATTAAGGCCTTACACTTAATGGACACTTTCTTTTTTGGATCCTTAAATGTTCTGCAGGTATAGACCTGCATGCTTCATTCTATTTAAATAACGCAATATAAATTTAGGAAAATGAATTTTTTGAAGTTATGTGCCTTCTTGTATGAGAAAGTTGCAAAAATAATTTAATCAGAACTGTTTTTTTCTTAAATTTCTGTCAATAAAATTGACTATGTGGTGCTTAAGGACATGGTTTAGAGATGGACCTGGAACTATGTCAGTGGTTTGACTCAATGATCTTAGAGATCTTTTCCAATCTTAATTATCCTATGATTCTGTAATGTGCCACAGTCTCCCAATACAATGAAATAATAATAATAACAACAACAACAATGGAAAATTACTTCAAGCCTCTGCAAATTACAAAGGGGAGGTTGTTTCAGCCTTACTATCATCCACCGCTCACATTCCAAGCATCAGAAATGACAACCAAATACATCCAAATAAACCCATTTGTGCAGTTCATGAAACACTGTAGAAAGGAACTTGGTTGTGAAATAAATAACAGTTTTTCTGTGATTAAAACATCTACTAAGCAGTTCTGATTTCTGTTCCAAATCACTCTCACATTCTGCAAGGAGATGCTTGGATTTTTTGAACTGCAGATGATACTAAGATTTATGTTTCTTCCAGCTGCATATGAGCATAAACCACATGGAGCCGAATATCTTTTTATTTCAACTCTTGCTAATGTGATCTCCCTACTGAGTAAGATATCCATTCCTGGATATAATTCTAAAGTACACCAATGTGAGGGAATAATTTACTTCAACAGATTTTGTAACAGAAATTAAAACTAAAATTTATCTCACAACCCAAAAATTTTCTATATAGATTTTTAAGTAAAGAAAAAATTCTGCATTATAGAGTTTCAACATGGAAATATTTTCCTCCTTTAATGCAGGTATAGTTTCTTCTTTGTTTCAGACTGATTTTAAGGTTTCTTCTTAGATCCAGTCTTGTTACAGCCACAAGTACTAAGAGCCCTTCATATAATCTCATTTTCTACATTGTTCAGCTGAAGATATAAGATAAAATTTCAATTAAAACAGTGCAAATCTTGTGTCTAGATGAAGACAACTTGTTAAATTCCAATTGTTAAATATTTATTATTGGTAGTAGCATGACTCAAGGAGATACTGCTTGCTTATAATTCCAAGTGAGAACATTCATGCTTTCTCATTCTCTTTCCAGTCATATCTAACACTGTCCAGTTTTCAAGCATTGCTCATTTGATAAGGGATATTAATCAGTGACAAGAAATGTAATATCTACAATGTTATTTTTACAGAAATATTTCCAAGACCATTGGTCATTTCTTAACAGGTCACAATTACAAGTTATTAGTTCACTTATTTATATCTAAAAATGTCACTTGCTTTTACATTTGTTTTTATTGTTCTTGCTGGAATGATATAATATCTGATAATTTTCTTTTAATGAAGATATTTTAGTTTTATTGTAATTTGTATTTCCTGTTCCGAAAGCAATTTTTTTTTCAGCTTTCCCAGTTTAAATTCAATTTTTCCTCAAGGAAGCTACAGACAGGAAATATTTACATAGGTATTCCAAAGATGAAACCTTTCCCTTAGTGCTCTTTCCAAATGTTCTTCAGAACTTGAGATAAAATATTTCCATGTGTGCACAGGGTAGAAAAAGAAATAAAAAACTCTGTAGATGTTTGACTGATGTTTGGTTTAAAGATGAACAGCATTTTTCATACCTCTAACCTAAGGTTTATTCTTCCTGAGGGAATAAAATTTCACAGAGCAACAAAGCCTGCATTATTCTATGACCACAGCATAGCTAAAAAGCTTTCCTTTGGTGCATAGGAAAAAAAGTCCCATATTGAGATGTAAGTACTCCATTCATATTAGACTAGAGAAAATAAGTAACACTAAAACACCTCAGACAAAAAGTAAAATGCATCAAACTGCCTTCACCTTTGAGATGCAACCAAATTATCTTGCCTAAAGATATATGATTTTAAAAAGAATGAGGTGATACTTTCATGAAGCAAAATATCTTACCTCAATGCTCACAACAGTTTTATTGCTGGATTAGGAAATAGGCCTTCTCACATTCTCACACTAACTTGTTTCTTCTTTCCTTTGCTCGAGCTTCTTCTATTTTTCTTTTGTCTATTTTTATTTCATGTCCTTTTCAACTGGGCAATTCATTTCTCTATTTTTCATATTCAAACAATTAACCTTTTTTCACATCCTGCTTTTAACCTTCTGTTGCCAGTCCATCCTCTAGTCATGCCCACAGATGTTGAACACACAGAGCTGGTGTCATCCAAGCTGAGTTCTGCAGATGTAGCAACAAGAAAGGAGACACTGCTGTTTCCTCGGCTCAAGTGAGTACTCGTACAATTCCATATATATCAGCACAAAATAAGAGATAGAAGAAAAGGTAGGAATATTCACAATGGACAGAAAGCCCATTTGCATTTTTGCAGACATGACAAGGACGGATTTGGATTGTTTACGATTATTTAAAATCAGCTCTCTCGATCCATTCTAAAATTTTTCTATTCAGTATGTAACCTTTTCTTCCAAAAGAGACAACATCATTTTGCAAGTTGTTGAATTTCCTTGCAGGTATACAAGCTTGCATTACTGATTTGGTGATTTTGGTGGTGATCAGAATATCTTCAGTACTATGCTCTAGCACAGTGCATACCACCACTCATTAAGGAATAATGAAGAAAGACGTGTAATTAAAATTGCAATGGTAGTTTAGAAAAATGAAAAGGAATGGGCACAAACACATTTCTCACAGGTACAGCAGCACTCCTCAATTGTCCAAAACAAGTCTGAACTCGATCTTTTGAGGGACTTGTTCATTCATGTTTTTGAGCTGAGGAATCTTCTTCCTGTATATCTGTGTTGGGAACTGTTTGGTGGCTCAATTTTGTTTTGATTTAATTTGGGGGGGTGGGAGGAGGGAGAGGTGTTTGTTTTTTATTTTCCTAATATACTGCATAAATCACTCCACAGCGAAAAAACCAGTAGGTATCATGTAAAAATTAGAAGTGATAATCAATGTTCTGTTTTCCTGTGCATAAAAACCCCTAAGCAGACCAACCAACCTAAGCTTCACACAATGAAACCAAGTTGCTTCTAAAGGAATGAATTCTAAACATATCATTAATCCACAATTAGACTCACTGTCTTCAAGTTGGGTGCCAAAGTAGTTATTGAAAAAGAATGTCCAAGCACGGTCCGTAGAAAAGGCAGATATGATATAACGCTATATGCAAATGAAATTCAAGCCCTGTAGCTGTAAATGTCATCCTAGCTTGAGAAAAATTTTAATATGAAAGATTTTGTTTTCTGCTCTATTTGCTGTTTTGGTGCAGAAGATATAAATATAAGGGGAAGAGATGATTAATTTGTTTTGAAAGGTGATATATCCATTGCTTTATTTGCTGACCATCTAGAATTCTATTCTGACACATTTAAACTTCTGCTGACCATTATTTTACACTGAGAACAGCTTCACTGATTTTTGGTCTGGCCCTGATTCTGGGCAGAAAAATGCCTAGTATGTGTTTGGACTTGGTTTTGCTTTACATCGGTGATGCAGAAGGAAGGACAACTGACATGCCATTTGAAAAGGAGTGATGCCAAGTCAGCATGTTTCTTCCTGCTGTTCTTCCACTTGCTGAAGAGTCACGAGGGTGTATTTAGAATTTTGAAGACTGAGAATTCTTTCTTGAATTCTTTTTCTCGAAGGAAGACCATAGCTAGGTTCTCTCTCTGCTCCTCCTGCTCTCCCTCTCTCTGTTTTTCTAAATACCAGAGCAACTGCTGCTAATGGAGATTGCTGTCTACAATGAAGGACACAGCAAATATGAAAAGGAATTCACAGTGATGCAGATATAACTTATTGGCACTGTAACCATGGTTTCTTCAGTGAGTACTTCTATTGTTAGTACATAATTTTAAAGGCAAAGACGAAAACACCAGGTCTTTCTGATAGTAAGACAGATTTGAATCCAACATGACAGAATGTCTCACATAAGGAAGACACAAGACTTATGGGAGATATATCACATCTCTCATTATTGCTAGGACATTCGTGAATTACTAAAAAAAAAAATCAAATTCTTGAAAACATTATATGTGTTTACTGATTTCTTGATACTTTGTACAATATTCTGAAATTATGAAGACTGGTTCATGCAGTAAAAAGATAAAATAGAACAAAATACACAGATAGTTCCTAGTATGTTAATTAGTATCATATATCCTCATAAAATATTTTCTTTAACAAGCAGTTTTTAAGGAATTTTAACTACATTTATTCCCAAATAGACATTTTATAGCAAGTCATACTAATACATTTGGAAGATACTTCTTTTCCTCTTGAAATTTGATCTGAAACTTGGAACACTACATCTTTAATCCCCATAGAAAATATCTACTTCAGATATAATGGCAAAGATTAGTTCAATACAGAATTAAAAGTAAAAACCAGTAGAGGAAGTTGTCAGAAGAAAAATAAACAGACATAAATACATCTCTATTTCCTAGAAATATTGACTACAAGATAATAAAACCTAATATAGTAAGAATGCTGAAAATTCAAGCACGTAGCAGGCAAGAAATTTCAGACCATGGAGCATGCATATATGTATATATATATATATATATATACATATATACATATATATATATATATATGAAAGCAATATTTTATGAAACGGTATTTTTAAAATCCCTATCATAAGTTACATATAAATTTCATGATTTATGAGTTGACTTTCTGAAATCAAAATCAATCAGAGTCAGTGTAGTAACTCAGAAAGTTTTCTCTCTTTATATACATACCAATAAAAGTCATGACAGACCCTACCAAAGTAATGTAAGTGTTTGGAAATTCTGCCACAGGAGTTTCTGTTTATGATCTGGAAAACAGATCTGGGCTATGGGACAAACAGCTTCTACGAGCCCAGAACAGCTGAAAGACAGATGGACAGACAGAAGAATCTCTCTTGATTTTTTAACACTTGCATTTTGAAGGTAATGTTAAACAACACACAGATGGATGTATCTTCAGGCCAGTCTACCTGCTCTGGAGTTTACTGTTCATGTGGAGAAGCCAGGACAAAGGATTAAAGATTTCTCATGCTATTTTTACCTTCTTCCCTAATTCTTCCAGACTGAGCTCACAATTTCAATCTCCTTGGAATTGTTTCCTTCAGGTTCAGAAGCATTAATCCATGTGTAAGAGGAAAATGAAACAGAATGAAAGAAGACACTTAGGTACTCAATGATATTTTTCACAAGTATCACTCTAGTTGTCCTTATTCTGTCTCTTTCATCCTCTCAGAAGTCCTAGTTAAACTACAGGTTTGACATGCCTATCACTTCAAATCCCAGAGTCATAAGATTGCATGAGAACAAGTTTATTTTTAAACAAAATATGAAACTCTCGGGTTCCATTATGCTGCACAAGAAGTCTTGAAAATGTGGCTAAATGTAACAAATACAGCCATATGTGCAGCAAACCTGAAACTCAAGTTCTGAAATCTGTCACGATGAGATACAGCTGGAGAGGAGAGCGCAGACCTCACAGCCCTGTGCTCTCCGCCACACCGTGCTTCTGACAGTGCTCGTGCCACGGATGGGCATCCCTGCAGCTCAGTACACTGCCAGCCCTAGCTGCTCCGGGGACCCAGCGACACCGCGGCAGCAGTGACACGAGAAGACAAGATGCATGTCCGGAGCTGGAAAGGCGAGAAATGTCCTCAAGCGAATGTCTGTCTTGTCCTGAGAGGGTCCTCCAGGAGCCACTGACTTGTGCCAAGGCAGCGGAGGGCAGCTGCAGCGCGGCGAGGGCGCGGGCTGGAAGGCTCCGTGCTGGCCTCGCAGGCTGATGGGCACACCCGGTGACACCTCGCTCCCCGCACCGCAGCAGCCTACGGTTCTCCCCAGCAAAGCTCTGTCACCTCAAATGAACCCTCACTTGAAACAACAACAAGCCAAAAAAGCAAGAAAGCAGCATGTACTTCAGTCTCCTATTCTTTGACTTGTTCCCCATTTCCGTGGCTCACTATTTAAAGCATCCAGTCTTTGTGTACAGTCAGTATGAAGTTATTTGTAAAAATAATGTGTGGTAAATTGGCAGACAAGCACAGCTTAAAATATAGGCAATCTGTTGAGTGATTTAGGAGAGCTGCCATAAAATTTCATTTCTTATCATATGTTTAGCATTTTATGCAACATAGTACTTCAAGAAAAATGATAAACAGTAAAGGTTCGTTGAAAATGCCTTGTAGGGAAGAACACATGGGGCGACTATTAGGGCAGAGTGGGGCCCAGAGGAGAGTCTGGTGCCAGGCCCCGTCCCACCTCCAACCAGAAGCGGGCAGCTGGGGGACACCAGTGCAGCCCCAGCCCTGGGCACGGGGCATCTCCCTGGGGATGGGCTATGATGTTGGGCCCGTGGCCAGGCAGCGCTGTGCCACTGGGCCAGGGGCTGATGGCCCCTGCGGGCTAACATGGGGTTCTGTGCCCCAGGAAGGGGGGAGGGAAGTCAGGGAGGGGACAGGGACAGTCAGGAGTGATGGTGCCCTTGGGAGTCATTGGGCTTTCAAGGGATAGAGAAATATTTACAAACAGTACCATTTTAACTTTAAGAAAATGAAATCTGTAACTAATATTCTATAATCCACAGAAAGAAAATTTCATTGTATTTGTCCAGGGTGGAGCTGATAGTACTGCAATACGGTGAGTTAATGAAAGAACAGAATTCCACTTCTTGCACTGGGCTACAGAAATTTGCCAATACCTTGTAATATATTTCGAGCCTGAGGGCTCTGGGAGCTTTTAACAAATACTGGTAACTTTCTACTTAGATTCTCCACTTGTTCAAATTCCATAAAGACTCAGAAAACAACAATCATTTTCTATGCTCAATATGGGAGCAAACATATTGAATTGTTAAAAAACATGAACAAAAGGGAATATCAACTGGTTTTGTAATTGTAATTAAAAATTAAACAGATATAATGAATGATACTTTTGATCACCTAACCACTGTGAAATCCCAAGTCTGCTAAGGCTAAAATCCATAACTATGTACACCAGAATTTCATCCCAGTTCTTTACACCAGTATCTAGCACACAACATAGTCTTTTTGTGATGTTGTCTTTCTGTATTAAAAACTGTCTCAAGAAAAGTAGCAGGTCTAAAAACATTCTTACTTTATTTAGTTAAACTCAATAGGTTTGATTTTTAAAGAAAGTAAATGGACTTTTGTGTTCAGATGTTTATTAGTCAGACCTTAAATCCAGGGGAAGAGAGTTATTAATGAGCTTTCACTATGGGGAAACTATTTGGTAAAATGCTCAAAGATCTGCAGAAACTTTCTCCATGTTTAAGTATGTAATTTACTATTGCCTGGCATTAAGGCTCAATTTTCTTTTTCTTCACATGTATAGGTTTTCCTTTACCAGTAAATTATTTTCTATGCCAAACACAATCTTTTTTTCAATAATTTTGTTGACAAGAGTACACTTGAATATTTTTTCTCCATTTGCATCTGTAGCACTGAAGTTCCATAGCAGGGAAGTTGTCAGCTTTTTAAGATCTAATTATACCCACCCTGCTCTTTAAGCCTGAGTTAAGCGTTAGATGAAGAGGTATCCCATTGCTTCTGAGAAGAGTCACAAAAGAAAATGGGCTGTGCATGAAAAGGAAGCTGTGAAGGAAAGCAGGATTTAGTCTAGTATTCTAAGTGCCATACTGCATCGTGGGATGTGGCCTGCCAGTAAATATTTGTTGAATCAGTGGATGGGAAAAGAGCATCCTATACTTTGTGGATGCTTTGACCTTTGAACTCTGCTGCTAGTGGTAGTCATTGTCTTTATTCTTCTTTCTCAGAATGAGTAGTATGACACTCATCTTTTGAACACAGCTTCAATTTAATGTGCAAATAACTGACTAATTGTATTAATCACCCTATGATGACAACGGTTGTTTTTTCTTCTTGAGAATGGTAGGTAAACGTGCTCCTTGCTTAGCTACATCTCTCTCTTACCATCCTGTCTGGTGTTTCAAATAATTCTTTGTACAGAGATTATTTTTTACTTTAAAATGCATATTTTTCTTCTTTGCAAATTTCAGGTAGTCCTTTTCCTATCACGTAGCAGATTTTTAATTTTTATAATAGTTATCTATGTGTATTAGATTCTGTTTTCTTTCATCTCAACAAATGAAGACAAACAGAAATGGACTACCTGGAAGTAAAAGGTAGAGTAGCTTTTTTAAAACAATTATTAATAATCTATATTATCTCTTAACAGTCATCTTCAGCTTTCCTGTAAGAAACTGGAAAAATATTCTTGCCAAAATCAAACAATGCTGAAAAGGTAGGAATAAAAAAATCTACAGGATACAAAATAGACATGGAGAAGAAGAATGTGAACAACAAAAGATAATTTCTTAGGTGTATGTGAAAATTTAATTCCAAAATGGAACTTCTACTGGTCACATTTTACCGTAAGATTTGTTCGTTTTCAATACCTTCATAGTATTTGTGATTTTGACAAATTTCTCTGGAAATTTTCTGGAGAATTCTTATTGCACTGAGATTTTGTAGGCATGTTAGTTTTTTTTTTTTGTTAACTCTTTTGGGGTTAACTCTGTTGCTGGGTGTGTACACAAGTATGTGTGTGTGCACTAAATGTGTCAGGTCTTCAGCTGGGATCTGGAATACTGCAAACAATGAGTTTTTGCTCATCTTTGCTCTTCTGCTTGTCTTCCCTTCCATTAGCTAATGGTAGGAGGTGTGAAGTTTGCCATATACATACAGATGTTAAGAAATCTTTGCCATGACAGAAAATAGTTTGAAAGTAACTAGATAAATTGCTAGCAGCAATGAATATAATTAGCAGAAAATGTGACTCACTTGAAGGGTAAAACTTAAAAATATTGCAAATACATATATTTCTCCCTACTACTGAATTTCTAGAGCAGTACTTTTTTTTTCTGGGTTTCTTTGCAGATACTTGAAAAGCATCAAATTAGCATTTTTATAGTTTTCATTAAATATAACAAGCATTAAATAGCACTAGAACTTATAAGAAAAAGTAACATATTTGACAATAATATATAATGCAACATATGTTGTAGAATAGCTTTCCTTTTGTCTAATGTAATCCGTAACAATCTAACATATAGACAGCCAAAGAAAGAGTAGGCTCCACATAACCGAGTTTTGTGTAAATTTAAATTTGTACTGCTACATATTTAATGGCACCGCAAGCAGTCATAGTTCTTGGTTCACGGATGGCTGAGTATTCATGTTACTGTATCCATGTACAGAAAAGAGCAAAGCCAACAGCCCTGCACTGCTGTGCAGTGTGACAAGGGGAGACGCTGAAAACCAACAACCCTCTTGCAATGCAGTTAATGCTATTTGGACCACACTGTTAAATAAACTTCTGGCTGCAAGAACAGCTGCATGTCAGCCACTTCAATTTCTCTCTCTTTCCCTTTTCTATTTTAGTTTGGTGTGGTGGTTTTTTTTTTGTTTTGTTTTGTTTTGTTTTTTTTAAAATTTGTTTTGTTTTCTTTTTGTCAGTAATTTTTTATTACTATTTGAGATTATCTGTCAGGTATATTTTGAGGGCAGTAAACTCAACAGGTACATAATAAAATGGTTTGGGTATGAAAACACATGTGAGTACATGACCCACCAAAACAAGGAACTACTAGTGACTTTGTGTACTCCTACACCTTCCACTGTTTTTCTCATACTGATTGCAAACCTAAGCTTGTGCCATGAAGAAGTATTGCCCATATACTGACTTTTATTCCTCAGTTTTACATCAATTAAGAAAATATTTCATACAGATGGAAGTCCCAAAGTCAGTCTCCTTTTTCTAGAAAAGAAACTGAAAATCTCTCCAAAGTACTTGCTGTTATCATTTTTAACAGGACTGTTAGACTCCACAGTGAATAAAAAGTTGAATTTCTTTTTCTTGTTCTCTCTTTTTCTTAAAGGCCCGATTTTGTAACTGGCCCTGTGTACTCAACAAAATTAATTGACATTGCCCAGAAATCAAGAAAACTACTTTCTTTTGCTTCAATGTAATTTCACTAACAATTTGCACAAAAATAATCCAAATATAAAACCAAATAAAAAAGAAACCAAAAAAACCAACCCAAACAAAACCAAAAAACCTCACAACTCAAACCTTAAAAAAGTGTGAAAGAGACAGTATATGGTAAAGCTAAAAAAATATCTTGGTGGAGAAAGATTCACAATTGTGTTAATTTTTTTTTTCCATAAGCATATGGTTTATTTTTTTAAAAAAAAGAATGAATAAATGCTATTTTGCATATCTATGAGAAAGATTTCCCAGATGTAACACAGCTCCACAAACAACTCAGCATTCTTTAAAGCTTTTTACACCCAGTAGGAATGAACAACCGCAGATATTGGATTGTAGTGCTGGAATCTCCTAAACGACTGACTTTGTCTATTGACAAAGCAAGGCTTTATTTTGTTGGCAACCAATTATCTTATTAAATTCTTTCGTAGCACCAGAAGTCATCATTCTCTTGACTGCACCAAAGTGGAAGGGGACACGCTTTGGCTATATGTCAATGGTTAAAAGATGCGTAGATATCTTTAAGGTAAAGATAAACAGATCATTTTAAAATGAAAATTTGTTTAACTTTCAGATAATGCATTTAACCTATGGTTCCTTATATTCTATTCTCTCTGATAGTATTGATATACCTTTCAAGTAATTCACAAAGCATTTCCACTAACATCTGTTTTAACTAGCTTCTCTTGTGCATTTTTTACTTTATCTTGTCACAGGCAGGTGGTGTACAATGAATTGTCTTACTTCAGCATGTTTTCTTGTGTGTCTTTGTTTTGGCATCTTTATACACTGCTACATTCAGCCCAGAAGCTAAGAAAATCCTATGAGAGTCCTACATTTCATTACTTTTGCTGAGCAGATGAGATTTTTCTCAATAAGGAAGCATTCTCTTATAATAAAAGAACATAACTGTCAACCCCTAAACTTTAATTAATTCAAACTACAGACATGGAATATTTGAAAACATTGAGAATCAGGACTTGTTTTAAAATTCTCTCTCTGTGCATAAAATCTGGAATAAGAAGTGAAGTGTGCATTTTGGCTTTGTCTGGCAACCTGTCTAGCTGAGGAGCCATATTGCACCACAATGCAGTAATGCAGTTTCCTGGTCATTGAAGTACTTTCATCCAGATGGATAGTGCTTTTGCAGCAAAGCTGAAAGATGATGAAATCTAACTAGCTCAAGCTATCTCACTGAGAGAGTTACCTGGCAATCTAGTGTGGAAGTTCTGATTTGAATACGGCTTTATGTGGGTTTAGTGCCAAGAGATTTTATTTATTTATACGTGAAGAAGCCAGGCATGACCTGAAACACCTCTGTGATGCCTCAACATCTTGACCTTTTCAGATGGGGAGGTTATGGGTCTTTACCTTCTAAATATTTTCATTTGTGATGGAGCAAGAATCTAGGGGTGGAAAGATAGACTGGTGGTGTCAGTTTGTTGTGATGCTGGCCATGATGTCAGTTTTACTACCAATAGTATTATAGATTGGACAGTTTCTTAATTACAAGATCTTTCAGCAGCAGTAGTTATGTCTCATGTTATTCTTTTCTGATTCCTCTGGTCAACGTCTACTTTGTGGTCCTTGAGCCTGGCTTGGGAATTAGTTCCTCCCTTAACTCACACTATGTAATGAAGTGGATTATTAATTAAATGACCTTTAACAAATGCATTATGATAACAAACTTGAAAATGCTTAAATATTTTTAACACCATGATGCACTGTTTCTTGATTAGACTTGCTGTTTTGATAGTCCGCATATTTTACATTTTCATGGATTAAAAGGAAGCTCCATAGTTGAGTAGTGTGCATATAATACAAATTTCTCTTTCACATCTTCATTTCAGCAGCTTTTAAAGACATCACTGTTACCGACTCAGATCTGTTCCATACCATTGCCAAAGGTATGGAAATCTAGGGCATTTTGTAAAAAACATGAAACTAGACAAAAATAATGCCAGAAATGCAAGAGGTTTCTTGCCTTCATGCACTCTTTTGCTTGCACTTATATGTTGAAGATAATTAAAATAATAAATAAAATGTGTTCTGGGAATCTGATAGCACAGCTAGCTACTCTCAATACAGCTAAATGGCAAGTTTCAATTTTTATGGTAACTAGATGAAGTAAAATTTTCTATTAGAGCAGAAGTATTTCAGTAGCAGATTGAATTAAAATGTTTACTCATATCTTATGCCACTTTCATTGCAAGCGACACTTCAGCTGACCAACATGAGACGGAGTGGAGAAAGAACAAAATGATTGTTCTTGAACCCACTCTTAGATCACAAAAAAAAAAAAATTTCCCCTTCAGTTTCAGGTTCTCAGTTGCAACAGTATGTGAGTAACTGGGATACTCAAGCAGGTTTTTACCAGCCCTTAAATCATGTCACCAGAAAAATCACAATAAAGCAGAGCAATAAGACCAAAAGATTCCAGTGGCCCAATCAGCCATCCTGTAGCTGCAAACTAGAGCCTGCCCTTCAGATCAGACTGAGACAGAAATAAAAACCGTCCTTTCCCAGCTAAAGATTTTCATCTGTACCAAAAGGTGCTAACGATGCTACAAAACCCTCAGGCTTGTATTTTATTGATCTGTAATTGGCTTTGAACAAATCACGTCTAAGTTAAAGGTATATTCCTCCTTTGAACTTTTTCCTTCCTCATCAAATGTCTGCAATGAGAGATTTTAAGGTTGTCGTGTTGATTTTTGAGGCCACATATGGACTCTATGTGTGTGTGTGTGTGTGTGTGGTGCGTGGGTGTGGGTGTGTGTGTGAGAAAATGGGGTTTACAACAGTCTTCTAGTGAAATGCAGCAATCAAGTTCACAGCTGAAATAGGTAAGCAATTTAAAGTGAGGAACTACAGAGGAACCCTTAAAGCTATGGTAATATGCAGAGAACCTTTGGGAAATAAGCATGAATGTAATTGTAAAGCACAACTGGAATTCTAACTAAAATTACATTGGAATGTAATTTATTCATACAATATTACATTTTTCTTAGTCTTAGCCAAGATCTCCTGAACTTTATTTTTGTGCTTCTCTCTTAGTCTCTAATGGCTTCTTTATCAATGGAGGACTAGTTCTAAATATTGCTGCTTTTTTTGTTTTGTTTTTTTTTTCTTCCTATGTAACATTTCTAAGACATACTTTCCTTTCTCTATTTTAATATAGAAACCTTATTCAAGCCTTCAACCTACTGTAGTACCTATTAAAAGGCTTTAAAAATTGAAATGGTGCATCATTAGTATGATTCAGGTATGATTCAGGAATCACTTTCCCCTCTTACTGTGTTGACTGTATCACGTGAGTTTGCCACCATTACTGGCTCCTCAGTTTGCACTGTATGTCTTCAAAGTAACAGCAAATCTTTTCCAAGTTGGTCTTCGCTTCTCTATATGATCAGTTATTCCTCAAGAACATGGTGGTGTCCTCTTTTATCCTGTTCACAGCAAAGGATTTCATTATTCTCCACCTTACCTTTGTTGGAGACAGCAAATGAGAAAGCCTCACGGCAACACTGACACAGGGAAGGAAGGCAGCTTTCAGATGTGTCTTTCTGACATAAGATTACATATTTTTTAAAAAGTAACCTGGCAAATGGTAAGGAGGACTTCCTAAGGTAACAAAGAATACAGTCTCACTGTACTCTTCCTACCTGTGTTCACTCAATTTATCAGCTGTAAGTTCCAGTTACTCAAATACCTGATGCCAGGGCATACATACACAAATACAGAACCTCCCAGAGCAACAGGGCATTTCATACTTCTGGGGTAATTAATGGAATTATTAGAATTAAGATAATAGATAATAGATGATAATAGATAATAGATAATAGATCATAGATCATAGATAATAGTTAATAGAATTATCTATCTTGGAGCTTAGATAAGCAAAACTATGTTTTGGAGATCTAATGGTCAAATTCCATTCAAGGGGCTTTTAAGCTCATAATTTAATAGTACACTAAATACCTTTCACTACTAAAGTTTCCATGGAAACTTTATTATGCTTATATGGTCTTGATCAAAACTTTCCACTTAGTTAAGTTTTAATAAAAGATATCCCCTTCTGCAGGGAGAATTCCTTTATTATTACCAAGCCCAAATATCTTTTTCCATCTCAGTTTTTGTGGCTTTTTCATAGTTCTTCATTTCCCATTCTTTAGAGTTTTCCCTTCTTCTTCCATCTTACTGACCTCAAACCCCTACGTGCTTGAAGAGAAGGAAGCTCCTGTTTAAATTGGTGCCACAAAGCACAGGTGCTAATTGGCAGCTTCTGCACTCTGCAGTAACCTCAGCACTGTGACACGTGGTACTTCAGCCACTTACTCATTTGTGAATCTGCAACGGAGAAGACAAGGGCAGCAGGTCGGGTACCCGTACCAGTACGGGTAGCAATGCCAATATCTTGAGTAGCAATAATAACCTTTCCATGCTGGGTTTTTGCTTTAATGATTGAAAGTCAGTAGGGAGGATGGGCATGAGGAGCTGAGGGGCCAATAGACTTCCAAAACTATTCTACAAATGTTTGTAAATCAAATGGCTGTGAAGGAGGTCTGTGCTATATAGCTTGCAAATAATTGCCTCCTCCAGTACATGGAACAGGGACTGTACTATTTTCCAAGGTAAGTTGGAAAACAGTCACCTTGCGTGAACACGGACAGGTCTGTCACATCTGGCAAACACTTCAAGCAGGAAAATGCTGTTTGTAAGGGAAAAAAGGCAGGCTGTCATCAGTGACACCCATCTTTATCAATCTTAGAAAAGGATGATACTCCCATGCATAGAGATATGTTATAAAAAGTAACAGTGGGGAGTTCTAGAGAGTTTGAAGCTGCAAGCCCTGATCTTTAATTTCAAAGAAAGGGAAAAAACCCTTACATAAATAATGTAAAAAACTCCATCAGATATGTCCCCCTCTGAAGAAGTTTATACCAGCCAGCCTGGGTGGTGCCTCCTGAGCATGACTGCTCTAAACGAATGCTTTTTGTGTTGCCTACTTTTTCCTTATTCACCAAACTCAAAGCTCAGGTTTGCGATAGTCATGCAGTAGAAGAATCTCATTGATGACAGATCTTGCCCTCAGCTACAGTGGGATTGTCAGGCAACTGCTCTAATGGTTTGTATGCTGATAACTAAGTCACAATAATGATCTGAAATGACCAAGTGAAATGACAAAAAGCCACTTGGAATAGTGGCACAGGTGGAGAGGATGTGTTATTTTTTTCTCTTTTCACCCATGCATTGCACTGAAAGGCCAATGTCTGGCAACACACTCTGGCATGGCACCAGTATTTTCTGAGCACTTGGTTTCCAAATGTCCATGTAGACAACCCTTCTCAGCTATTTGCCTTACACTGTGGATGTGCATCCTCTGTGTAGTTATATTTCCCACAATACGGTGTCACACCTCTTGTGAAGCCAGCTCCTCAGTGAGCATCACTGAGTCTCAGCACGCTGCCAGCTGTGGCTCCCTCCCCTCTCCAGCACATTTCCACAGCACATGAGGAGACTTCAGGCTTCTGAACCAACACAGTCAATCCTTCACGGATGAAAGTCTTCTTCTATGCGAAAGAAATGTAAACAAATACTGAAATATTTCTTGCAAGAACTAAGT
Organism: Callaeas wilsoni; assembly: GCA_013398955.1. Classification (NCBI taxonomy): domain Eukaryota; kingdom Metazoa; phylum Chordata; class Aves; order Passeriformes; family Callaeidae; genus Callaeas; species Callaeas wilsoni. Next base: position 376,488 of record VWPU01004329.1, on the reverse strand, counting down.
TTGAGTAGTTGATACATGTACGTCATCACCCTGAAACTGGGCTGAACCTAATTTCAAACAAACACTCCGAAAACGCCGGCTGGGGTGTACTCCTTCATTCACAATGCCCGGTTGCACGGACACCCACCACTGTCCCACCTCGCCACCCCTTTTCTCCCGGCCGCCTCGGGCCGCCGGGGCCGGCGCTGCCGGGCTGTGACGGGCGCGGCCGGAGGCGCGGGGGCACCCCCGGAGGCGGCAGCAGCCCCCGCCGCGCTGGGCGGAGGCGGCGCTGGGGGGCTCGGATTCCGCAGCCCCTCCAGCCCCTCCGAGCCGCCCGGGGGCCGCACGGCCGTGGGCAGAGGAATTGTAAGGGCTGGAGGCAGCGCCGCTCAACATCCAGGTCACGCCCTGGTGTCCCCTTATTTTTTTTTTCTTTTTCTAAGGAGTGGGCGTGAGGGAATTAACGCCGACCGAGCCGCGAAGCAGCGGCAGCAGCATCTGGGGAGCCGCGTGCGTGAGGCAGAGAAGGCAGACGCGATTACTTCAGAATTTATTTAAGGACTGGTGAAAACCACTGCAGCGGCTCCAGGGGAAGTCCCCGCGCCGAGGAGCGCGCCCAGCCCGGCACCGCCGCGCCGCTCCCTCCGCCTCCACCCCCGCCCTCCGGCCCCGGCCGGGCTCTGGAGCCGGGCACAGGGCGCCTGCCCGCGCCCGGCGTTCCCCAATGTGTGATATTGATTACACGCCCGGACTACTGAGATTATGGCAGGTTTTATCCCTGCTTTCTCACGGTCGGATTACCGCAGATGATACGTTTTATTACGCTCTACGGTTAGAAGAGATGTTGTGGCGTTTGCCTGAGCTCCTTAAATTACAGGATGTAGTAGCGTAGCGCTCTCGTGCCGCTCTCGCTCCCGGCGTCCCCGGGCGATGCGGGGCTGGCAGCGGTGCCCGGGGCGCGGCCACGTGCCGTGGGTGACCGGCCAGCCGGGGCTCTCCTGGCTCCGGCTCCGGCTCCGTACGGCTGACAGCGGGCTCTGTACGGTGCCAGCCAGGCAGCGATGTGCCAGCCAGGCAGCGACGAGCCGTGGGCAGAGGATTTCTCTCTGTAAAGCAGAAAACCCAGTTGGCTTTTTGATCATGCAGGCAGTCGTGCGTGCGTGTGGACTTCAGTCACGCACAGAGACATAATTAGCCTGGGAGGTATCGAAGAACTAGGGACGCCAGATACTGCTTAGTTAAGTTTGACAAAAAGCAAGAGATAAAAGAAAGATGCTTTCTCCCTGCCCCCTCCCCCTGTGGTCGTTTGCCTCCAGCTGCAAAGATGCTGTTGCTCGAAAGGGGCTGCTGGAGCTTTAAGAGCCGCTCCCCCCCCCCTGCTCTCGACAATGGTCTGAACCGAGCTCTGCTTCCCAAAGCAAAATTTGTAATATGCCATTTTTCCCATGGATGCTTCTCCTCTTGGCTGCTGACGAAGTGACCGAAGAAAATGTTGAGGTGCCAAGCAGTGAGACTTGCCGGAGGACGGGTGCGGGGGCTTGGGGTTCCTCGGAGCAACGCCTGTGTCACCATTGCTAGGAAGATGGTCCAGGAGTGCTCGGCTGTGTGAGTCCCCGCTCGAAGCCGGTGGAGACTGCGGTTGTTATTGATCAAGTGAAATAGCAGACGCCGAAATAAAAGATACTAGGTACTGAACCTTCTATTTCTGAGTTAGGCATTCCCTCCTTAGCCGCGATACCCTCGGGGGATGAGGTGCAAATGGAAAATCTAGCTGTCTGCCTCTTGCTGTAGTACTTGTGTGGTATTTAAATGCATTTCTATAATTGGAGTTGGGGGATTTCAGACTAAAAAATGTGAAACCAACTTCTTTTTTTTGGTTGTGGTTAAGGGAGGTAGGAGATCAGAGGGATGACATAAAGAACAGATAGTAGGAATGGGTCCTTTTTCTAAGGTACTGTGTTGACCACCCCTCCTGTGTAGAAGGAGTGCAGGATGCTTCTGTAAAAGGTGATATCATAGTTTAATGGAGACTGGCAGGTAAGGAGTTAACTAGGAGGAGGAATATGCATGTAATGCAACTCAGACAATAGGAAGGATTTTCCTTATTGGAATTACACTGTGCTGCCTAAGAGCGATCCTGCTGAGGACATCTGAAGAGACATAATTGCAGTAAGAGCTGGTTTTATCAGTCACTATATCTATTTAACGATTTGGAAAAAATAGCTTGTAAATGCAAAATACCCGAAACGATCCAATGAAATGAGTTTTCAAGCTGATGTCACTGTGGACAGGCTAGAATGTATGGTAGTTAGATTTCTACTTCTTTTTCCTGCAGCAAAATTACAAGTAACTTGAAATGACTCCTCAACCATGGTGTGCAAATCAAACATCAGAGTAAACAGAAAACAAGCTTTAAAAGCCAGTTGTGGATAGAAAGGTGAGGGACTAAAATTAGATTTACATCTAAGGTGGTGGCCTTCAAGGTGAGCAAAATGAATGCTTGTCTAAGAGCCTTTGTCAGGCAGAAGCCAAGTAGCTTTCTGTCTTTTTATTGCCAGAGCTTGCCAAGTGAAAGAACTCCATCTGGTAAATTATTTCCAGTCTAAATGAGATTGCAGGGGTGTTTGTTACAATATTCACTTAAATAAATAATTCCAAGACTCTTGGACAATTAAGATAACCGAAGATGCCAAATAGGGTGGGGTCCAGTGAGAAGAAGGAAGTCAACTTTTTCATTTTCCACCTCTATAGGATACCTACCACAGAAATTTCAAGTAGTTTTAGAGAAAGTCAGTGTTGAGGACATACTTTGATACCTGGTCCATACATGATTGTCAGCATAATCAGAGAGAAGTTAATATAAGAGAATTGCTATCAATTAATTTGTTAATAGAGTGCCTCCTGAAAAGAAGCTTTATATAACTCTTAACCAAGGATGGCCGTATCCTGTGCTCTCTGTTGGAATTTTTGTCCATTCCCCTTATCTGGATGTTTAAAGTGAGCTGCAGAATTCCTAATTGAGCTAATACAGAGTTCACTCTTGATGGAGACGTAATGCAGCTAACGCTATAGATTTGCTATGACATTTTTGCATGCAGCCTGAAAAATCGTAATGTAATGACAGTGAACCACATTCTTTCCCCCCCAGTAGGACAGATTACTTTAAACTGTCATTGCTTTTTGCCAGTTGAATGTTGTGTGTTTAGAGGGGAAACCTATTCATGATTTCTGGTAATATAGTAGGAAATGGTCACATAACATCCAGCATGCTCCCTGGTATCGCGTAACAGGCATTTGTGATCTTTATGCCTTTGTTTGGAAGGAGTAAAATGACAGGAGATTGATGGCTTGTCTATGTTAGTGACTTTTCCAACTATCTGTACTGATCCAAACCCACTGAAGTCCATGATAAAATTTCCATGAATTCAAGCATTTGGTGGAGTAGATTCCATGCAAATGACTGGGGAAAACACTGAACTAGGAATGAATCAACCTGGAAGAGGCTTTGTAGTAGATGATGCAGTAGATACACGATGAACAAGAAAGGCAATGTGTTTAGAGGACTTCAGTGTACTACTTCTCATGCTGCCATTGTGTATGGCTGTGATGCCTGAGCACTCAGGTTTAGAACTACTGCTAAAATAAGAGACTAGGTTTTGTTTCAAGTTAGAAGCGTTCTCAAGTTATGACATTGCCTAAAAGTCTATTTCTAGGGAGTGTTTATGTGCTACATGGATTTCAAGGGAAGCAGGAATTTGTCAGTATCCTGCTCTCCCTTCAGATCCTCTCTGTGGGTTTAGGATAGTTGCAGGTGCTGCACAAGTTCACTATATGTTGCAGTCCTTGCAAGTTTTTGATGCTTTGTGGGCACCTTGACCAAGGGAATTGTAATGTCTGCTCTGTGGCTCAGGATGGATCTAAGGAACAGTGATTATGTATTAACAGTAAAATGCTGGTGGCTTAATGCATCTTTCATTGAGGGATTGCTTTACTTACATTCAGGATACTGGATAAAGTGATAAACTTTGTACTGTAGAAGTACTAAGTTTAGTATCAATGGACCTTTTATTTTTCTATTTAAAGAAAAAGAAACATATTTGAAAAGTCTTACTTTTGTTGTCTTAGATCAGTCAAGCATAACTTAAGTTATATTACTACAGGGCAAGTCAGCCTTTTTCTGGCAAAGAACACAAGCTTTCCTTCTCTTCCTTTGAATGAAGAGGTGTATAGTGCACATTCAGCTATTAATGTCAGCTCTGTAAGTTGAAGAATATGCCACCTTGTTTATCCCTTTCTCTCCTCTCCTTCCTCTTCTTTGCAATCCTGGCTGTATGGGAAGTGTTGACAGAATGACGTACAGGAGAGCTTATTTAGTTATCATGGACTTCTGTGGTCTTGAAAACATGGGACAGAGGTTTTTAATCTACCACTTGCAGTTCTTAACACCCACTGGAAAGAAATTCCAGCTTCCTCAGTGTTCATTCTTCACTGCCTGTGTTCCACTCAACATGCCTTCAGGTTGGAGTAGATGATCTCCAGAGGTTCCTTGCAACTCTTAAGTATTCAGTGGTTCTGTCATATCCTGACAGAGCAAGGTGGCTGTCCATTCACTAGTGGTTTGCTGTAGTTACCTGGCCTGTTCCTCACTTTCTCCTGATGACCAGGATGGTCAATTCAGGTCTTAATTACCTGTTCCTCCTCTACTTCCATTTCTCCCCCAACTTCTGATCTGCAGTTTTCTGGGGCAAAAGCCTGCAGTTCTCTGGTGGCACAATGAGCTGCGGTGGCTTGCCAGATGCATGGTTAGACACCAGTGGTATAACCAAGTAGGATTTGAGGTATCAAGTCTTGGTAAAGAAATCCTTAGGAAAATCTTTTAGTGGGAATTTACTCAGTCTCTGCAACGGTGCCTCCTTATGGCTGGGTACCACCTCCTGATGGTGCCTCCAGATGCCTGAGTTTACTCAATTCAACACCATGTATCATTCCTTTGAAAAGAAGCAAACTCTCTGTTTCTGGGTTCTTAGATTTGTTTAGTGGTTGATTTGTTTGGTTCCTATCCCATGGAATTACTCAGTGTGGAAGGGACCTTTGGAAGTCATCTGTGTCAACCCCTTGCCCTTTGCTGGGCCAAGTGCAAAATAAGAGGGGTTCGCTCACTGCAGGTTTGGAAAATAAAAAGAAGATTCAGTGTTAACTGTAAATTTCAGAAATTTAAGGCAGATATTTATGCATTCCAATTTTGTCACACTTAGATTTTGTCACATTACCTGAAATTTATAAGAGAAGTTAGTTTGCAATTTAGAGTTGTGGCAATGCAATTCAAGGTTTCTGTTTTAAACTCCAGAGACGAGATTTTAATGCTTTGTGTACATTGTTGTTTGCCTTTACTTATTCTCCCTTTTTTGTCACTGTCAGCTCTTTTTCACTAATAGGACTCATCAAAGAAATGTAACTGTAATTGCCTTGTAGGAGTTGATAGAAATGTATAGATTAGGGAAAGGGATACTGTGCTGGGATAACAAGTATCTGAACATAGGAGCTGGCATGTGCAGACCAAGTGGAGAGATTAAAATACACGCACAGACTCTAAGATGTTTACGCATCTGATTTTCAGTGTGCATTCAGAGCTGAATGAGGAACTAACAGCCTATTACACTGTATAAAACCAACTCAAAAGAGAAGAGGGCTGGGAGTCTTCGTTCTGATCTTTGATCTTTTGGGGCCATTCCTGGGCATATGGTTATATTCCACCAGTCATATGACAGGCTGATAGACACAGTTAGAAAACAGGGAATATCCAAATGTCAGTTTATAAATGTGCTTGGTCTATCCAGCAGTTATGGTTTAAAAAATTAAGTTCTCTGAGCCTAGCCAGTTTTTGGAGCAGTAGGAATGGAGAACAAAAAGGAAGCTTAATGACAGTCCATTATTAATCTTGTTCAGTTCCGTTCTGAGTAGAATTGGTATCTATGTGTTTAGTAAGAACTGAGTACCTGAGACAAATACCTGCTATGTATGTATGGATCTATTGAGCTGTACATATATCATTAAGTCCAGGATGCATCTGTCCTGTGTATATGAAATTGATTCATGCATATATAGGGAAAGGTATCTGAGTTTTTTCAAAAGTTATGTAAATTCGCAGATCAGCCACAAAAGTATGTGTGGCACAGTAGTTCTGAAGTGTAATAGAAGTGGGCCTGCCAATCGCCTTATTTTGAACCTTTTAGAACTGCAGCATTGAGTGTGGCTGTGTCTCCCCTATAAATACAATTGAAAAAGGCATCTATTTTTCACAGAAAGAATAACTTATTCTGGTTAATTTATTAGAGAGATCACTTTCAGTGTTTCATGATTGAAATCCTTCCTGTATAAAATATACTTCAGCTTAACACATATTTATGGTCTGTGACTAGTGGGGAAGAGTACGTAGGTTGACTGATTCCTTCTAATTTCATTGTATGAAATATTTCAGCTGATTATATTATGAAACCAGACTAAAAATTGTTGGGGTGATAGAGGTTTTTAATCACCAAATTTAGCTTTAAAATTCAAATTACATAGAAGGAAAATCAGAAATGGCCCTCTTCCCCTACTGGAAATTTTAAAATACAATTCAAGTTACTCAGGGTATCACCACATTAGCAATCAGACCAAAGTGATCATAGCAATACTATTTTTATTTTATATTTTAGCATGAATCCCTCAGTTGTTTCTGTCTGCATGTGTTGTCTTGGTCCTCTATGTGCTTCTGGTGTATGCAAACTAAATTCCTTTCAGTGACGACTAAACTGGGAGCCGACTCTTAAATTTAACCTCCTGACCCTGTGTGAGAACCATATCATCCTATGGTTAGCCAAGGGTTGACTAATACATGCACACACCATCAGAAGGCTCAGGAAATGTCAAGAACTCTTGTAACTCCGTGACATAATTCACTTCCTATACAGAACTCCAAAGGCATATGTGCCCTTCTATTTGTCCTCAGTTGCCAGTTGTATATTCTAGACTCTGATTGGTCTGTTTGCTGCCACTCTTCCTCTGTTTCTGTGAAGTTCTTCCTCTGCTTTATCTGCCCTAGCTTTTGTTGCAACTCCTCTCGATAAGCCTTCTTTTCTTTTTTTTCCTTAATTTAAAAATTCTTCAAATATTTTCAGTATTTTCATTCTTTCCTGCTATCAAGCAGGAAATTCATAAAAGTTGTAATAAGGTCCTGGGGAAGTAGCTCTATTCTTCAGCATGTGCTTGGGAACAGTGGTAAGTGGTAGCTGCCTCAGGACATTGAAAGTCTCCCATGTGTTCGCAAGTGTAAGAGTGATAAATGCCAAAAAAGTTTATTAAAAGAAAAACAAAAAGAATGCTTTTCTAAAGGCAAGAAGACACAAATCATAGTAAATCAAACAGCACGGCATATTAGGTGTTTCATGAAAGGCTGTAAGAAATTTTTCTTTGGAAGCCCCACAGCAAACCTGCAGTTGCTTGAGGTTTTATTCCTTGTTTTGTGGCTTGGTGACCCAGGAGCACTCTGGGAAGCCAGGTTTCCTTCAGAGCTGTTTGGAGTCCTCATGGGCGCCCCACAAACAATCTATGTGAGGGCATGGTCCAAGATTCCCATATCTCCTGCTCCTTGCTGTTGCAAGCGTCAAAGCATCCCTTTCTGCCACACCCTACCAGCATTTCTGTCTAGCTCAGGTTAACAAACTGCTTTTCTGTATTTCTCTCCTCTCTCAGGGTGGGGGAGGAGAGAGGATGCATGTGGTTCCAATGGAATAATGGCATTGATCTCCGAACTTCCAGAAAGCGATGTACATCACCAGGCTGACTGCAAGAATTGCTGTACCTTTTAAAGATTCTCCTGGGGCTGTGAGCTGTGGGAGAAAACTTCCAAATAGCAACTGCCTACACCAGGAACTGCCCACCCATTCCCTGCCTTCTCTGCTGTCTTAGTCATAGCCCAAGTTTGTTACTTGTGCTGTCAGAACAATGCAGTCCAGGCATTCAAAATAAGAACAATACATGGCCCCCTGCCTTCCCTGAACACAACAGCTGAGAGGGACAAGATGTGGTAATAGCGTCATGAGCATTCAGCTCATGGATTCCATTGTTACCCCACAACCACTTACTTATACGGCTTCCCACATCCCCATAATGACTTTAAGAGGAGATTTCCTATCTAGTTTGAGTGCAAGGTGCTGAGGTTGCAACAGCTGTCCACAAAGAGGTTTCCCTACCTGTTCTTACACGCTCACCACTCTCACTCTGCCACAGCCTGTGTGCAGGGGTAGCAAATGCTTTGCCTTTCACACCAGAAACCTGATCTGCATGTGTAGGACATTGGAAGTAATTTCTTGGATGACGAAGCTTCACTGATGAGAATCCCCTGGGACAAGAAGTGTGACCCATGAGATGTTGATGATTGTGAGGTGGGAAGGGTTCAGTGACAGTCCAAATTGTTTACTTTGGTCTTGAAGAATGGGCATGCAGAGACCATGCTGCATACTGAAAAGTTATGATTGAACTGAGCAAGTGGCAGATGGCCTTGGAATTTCTTAATTATCCCTTTGCTCACTGTGAACTTGACCATCCCAAACTGGTTAGCCATAGGTGGGAGCTGAGTGGAGACTGGCGATGGCCCCTTGCTGAGTGCAGTGTACTTACACGAGGTTGTGAGAGGTTCCTGGAGGCAAGACGGGCTCCCCTGTCTGGTATTCCTTATCCCAAGATCCCTGTGGGCAGTGGACAAAGAAGTTAACATCAGCAGGCTCCCCCAAGGATTCCCAAAGCTTCTCTCTGTACACTAACTGGGGGTTTGAGATTTACATAAGAAACTTTGTAGCTGAAGTACAGGACTAGGTGATGTTATTTGCTCTGCTCAGGACAAATTTAAGAAACAAACAACAGTGATTCTCTTCCTGGTAATTCAATTTGCACAAGATATCACAGGGATGTAATTAGCAGAGTTTCTAGTTCTTGACCTCTTACTGAACAAGCTCACTGGAGAATAATTTCCCCTGAGGATGGAAATAACTAGATAGAAAAATAGATTAACCTGGCATTGTTAAGGCGGCATGATACTGGATCAATGGTTAGCCTGAGCTGTACTGTAGAATTGCCTAGAGGAGGACAAAATCTGGCGATTAGTGGCAGCTATTGACATCAATACCAACAATTCAGCAATGGAATTAAGTAAGAGAAGGGAGAAAAGCAATGATAAGGGAGACTACAATTGCAGAGGAAGTATTTTCTGTTATTTTAAGAGGGCATTATTTGCAAAACTATTAATTTAAAATATTCTGTAACCCTCTATCTCCTTCCAATCAGTCTTCTTTCATTTTGGGAAGCACATTCGAAGTCCTTGCTCTGTGGAATTAGTCACTGTATTTAATCCCTCTCTATTGACCATCTGATTAACATTGCGCACAAGTTTGAAAGTGGGAACAATGCAATAATCTACTAACTGTGTTCATGTGACAGTGTTTATTGCTCTTATGAAATACCCTCAAATGTTTTCTGTACTGAAGAGCTGTTCCTTCATTTGTGTTCTTTTTAAAGAAATGATGTGTGAAGTGATGCCAACGATAAATGAGGACACCCCGATGAGCCAACGGGGGTCCCAAAGCAGTGGCTCGGACTCGGATTCTCATTTTGAGCAGCTGATGGTGAACATGCTGGATGAAAGGGACCGTCTCCTTGATACCCTTCGGGAGACACAGGAAAGCTTGTCACTTGCACAGCAACGCCTACAGGATGTCATCTATGACAGAGACTCCCTCCAGCGACAGCTGAACTCAGCACTGCCTCAGGTATGTAGTTAATAAGGATTCTTTTTTTTGTTTAGGTTCACCAATTTTTTACATAATACTGCTTACTTTAACCCTAATCAGTATGTTTTCCTTGAGGTCCAAATTTTGCTCCCATTGATGTCGGCTGCAGAACTCCTACTGAATTAATAGTACCTGGTTTGACCTCTATGGGACGTTTTTTCATATTTAAGAGTAGGAGTAATGCTGTTGACTTGAAGGAGAGCGAGATCGTAGCTACTGGTTCTTTTGGCTGTTGCTCTAGCATTTACAACAGGTGAGGGATCATTTAAATAAAAGATCTAATGGTAGAAATAAAAAGAATGAGAATGTCTTCTGGACATTTTTCTAGATAAGAGTTTCTAATAAACAACAAACAAAACTAACTTATGTAGGTTAAATAAGGTACTACACAAACCCACAAAAAACAACTGATACCTTAATATTTTAATTCAATTAAGTTTAAATATTTATATAAATCTCATTATCTAAAGTTATTCTAGTCTTTTTTAGGAACTTCAAAATTAACTAATTCAGTTAAAATACTAATGTGATATTATATTTCAATATTATATGTCAATATAATTGGTTTTTAATATACTAGAATTAAAAGCAAAGAAAGATTTTACCTCAGTCTGCATATGTGGCCAAAGGTTGGAAAGATACCATGATTAAAAATTCGGGTTTTCTCAATGTTTTTTTGCTTTTGTCTCTCAGCTGTCACTTAGTAGGGAATGTGACTGTAGCCATGAGGGCCTAATAAGGAATTAGGACAGTATGTGGTTGGAATAAAGAGGTAATAAGGATGAATGAAGAGAGTAAGAAAATTTTTAAGGGTAGAAAAGGAAAATGGCACCCTCTGAAATAGGGAACAGCAATTGTGTAAGGGCTGACCTCAGCAGGTTATTGAAATATCTTGGGATAGGACTATGTAAGAGAGAGAGAGAGACTGTAATCATTTGAAGAACAGCATTAGCAACTTGAGCATTAGCTCCAGACAGTAAGAATGCCTACAGCTGTCTTGGGACAAACAAAAAGGAGTAGCAATAATCTTGATATACTTTAAAATCAAGGGGTTTTTTTTTCTTTTTTCTCTTTATTCGTGGGCAGTTGAGCTTCTTTTGTACAGGTGTCTCTCCACAGAAGAGTGGAAAAGAGTAAGTGAAAGATGGCATAAATCCTTTATTCAAAGATTTACTGCTGGAAATCCAAAGAAGAGAGGACGCTCTGCGTCTGTGAAGTCCCGTTCAGTGTGCTGCTCAGTGTGCAGAGGCACTCTCCACTGAGCCCATAGTGAGGTATTTTTATTGAGTGCTAGCAGGTGTCTAGCCCTTAATATTTCTGTGTCTCGCATATGCAGAACTCCTACTAAAATACTGGAGACTAGCTAAGGAAAATAATATTCAGCATAAATGTCATACAGAGCCTAAAAGAAATAAATTCTAGGAAAATGGATCACAATAGTATTTTATTCTTTATTTCTTCTAGAAAGAAATAAAGAATAAAATTATATTGTGTTATGTATTTTTGAATGATAGCTATACACCTCCTAAAAGCAATTGATTTGTCAGGTGAACACTTTGGACTACCATGTACCATTAAGAATGTGTGTTTCAGGTAGCATTCATCTTTATATCTAAGAGAGATGTCGATTTCCCATATGAGAAACTGTGTGGCACACTGCTTACACTTTAAAGCAGAATCAAGGTTTTTTTCCATCAAATATGTTATCTAGATCTTCACGTAAGTAATTAAATTCTGTAGAAATCTGTTCTTATAAGTTCAGAACATTGGCTTAATAATATAACATTCTAGTAATAGATTCTTTCAAGAATATGATTTTCATATCACTGCCATACTATTTAGTTTCATTTCTGGACTTTAGATATTCTACATGGTACTTTCACAATTTTTTGTTTTGTGGTTTTATGAATGGCAAGCTTGCCTTGCTAGCTGCCTGTTATAGCCTTATGACAAAATATTACCTAGGACTTATTACCTAGTGGAAAGGAAGAACTCTCTCTTCACTCAGTTTAGGAGAATACATAAATATATCTATATGATAATTATTATTTCATTATAATGTGACATCTAATGAGTCTTGCGGTATCAGAATATATTCTTTTAGTTCTTGATCCCTTGAGTGGTTTTCAAAATTCAATTATTTCTTAGTATTTACATAGTGCTTTGTATGTAGAAGTTGTGTATTGACCCAATTGTATTCCAAAGCATTTTTGTTAGGACTGTTTATTGTCTGTTTAAATGTTTACAGTGAAAAATATGTTCTGGAAAAATCATTACACTTGTAATAAATAGAACCTGAACAAAAAGAGCCTGTGTGAAAATTCAGCCATTGAAAAATCTTGTCTGAGGTGAAATAGGAAATCATAAATAACATTAAATAGGAAGCTTGAGTTATTAGTTAATACTGTTATAGCTGTTAATGCTGTAGCCAATGACTGTAGATGTCTTTAAGTTTTTATACTGGTCTGCACTGCAACAGAACAATGTATAATTAACTGTGTCTTTCAGATTTGAGTTACAGAAATATAGTTGTCATGCTAAGTGCTATCATTGAAATAAATTTTATTTCCATTAGATTAGCAGTTAACTTTATGAATATCTATGTATAACTGAACAGCTATGTTTAAAGAAGGAGGGAAAAAGTGAGAAGACAATTACAGATCAGCTAGACTAAATGAAATAACAGGGAAGACTTTAAAACTTGTTTGGGAGGAAAATCTAATAATACGTCGAAAAGCTAACCTAAAAATATGACAAGGGTTTATCAAAATTATCTTTATACGGAGTAACTCAACACAATTCTTTGGTACCGGACTTTTTAAATTAGGGAACTACAGTATCCCTAAAATGATATCTTTTGAAATCACCTCATTTAAATTACTAATAGATGGGAGGTGTGTAAGGAAAAGCAATATAATAATTAGTAAAGTAAGTAATAAAAGAGAGAGAAGAAAAATTTTCACATACAGTAGACTGACAGGATGGAAGGAGAGTAGTAGTAGTTAATGTGTTTTGAGATCAATTTTTGTTAATTTGAGCATAAGAAGAAGCCTGCTAGTGGAAATTTTGGATGACACAAAATTGAGTTGAATAGTCAACTAAGGGAGTATGATAATACACAAAAACAAGAGTAACAGAAGTGGGATGATAGTGCATCATACAAGGGTGAGGACCTTTCATTTAGCAGGTAATAAAAAAATTATGACCTTTTAGGTAGCAGTAGTAAAGAGGGATGATATATGGTTTACAATGGTGTTAGGCAGCCAGTGGGAGATGGGTGTAAAAAATGGAAAGTACCATTTTGAAATGTGTTGTGTAAGAGACTTCTATTGGAAGTCAGTAAATATTAATGCAGTTAAACCAAGGGGTGGTTTGGACCTTATTTATCTGAGTTTTGGCTCAGTAGTGATTGAGAGTCAACCTCAAATTGGAAGAGATTCAGAAAAACACTGTTAGAGGAAAGAGCAAGTAACATCTTCTGCCTGAAAAGACTAATTGAAGTTTTCTGATTTCTGGGGGAAACTGACTTGAGAGGTACTATGAGTGATTTCATAGATTTTCTTGGAGAGACAGGAAGAGGGAATGAACAGGTGAAGATGAAAGAAATATTTTAAGCCAAAAATAATGTTGATGAAGGAATAAATGATTATAGGGTACCATGAATAAAGATAGCTCATTCATCAAAAGAAGGTCTTGAATTATGAATGAATGGCATCTTTCTTAGACAAAGACACAGTGAAAACCCCAAACTCTTTTCAAGACGAAGCTGGTATAAAAGACATTACATGTCACAATACCTTTGGTTAACCTCTGAACTTTACCCAGAACACTCCTTCATGTTCTTTATTTCAGACTTTATTGTGGAGATGCTCAGAATCTAGTTCGAAAGTGATCTTGTTTATGCTTCCCAAAGCTGTCTGTTGACAGCGGAAGCCTCTAAGGAAAGTGTATTTGGGTCTGCACTGCATGTTCCCCAAAATCAGGAATTTATTGCATTTAGGTCATGACTCTTGAGTCCAGAAAAAAAAATTTCTAAATACAATAAACTACCCTGTAATGAGGAAGCATAAGATCTAAATACTTAATAGTATGTTTTTATTTTATTGGAGTAAAATTAGGTCTATTACTGTAGCATAAGAAAGTATTCTACTAAAAGGGTTAGAAACTCTTAACTCCATTTTGGAGTGCTAGAAAGAGGAAAATGTTCAGTGGCAGCTTTCTCAAGAAAATTTGGCCATAATCTTCTCTAAGCTAAATTGTCTAGAAAATATAACCTTGATTAGTTACCTTGTAAACAAACTGGAAAAATACAGCGTACGTCATTGTAAGACTTCGAATGACACATAAGAATCATAAGAGTTATAAATGTATCTGATAAACAATACTGAATGAGTCTTGTGTTTTGGTTGTTTTATTGTTTCTTTTAGCCTTTCAAGAATAAGTTTCAAAGTATGAAAGATATTATTTATATGAAGATGTTAATTAAAGTTATCACTCTCTAGTCAAGTTTATTTTGTTCATTAATAATGTACTTGCTCAGTGATCTACTTAGAAATTATTATTCACAGAATAGTTGAGGTTGGAAGGGACCTCAGGAGGTCACCTTGTCTAGCTTGTCTGCTTCAGCAGGGTTACTAAGAACAGGCTGCCCAGGACTGTGTCCAGATGGCTTTTGAGTATCTCTGAGGGTAGACTCCACAGCCTCTCTGGGCAACCTGTGCCAGTGCTCAGTCACCCTTGCTGTAAAAAGTAAAAAATGTTTCCTGATGTTCAGGAGGAACCTTCTGTGTTTCTATTTGTGTTCGTTGTCTCTTCAACATTACATTACCAGAAAGTTCTGATTTTACTGATCATTTATGATAGCAGATTTTATTTTTTAATGGCTATAAATCTTTTCATGTATTGATCATTGGAATCTGCACCTGTGATATATCTTTTTTAGTAATATTGGCTGTCACCAGTCAACTCATTATTCTCCATATGCCTTAGCATAGTTTCCAGAAGGATCTGCTCCATGATCTTGCTGGTCACTGAGGTAAAACTGACTGGCCTTCAGTTCCCTAGATCTTCCTTTTTACCCTTCTTAAAAATTAGGGTTGTGTTTCCATTTTTCCAGTCAGTGGGAACTTCACCAGGCTGACACAACTTCTCAAATATGATGGTTAATGGCTTAGACACTTCATCCTCCAGTTCCCTCAGGACATGTGGATGCATCTCATCAGGTGCTATGGACTTGTGCACCTTGAGGTTCCCTAGATGTACATCATCTCAGAGCTGCTCTTCAGTGAGTGGTTCTGCATCTCCCATTCTGTGCCTTTGCCTTCTGCAACTCGGGATGGTGGGGCTGGAGCACAAGGCCTAGTTTGCACGGTTTTAAACAGCTTAACTTATACGAGTCAAATTCTTCTATGCGTGGGCATAAAACCTCCTGTCTTTAAAACAGACCTTTTAAAACTAAAGCAGTCCATATATGTTATTCTTTGGTAGAGATTATTCAAGAATTTATACTGACAGAGACCACTGGAACTCTATTTTCTTTTTTTAAAAAACTTTTTTTGTTTATTTCCAGCAAGTTTGAGTATGTTGTGATTCCAGTGAATCTCTCTGGTAGAGATCTAAACACCTAGTTCTAGTTAAGTTTAAATTCTTTTGAATGCTGCAAAAATATTTTTTTCTCTGCAGTAGATATTATTGTCAGCGCTATTTGCAAATCTTTCTGGATATAGATAGTAGAATTGGAGTGTGGAACTGCAATACTAAAATGAATCCTTTGATATCCTCTGGTACCCCATAGATTTCAACTAAATGGTAATTGTTAGCTACAATAATTCAGTAATAAAATCAGCAATAGAAATATAGTGGTAATCATTAAGGTTTTATTTTATCTAATAAGATACCACTCATTTGGAAATGCTTACTGGAGGCATGATAGAAGGGAAAATCCAAAGAGGGAAATGTAATGACCTTGTTTTATTGAACCAGTTTATGTAATTTGATCAATGTTAACCTTTAATAGGATTGTGATTAGAGAATTTTGTTGATAGCCTTGCAGTTTTGAAGATTCTTCCAATACAGTGAGCAATTAATTTTTTTTACTGCTAGAGGCAAGAAAGGTATAGGGAGACAACACTAAGTCAGTAGGGCCTTATTCTGAGGTGGTTTTTTCTGTTTAGATGTGTGTGCATATAGTACGTGGATACAAAATACTGGCATCATACAGATACATATGTAGATACAAACATAAAGTAGCCTGACAGAAATAAATACACAGATTTTTACACAGTAATAATTAAAATAGACTTTGTTTGTTTAAGATTGGGCATTTACTGTTTGGGTGAAAATAATAGTTTGACCCACAGTATTGTTCTCAAAACATCTCTTATTCCTATGATGAAGATGGAATGATGGCTTTTTTTCATTGTTTATTTCTTTCTGGCTATGCTGAAGAACATAGAGTACCAATGGCATCCTGTATGTTTCAATGAATAATCAGTACTTTTTCTGAGGTTCTAAAAACATCTTCTTGTGTGAAGGACTTTTGTAAGTTCGCCATCTATTTTTTTTCTCTTGCAAGATTATGCATTTTTCTCAAATTTCCAGGGAATAATTTAAAAAGAATTCCAAGTAGTGAAATGGAGATCTGAGTGAAGTGTGTCTGAGGTGAAAGTTCCAAGTTTTCTGTCTCAAACACCCGTGACATACTCTGTATTCATGTGTAAAAACTAAAGCTGTACCCAGTGTTTCTTGCTATCTCTGAATTTCCTCTGTCTTAGAGTATAGTTGTGCAGGCTACTAAATAGAAACACGTTAATTTTCAGGTGTTCTGAATCCATGCAGTTCCCACTAAAATCAGTGCAAGTAGCAAGCCTTTGTGACTGGCAAAATCAGTTTAAATTACTAAGTAACAGAAATATTTTCATAAACAAATTGGAATGATGCTTTTTTGCTAATTATCTTAGCTATTTGTCTCAAGATATTAATATTGAGGGGAGCATATTGAGATGTACGCTGAAATCAGACACTAACCATAACTATTAGTTCTAACAGTAAACATGGAAATACATGTTTTTACAGGATTTAAATGTATAGAGGGAAGACAGAGCATCTGGAATTCAAAGAAAACTTGGCATTATAAAGTTGCAATGGTTTAAGTGCAACGCAGTGTTGAAGTATTAGTTGTATCCAACCTAAGAAATGTTTAAGAAAAAATTAAGGTTTTCCTTCCTCAATAACAGAACATGTAACATAACAGTACACGGCAGTTCTTTTTTTCATATAAAATTGAATTAAAGTTGTTTTCATAGTGTTAAATACCAGTTTTATTCTGGCAGATAACTCCTAACATTATCTGATAAAAGACAGACTGGCAGCATCTGTGGTTAAAGTAAGACACTGCTTTAGCTGGATCCTCTTTGGACTTTTTTTTTTAAACTGCCATCATATTCCCAGCTGAGCACAGGCATAGATACAATTATACATACAAGTAACAACTGGAATTATTTTCAAGTATGAGTTTATTTCCTTGCTGTTGTGAAGTTCTGTGTATTCAGTAGCATATCAAAAATAATTATAAGCAGAAGATTTTCTCTTAAAAGCTTTGGACTTCTTAATAAATACTCAATGACTGAAGAAGACTCCTGTGACAATCAGCAGAGGAATAAAATGGGATATGGGGAAAAAAGGACAGAAACATAAATATTCAGAGGAGGAGGAACATGTGGTGAATGCCTGAAGCAATCAACAAGACTATGTACTTCCATTTCACTCTGTATCTGCTTCATAAACATTGATATCAATTATTTCAGCTTGAACCAGGTACATCAACTGCTGCTTTAATTATTTATGGCTCATTATCTGAATGTTTAAAAAGCCACATGAATGAATGTGAGAAAACATATAATGGTGCTGGTCAACAGAATAGAGCACAGATGGTTATCCAAGTCCCTATAAATGAAACTATTGCCATCAAAATTATAGACATCATAGTTTTAATAACAGCCATAGTAATGGGTTTTTTTCCTAGTTTTCACAACAGCTATAGTCATGCCTCTCAGTGTTTAGGAAGCGTTTGGACAATGGCTTCAACAATATGATTTAACTTGGTCAGCCTTGAAGTGGTCAGGCATTAGAACTAGATGATTATTGTAGGTTCCTTTCCAACTGAACTATTCTATCCTGTTACACAGTGAGGAAAAGCTGGAAAAAATAGTGCAATTTTTTAAAGCTTAAATTTGTTAGTTTACTTTTTGCTCATGTCCTTGAAAGTGGATGGTAGAGGCTGAGACATCATCCGAAAACATCTTGAAAACATATTCCCTTCTTTTTAAGTTCTCTATTAAAAGCAAGGGAAATGCGGAATATTTAAGAATTAGCTTTTATAAGTGTCTCATTCAGGCTATCTTCTATTTTAACAAATAATTTCCCTTACTAATGAGTATTCACTCAAAAACATAAAATTATGTTAAGAGCATGTTTTTTATTTCAAAAGTAGAGATAATTTAGTTCTTACCGAAGTGTGTAGAGTTTTCCTGTTGACTCTGAAGAAACAGGTTTGTTTGTATTGATGAATATGTATCTTTCATATACATGAAAGGTTCAGGAATATACATATACAGGAAGTTCAGGAATCTGAACCTCTATGTATAGAAGTTAAGGGCCAGGTAGATTAGTAACTTTATTTTGTATAATGTAACATTGCTAGTCTAGTCATTCTAGTCTACTTAAGAATCTGTTCCAAATCATTATTTGTTGAATATATCTTATCCTTCAAGTTTTTTCTTACTTAGGATCAGATTATAGGCTTTTTTTCTTTTAATGATTGTTGGTGAACTGCATTCTTTACCGTGTGTGAGTTCTAAAAATTACCAATTATACTGTAACACTTGATTTGTTATGACAGTCAATCATCTGTCAAAACAGAAAATATTAAGTAAATCTTGGAGGCCTACAGTAAGGTTTTTTATTGTAGGCTGGTTTATTTGAAATTATGAAGTAACCAAAATTATAGATTTTTTTTCCTATATGGGATTTTTTTTTAATGATACTCTAAGTAGAAGGGAACATAGAGATAGATAAAGGGAAGGAGCAATAAGGAAAAGGCAATGCACAAGTAGATAAACCATGCTTCTATATCAAAGGGACAGAATTCTCTAAGAAGGGGCAGAGCAAGTCAGTCTGCACAGAAAGTAAAGCCCTAGGCCAGAGTTCATGAAAATCAGTATGGAAGTTTTCCCACTTACTTCAGTAAATGATAGACCTAGTCCTTAAAGAGCAAGTATTTAAGGAGCAAGTTGAGCAAAGGGACAGGGAGATCTGGGAGTGCTGGTCAACAGCTGGCTGAATATGAGCCAGCGTGTGCCCAGGTGGCCAAGAAGGCCAGTGGCATCCTGGCCTGGATCAGCCATAGTGCGGCCAGCAGGAGCAGGGCAGGGATTGTCCCCTTGTACTTGGTGCTGGTGAAGCCACACCTCGAGTCCTGTGTCTGGTTCTGGGCCCATCACTGCAAGGAGGACATTGAGGTGCTGGAGAATGCCCAGAGAAGGGCAACAAGGCTGGGGAAGGGTCTGGAGCACAAGTCCTCCGAGAAGTGGCTGAGGGAGCTGGGGTTGTTTAACCTGGAGGAGAGGAACCTTAGGGGAGACCTTATTGCTCTGTACGACTTCCTGAAAGGAGGCTGTAGCCAGGTGGGAGTTGGTCTCTTCTTCCAGGCAACCAGGGACAGAACAGGAGGAAATGGCCTCAGGCTGAGCTGGGGGAGGTTCAGGTTGGGCATCAGGAGGAATTTCCTCATTAAAAGGGTGATTAGACATTGGCATGGTCTGCCCAGGAAGGTTGTGGAGTCACTGTCCCTGGAGATGTTTAAGGAAAGGCTGGACCTGACACTTTGGTCTAGTTGACAAGGTGGTGGTTGGTCGTAAGTTGGACTTGATGACCTCAGAGGTCATTTCCAACCTAATCGATTCTGTGATTCTGTGATCAAAAGTGCTCCTGGACATCTCACTATCAAAATAAGACTCATGAGAGTATCTGAGTATGAAGTGCAAAATTCTGATTTTTGTATTTTTTTTTCCTGTCATAATAAAAAATACCTTATAGTTATTGAACACTGAGACAAATACTGCATTCAAAAAACAAGTTTTTTCATCTCCTGGGAAAAAACCAAAACTGCTTTCTTTAGCACTATGAATACAAGTGCTATTTGGAGAAATGTGATTTGGAGATGAAATTTGGAGATTATACACTAAGTTTGTGTTTTCCTACTTCCTCTGCTTAATAATATCAGGCTGACATTGGAAATAATGAATATCCAAGACATTAAGATATGCTGAACACATTTGCAATGTTTTCTTTCCTCAAAGGTCAAGGATGAATACTATCTCATATAATTGGTGCATAAGCACATTGTTGTGTATCTTTGGTCAAAACATGTAGAAGACAATACTTCTGAACTGCTGAACACCAGATTCATGAATAATTGCCCCCTTTAAATTAATTTTTCATGAGCAGTAAAATCTTGATATTAGAAATATTCCAAGAAAAAGAGGTGTATTTTAAGATAGAGAATTTCTTCTTGTTCAGTAATTGATACACATTAAGACCAGATGCAGATACTCTGCTGTAATTTGGTTTGCTCTTTGTGTCTGCTATAAACTAGCATAAACTTTGTCAGCAAAAACACATTTAAAATTCTAACCCTGTATATGTGGAGAGTAAATCAACTGACTTTTCCCATTTCTTTATCCTTTTTATTGAATGTTCAACTACCTTCAGTAGCTCATTTTCCTTTCCATGTAACTACTTAGGCTCTTAGCTGTAATACAAATTTAAAAGTCTAGTGTATTAAGAAAGAAATCTGTATTTATTTTTCTGTAGTCCTAATGATTTTCGGGGTGATCTACTACTATTTCTTGCCACAACTCTGGCATGCTGTTCTGAGCATACAGTTAACAATCTAATAGTAACTCACATATATTCTCTACAGAAGCTCAATATTTGGATGATATGGACAGATCTGAGGAGATATTGTTTGCTGAAAATTATAATTTCAAAAAATGCTTTCCAGAAGCAGCACAGTTTTTCACAAATTGAATGTCTGTGCCTTTATAAATTCTCAGATTAAGTCTTCAGAAATAATACTGTGCATGGGCAGTATTTTCATGTGAAACAGAAACCTCTGCATATTTTCTAAGTATCAGCGAAGATTACTTGGGAACCTACATTTAAGTCTGAAAGTTGATAACTGGACTTCCAAACCAAATGGTTACACAAGATCTCAACCTAAATCAGACTTGCAAAAATGTGTACATTTGTCATAAAATTTCTGATTGCACTATTTCAGCTGGGTGCAATTCTTCTTAATATAGTCATGCCTGAATCTGAACCATACACTGATAGTTATTTTCTGGTTTTATATATCCATAATAATTTTGCTTCTTACTTGCATGTTACAGTGCTATGATAGCAAGCATTACAAGAAGATCAGTAGCAATTTAAGGTAATAAAAAAATCAGTGTTCTGTGTTCAAAGATACGGAAAAAGAAATTCTTTATTGCTGGTCGTTATTTGTATTCTCAGACATCATAGAAATAGAATCACTTTTGCCCCGGACGGAATAAACCAGAAAGTACTTATCTTCTAGAAGAATACTTGCAGATAAATACGGAATGTCTGAAATGCTGCTTGTCCTAATCCACTACTGCATTTTTGAGTCCTACACCATGATGTCTCTCTATTTTTCAAAATAACCTTGCTACCTAATTGACATGGTGTTAATGATGTGCTAGGACTCCCTTTAAAGTAGTCACGAGAGTGTTTCTTCTACTCATAGTTTAAAAAAGGAAAGAGTTTACACTTACAGATGTTTTTAGATCTATTTTAAAGATGACATCCAGATGAGAATAAAATTCTTCTTTCCCACTGGTTGTTTAAACAAATGAAAAGTATTCGTATGGCACTGAACTGAATGTAAAGCAGAAATTTTCTAGGCCTATACATTAAGAACTGGTACAGCTTTACAATTCTTCGTTTGAATTTCCGGAGATGGGAGAATGACCTCAGTCGTAACATACAGGCGAGTATGTCCAAGTTCATAACCCCATAAATTTGTTTCTAGAGTGTATACATACCAGCTGCTCACAAAGAATTATTAAAGCAAAGGCTTAATTAAAGGAGGTAAAAAAGGACAAGCCCTATACTGATCTCCAGAATGCTTTCTCAGACTTCTGTCATTTGCAGCTGAGGGCAAGTTTTAAACTTCTGCTTATATGCTAATCCTAAAGTAGAAGTGTTTGTGTTCCAAAACTGATTTAGTCACTTTTGAACCTCTTTGATTTACTTTGTTTTTTGAGTTCTTAAAAAAAATTATCACTTAGGATATCACCAACTGATATCCTCACCTCCACGAAGACCTAACGCATATGAAAAATCAGCCACAACAAAAAAAATGATTTAGATATTTGTAAATATCAGTCTTGTACATGAAAATCTTATCTGAATGCAAGCAATGAAATAAATATAAGAAAACATACATGATACTAATTAATTACAAGCTACTGATTCAGATGCACTTAAAAATCTGAAAACAGATGTGACCACATCCAGTATTAAGTTACATTTAGTGGACTCATCAATGCAAGTGTTTTATCCAAGTAAGGAGGAAGAATTAAAAGATATTGATACTAATGAATGAAAAATACTTTTGGGGTTCTCTTAACAACCCTGCTTCTGAGGGAAGTAAGAGCACATTGTAGATTGTCCTTGCAAAATTTGTCTGTTGTCACTTTTGCGCAGAACACATCCTTGAGTAAGAAAGTAACCTGCCTACCTTGTCTTTTTCCATGAGTCATTTGTGACTCATGATTGTTGTACATCGTCCTCCAGAAGTGAGTTGTTTTGTGAGTATAAAGTGTGCTATGTATGAAGAACTGTGACATAAGTCAAAGTCACAGTAGATATTATTAGAATATTTGTATGGAAGGTTATCCATCAGCAGAATTTTAAATGGTTTGTGACATCATCTGTTTTGAAAAGGATGATGCTCTACATGCTGAAGATAAGTAATATGTTTCTTTTTCTGACAGGGTGGTAATTTTGCTATGTAGTAATATAAGCTATATAATTTGTTTTAGCCATAGTATCCCTCTGGATCCTTCTTATAATTTGTATTAGTAAAATCTATATTTGTATCTATTGGAGACTTGAGGTTCATTTCCCATGTCTGACCTTTTTCTCAAAAAACTTCTGCAGCTTGTGCCTTCTGAAAGAACCTAATCGTCGTAACATACACGCTTATTGGGGACAGCTTTAATCACTCTTAAGAATGGGTTTACAAGGAATGTGGATAAAGCAGTGATGGCTGAGCATGCCTAGTCCTGTATGAACTGCCATTACTGGAGCAGTTCTTAGAGTAATAACAGATGTTCTGATAACCAAGAATTTCTATTAAAATTCAAGTGCTTCTGCAGAAAGGTTTCTGTTGATTTTTATTTAAAAAAAATTACAAAATTAATGTCATTGCATAATCAAACTGTAAAATGTTATTAGTTATCTGAAATATTATTTTTTAAATCATACATTGGATTTTCCATGAAAGAGGAGCTCTTTAAAATATTTTCAGTCTTTAATGCCACAGTTTTAGAGGAATATTTTGAAAACATTTAATACAAATGCATCTTTGAAAAAGAAATTTTTTAAAAACATAGAATTCAGTATTAGCAGAAGCTTCATTTTGTGAAGTAAGAAATTATTATCTAAAAATTAGTGTTTTGACAGCCAGACCTATTTTTCAAAGCTTGTCATGACTAGGTTATTGTTTTTGTTAAGAAAAAAAATTAGAAAAGTTAAAGATATTTCTTTACAGACATTGAAACATTTTTTAACATCTTAATGAAATGTTTATAGTTTTCATTTATAAAGAATCTTCTGTCTTAAATCTACCTATTTAAAAAGAAAAAAAATCACTTTCAGGTAGAATCACATTGCAGCTGAAATGAAAAGAAAGTTTTGGGTTTTTTTCTGGTTTTTGTTGTCAAAGAAACCAGAAAAAAATCTGCTCTGTAGTGTAGAAGGTAAAAACAATCTCTTAGAAATTAAAACAGTTACTTGCTAAACACTCAAAACAGTGAAATCAGCATGAATATGGTCTGTTACTTACCATTGTCTATTTCACTGAATTCTTCTTCCTTATCTAAATATGATGATTTAGAAAGAAGAGCAGCTAGGACTCTGGCTAGCCATTCATACTGCAGTTTTGGTAATGATTACTTTAGGACAATGTTCACATAGGTAGGTTTTTTGTCTTTTTTTTTTTTTTTTAAATATAAAATTGATCGGTATGTCATGTAGGTGTAAAAATTTCAATCTGCCCATTTCTCATCATTCAGTGGCAAAGTTGTTTGCCTCTGTTCATAGCTTGTGAGAAAAAAAGATGAGGAGCTACTATGGTGTGGCTTGATCTCATTAATTCTTTTCTTAAAGGCAAAGTATTTAGAAAAAATGAGGGCATGCTTCTATTTAATTAATTTAATTTAGTTCAGAATCAAATGTTTTCTCTTTTTAAAAGAAAAAAATTAGCTCAGCCAACATGCCCATATAAATTGCCAATAGTTAGATATTTTGCACCTGATTTATGTAAGAAACTTCCAGTGAATTATTTAAGGAGCTTTCTCTGCTCACTCTCATCTAAGCAGTCTGGTCTCCTAACCCCTTGTCTCCAAAAGTAATTAATATTCTGCATTTGACATTAGTGGCTTTATATTTGAGTCAAAGTCTAATGTCTTTTCTACTACTACCATGACATATACAAACTTTTTGGCTGGGAAATCTAATTAATATTCTGTTTGGGATTTCAGAGATAATTGGCCTTTAGGACCTCTAGGAACTTAATAAGGCCATTTCTTGCTAAGCTTTGTATAGAGATCTTTCAAAGCTTATTTTATCACATTCTCTTAATCTGGAGTTCAGTGAACTAAAGCAGTACCTTATAGATCTTTCCACATTTTGGGCACAGTAGGAAATGACAACATTATTTGTCATTTAGTAGCTATGAGGTGTTCAGTATTACTGAGCACATGGAGGCAAAAGAAAGTGAACAGAAAGGTTCACTGTAGTTGAAAGGTTTGCAACTTCAGCAAAGTGGTTGGAGTACATTGAGAATAACACATAAGATGGTCTCTAAATTCTTTCCTTATGGAATTTTGGTAGAGTTTAGTTTCAACTAATTGAAGCAAGCTGTCAATTTATGTCTCAAAATATCACATGAAGTTTAATTTAACAAGGCTTCATACTTTTGCAGTGTTATATACCAGGGTAAAAAGTTATGGAAAGTAATGTGATATTTCTACAGAGGAGTTTACTCCTTTTTTTTAAAATACAGTTTACTCTTTTTTTGGTTGGTAGAAATGCTCCTGAAATGATGAAATTCTTCATTTGTCTATCTGTGCCCTATAGAAGATGGCTCTTTTTGTTCATAATTTACTGACTCCTCTGAAAAACTGAGAAACATGTATTTTTTTCCTATCTCAAACAGATAGATGTTGTTTCCATGCTTACTTTCAATAAAAAACTTAAAAATGTTTTGCAGAAGTTAATCTTCTTTTCTTAGGACTGAGGAGCAATTGCATCAAGGAGTGAGGAGACTACCTGCTGTAGTTAATTTTTTACTTTCTTTGTTCAGGGTCAGTCAGCTGGTGGAAACATTGCAGGAAAATTGAGAGTCATCTTACAACTGCATTCAGTCAATGATGAACAAATTGCCTTTGCAGACTGCACATACTCTTTTCTTATTCTAAGCTGTCTCCTGTCTCCTGCAAAGTGAAGCTGAAGACAGTGAGGCAGTTCATTTTGTTTTAAAGGAAAAGGGTCTTAAATAGCCTAAAGCCTACGTCTCACATGTATTATATGTGTAAAAAAAAAAGCCCTAACATCGACCATTGTTGTATCATTTTATTTAGTTTTTAAATTATACTTATTGTGAACGTGATTGTAACAAGACCGGAACCTAATTAGAAAACTCACTTTTTTAAAATTATAGGTAAGACTGGCCATGTTTTGAAAGAACAGCCTTCTTTCAGAGGTATAACTTGTGCTTACAGGGTAAAACTGCACATACAATTTTAGTAATTTACAGGTAATGTAATCTTGTACTTCAAACTACCTACTTAGGAATTCAAATAGAGCACTGAGGAATAATACTGACATTTGTTTCTACTTATTCAGGCTGCAGAAGTAGTTTGAATATGAAATGAAGAATCTGAGACTATATGCTTGGGAATCTGTAAATGGGATGTAAGCGCACAGTGAGGAAACGAGTCTTGTAAAAAAATATACTCATCTGTGATTTAGAAAAGCTCATGAGTACTTAGGTCTACTTCTGATGCCCTGTGAAGCCATAGGTCAATCACTTAAATTTGCTGTTTGTCAAATCTATGAAATTGTTTCCTTTCAGTTTATTTACTTTTTAATGTTTCTCAGATATAGCCCATGCTTTAATCTATCTGGTCATTCATTAATTTCCACTGTCACGAATGAAAACACAAACAGTCCGTACACCATGGTGCACATTATTCTAATTTCTTGATATTGAACTCTGTTCAGGTATACATTAGTCTTCGAAAGAGAACAGCAGAGTGATATCCACATTACTGTTTGATACTAAGCTGAAAAAGTGTTTTAATTAAAGCTTTGAGATGGCCTTTGGAGTAGATTATGTGGACATTCTCATACGAGATTTCAGTATTTTTTCTTGTTCAAACATAGGAACACAGATTCATCAAGAAGCCTGTTTTAATAAAGCTTTTAAGTGACTTTGGAAAGGAGAGATGGGGAGCTAATTAGTGTTAACAAATAGAGAAGGATAACCTGTGCACCAGCCAGGAAGGTTTAATGCCAAGTCTGTGTGACATTAAGTGAAGCTGAAACTTCTGATTTATGCTACAGGCAAATAAGCACTGTAAGTTTTATGGTGTGGAAACTATTCATGAGATAACTAAGGAAGCAGGATACTTTGCAAGTTTTCCTCCTTTCACCAAACTTTCTAAGAAAAAATGTTTGCATCGTAGCCTTTTTGCAGAAGTGTTTTCTTTTTGCACCTCATATCTGTTCCATTTAGGTGTTTTCAATTTTTTTGCTTAATATTGGACCACAATCATAAAAAAAGGGAACTGCTTGCTGTCTGTTCTGAACATGACTTAATTTTAGGTTTAGGTGTCTCAAATTTCTAGCTGTCCTAAAGCAACAAAAAGAGCCACATATGTGGTATACTGAAACAGCTGAATAACTATAGTGCTTTAGCAGCATTGGTTAATACCAATCCGTATGGGAAAGTGATTTGTATTGCTATTAAATGGGTGTATTTAATAGAGAAATTAATTGCACTGATGCACAATCTTGCCAAATTTTTGTGGTCTTTCACTTAGTATGCAAGAGCAATGCGAAAAAATAAAAGTGAGCTTTGAGTTACATACTTCTGGCATTTATACCGCCTATTTAGTGTTTTAGATATTAGCAGTCAATATTTAGTGTGGCTGTGTACTGTAGATATTTACTACTTTATGATTTAAAAAATTATAAATAAAAATGCAGTTGAAGCTTTTTATCATATGGGTATATAGTGCCAAGGTGCAACAAGAGCTGGGGGCTCCTGGGGATTCAGGGATCCGTTGGGACAGGGCACCAGAGTCCGTCCCACCTCCAGGCAGGAGTGGGACAGGCGAGAGGCAGCAGGGCAGCCCCAGCCCGGGGCATCGGGCTCCTCCCCGGGGTCCCGGAGTGAGCGAGGCTGTGGCATCACTGGGGTGAGGTCCTGGGCTGCAGCTGGGAGGGAGGAGCCCCAGGAAGGATCAGGGACAGTCAGGGCTGGGCATGACCCCAGGGGTCAAAAAAAATTTTATTTTACAGATACTCTGTCATTCACGGAAATCGAGCTCAGTTGTATTTTTCCAGGGTGGTGTTAATTGGTACTGTGGTCTGGTGGGTTTATGAAATAGGATTCCACTGCTTGCATGGGGCTGTGGAAGATTACACATACACTGTGAACTGTGAAAAGGTTTTTTTTGCATATGTTAATTGTTCATGCTTTGTGATTTTTATTTGTGCATTTATTATTTGAAATGGGTAATTCAGAAGGAATTTCCCAATCCAGTTTTTACACTGACAGTTACGATCAAAAACTATGATCTTGGAGGCTGTAGAAAGTGTTATGGTCTTCTGTTCAGCCCATTTGTCTTCAGCAGGATTCCAATACCTGCTAGGACAGAGATCTTTTGAAGAAGCAGGGGGCCTTGAAGATCTCAGACAAGTAACATTCATTGAAGTTTATGAAAACTTGAATTCTGTCCCACAGAGATTTAACAGTCATTTGGCTGTCTTTTTAAACTCTGCTAGCACAAATGTGATGAGCCTAATTATATATGTCAGAATGACAAAACAGTATAAATTAGTGTGTTTCCTTATCAATACCTAATTAGGTTACAACTGAGGTTTGTTAGGGATGACAATTGTCATTGAGATTTTGCAACGAAATTACTTCTCAACTAAAATTTCTTGAAATTCCCTCATGTGGGAAATAAATTAGTCATTAATATACTGTTGAACTTTATCACAGATGATCTTACCTAGTGGTTCAGAGCTTAATGATTTGGACATGTTCTTTCATTATAACAGAGATACTTCATGTAATTGACTGAAGAGATACAGTCAATTATAAAGCATCTATGATTTTTACAGTTGTTACATCAGGGTTTTAGTGGTTGTCCAATGTGCAGGAAAAAAGGGCACTTCGTTTCATAACAAAAACCAAAATCCTCATGAGGCAAAATACAGTCTTATTATCTCTACAAATGATGTCTGATGTTTACTTCAATCTTTTAGAATGACTGCCCTTCCTTTCAAAGGATTTTAGATTGGTGGGATACTGTCCTATTGTGACAGCCGTAATTAGAAAAGTGTCCCTTTTGGAAATGAATAAAAAATTCCGTTTTGAGTTCAGTGATTGTATTTGTGAAGACTGTCTAGGTAATTTAAAGTTGCAAAGGTACAGGATGCTATTAAGTAGCAGGAGGTTGTTTTAACAGATTCAGTGACACTGTTAAAGATGCTTTTAATACAGTAGATTTTTCATAGCCCATTCACTGTCAGCTTCCAAATATAAATGGGAAAACAGGTATAGGTTAAATCACTTGAGAGGCTGGGTGATTAACCTAGTTAGCAGGCTCACACAGTCATTGCTGCTCCACATAACAGCAGTCAGATGGGCATGCATCAGTAGGGTGACTTTGCGTCCTAGTGGGACAGATTGCCCTTTTTCTTTGGGGCATCTGGAGCATTCCTATTACTTTTCCTGACGTAAGGAGAAATGGCTCAGATCCTTAAAAGGATCTTTTGCCTAGCTGCGTTTGATTCCTCAAAGACATTAAGCTTCACAGTTACTCTTAAGCGTAACCCAAGTTGTTATCCAAACCTCCAGTCTTCCTCTGTGAGCCCTGTGCCTCAAATTTCCCCTCACTGGCTTTAGGTAAATGCTCCTCACTGTGCCAGTAATTAGCTCAGAATGTCCAGCAGCTGCAATCTCTGCAGCCAGCAGCCTGCACTGCTGCAAGTTCTTGGTAAAGGAACTTTGATTTTCATCTAATCATCATCTGTTTTGTGAGAAATGAACAACCTGTAATTTTGCTTCATTGCTTTAATGCTGAAAAATACAAACCTGGTATAAAATGTACATTTCTAGAGTACCAGATGTTATTTTTTTATTGCCTACAGGCTGGCCAACTGAGTATAATTGGCTGAGAATGTATTTTTTTTTTGGCTTCTCATGCTGCTCAGAACTGATGCTGAATTGTGTATGGGAGGTCATAGAAGGAGCACAGTATATTATGGTGTTCATCTCCTCTAGGCAGAGCTATGCAAATATATGTAACTTTGCACTCTGTCATCTTTCTTCTGAGTGGATTTATTTCAAAAGAAAGTTGGTCTTTTCTGTTTTTTAATAATTGCTTGTAGTTTAGGTCACTTATCCCATGATCGCTCTCACTAAGGGAATGCAGTTTCCTGTAATGTAAGTCTAATTATGGCGATTGGTTTCATCTGAATTTGTTTTCCTGATTGTCTTGTAATAATAGTCACATGATACAGAACCAACTAAAAACAAAAAACAAAGCAACCAAAAATCTTAATCTACCTCATCACTAATGAAAAAGTCTTCAGAAAGTCCTCCTAGAAGGCGAAGTCTGTATCAGGAATATGTAAGTAAATCTATCATATATATGTGTATAGTTGTCACACAAACACTCTAACCAGACCGTTACCATTGTAGAGCTCTGGTGAAGGAATATGTTTCTCTAAAAAGCTGTTGAAGTGTAGACTTAGGCTTACAGTAACTGTGAGTTAAGTGCTCTAGTACAGAACAGCTATTGTAATTTATGAAACACATGACCAGCTTCTTAAAGGCTGAATATGGTCACCAGAGTCAACCAGAGAACAGGACAACAAAATCTTAAAATTTCATCTCTAGTAAATCTTTTTTTTTTTTTAGGCTAGCATTAGGAACTGAAGTCTCTAAGTCAGATGTAGTACTATGCTGATGCAAAATGTGTCAAAAATATTTTGAGATTTTTGGAATTTTTCTATTCCAAAGTTGCATCTGTTAATAAGCTCTCAGTTTCAAACCTATTGAAATTATCTGTATTTTAGGTGCTAAAAGAATATTTTAAAAGTAAAAAAAAAAATTATTGGATAAATTGAGATTAACAGTGGTCTGAAAAAAAACAGATACAGGGAGAACATTTCTACTTTCTAATGGACTCATTAATTTCCTAGCAAGACCTGTAAGGTGATGTAAGATACTAAGAAGACTTTTCAAGGAATTTAGTAGATTCCTTTTTTTTTTTTTTCAATTAAACTGCTCCTTGTTAAAACTGAAGACTTCAGACTTTTTCAGTGGTTTCTCAGTAAAAGTTTACATTGCAGCTAAAAGCATATTGCTTCAAAATGTCGGGAAGGTAGGAGGAAGATGTAGTAATTCAAGATTATGTCAAATGAAGTTGTAAACTGGACATATATAGGTAAGAAAGCCTTAATGAAGACAGTTTTCTTAACAATGAAAGGATGGACAAGAATATCATGCATTCTCAGGTTCTGAAAATAAAAATGTATAAGACTACAACTGAAAAGGGACTGTTTGAAGTAACAAATGAAGTGTGCAGCTGATGGTGAAATACCATGATTAGACATGATTTTTTTCCTTAAGAAACTCTAAATATAGGAGGGATCCTGTGTTATGGTAGTGCTGATAACACCGGAACAAGTAAACAAGAAATGTGTTAACCATAAAATTTAGAATGCCTGTGAACACTGTGTCATCATGAAAAAGAAAATTATTTTTTGTGTAATTAGTCTGCATGTGAATAAAAGCAATTTATTCAGTCTTGAAAGTAATAGAAAAACTGCTACAATACCAATATTCTGGTGAAAAGAATTTCATAGAAAATCATGTGTAATAATAAAATGCAGTTAGTATCTTAGCAACTATGTGAGTGAAAATCAGGATAGACGTGCAACTGTTTCTTTGTTTATGTTGATACATTGTGGGTAGGAAAATGAACCTGAACTTCCTTCCTAAAGGTTGTGTTACATTTCCTCATCTGCTTAAAATCATAAAAGTGCAAACTCTAAAGTTCTGGGTAAAACTGATGTGGCTTGTTCTAAAGGGTTCGGCAAGGCTTCTGTAGAAAGAGCGATTTTACAAAAGTATGGTCCATCAGCAGTAATTCTTGGCACAAAGTCAAACATTCGGTTGGCACGCTGTGAGGCGAAGAGCTGTGACAAAGGCCCACAGGGGAAGGACAGTGGAAGTACCAGGCAAACTGAAAGGAAGTCACACTGATACTTAAAGGCACAACTTAGAGCGTTACAAAACAAAAACAATAAAAAACCCCTAATGAGCAAAATGGTTCCTTTGTGGATCAGTGTTTTTTTCTGCTGTTGCTTTGTGACCAGTTTGGTTTCAGGGCCCTGAATTTATTAATGTGTTATAATGATAATCTGCATGCAAGTTTCCCTATTCTGTTCCTTTTGTTTCTCCATTATAAATTATGTATCAGTATTAATAAAATAACACTTTTCTCTCAAGAGCACGTTTTTAACACGGGAAAGGGACAGGAGACAGGGAAGCAGTAGAATATGCCTCACACACAGACCCTGCTCCTGCCATCCCATTGTAGTTCATGTACCCTTAAAGCAAATCCCGTGGGCCTGTGTATAAATAGAAACAGCAGCTTCACAAAGTGTTCAGCCTCATGTTGTTTGTTTGTGAAATGAGAACATGACCTATTCCAGAGACACAAAATTGCCTAGTTTAAAAGGAAGGATTGTGGCAATTAAGTAATTTTTGATAGTTTGGTTATTTTATTGATTTTATATTATTATCTTGGATCTTTTGAGAAGTAAAAGTGTTTCTGATTTGATAAATTTTACTCATTTTAAAACTGAATACAGAAGTAGCTGACAAGGAAGAAGTGAGCAGAGGTATTTTTGACATTACTGGTTTGTATCTCAACCTCATTGGGCACTTTTCTTCCTCAGATTGTTGATTTATTGTTTTAAGCCATATCAACAGCCACGTGACACACTTATCTGCAGGTTCTCTGACATTATACATTTCAAAATGTTGTTTTTTTCTTAATAAAACTGCTTCTGGCACATGATCTAAGATATGCTCCGGTGCAGATGAAAATTTTGATACGTTTTGCTTTGAAAGTTCTTTTGCGTAAGAAAAGCAGTATCTGAAAATGTCATGAAGGACTAATTACTAGTGTAAATTAAAACATGCCTGGTGATGGAGTAAAGAACCAATGTTAGAACTGAGTTGGAATAAAACCACAAGTGCTTTCCTAATTTTTTTAAAAATTTTTTTTTAAAGTTTGAGTAAACAGACTTCTTGCATCTGACAAACAGTTGTTTCGCATGTTCTGGAAAGGTGAAGAAGTACAGGGCTGGCTAGCTACATCTGAGTGAGTTTGATGTCTCTGAGACATCAAGCAGAGGACAATGGCAAAGTGGTTGCCAGAGGCAGCAAACAGCTGGCAAGGGGAAAGCAAGGCACATAGCTGTGTGCAGGCAGAGGCGTGGTGGGCTGGCTCTTACAGACTGTGGCGTTGTGTCAGGGAGAAAGTTGAGCCTCTTATCAGATGGTTTTCACTGTCAGCCAGGATGGTTTTGCCCTCAGTCTACTTGCAGGTAAAGGAGACTCGAAGTGGGATTCTGCAGCACCTGAAGTTAATTTTTCTTGAAGAAGTCACATGAAAGTAGGAGGAGGAATAACAGGGAGTGGTAGAAAAGTGGTTATAGCTGCTCTAATCTCGGTAGTAGAGTAAAATTCCCTGCTGACTCCTATGGCAGTAGTTACTGAAGTCTGCATAATACATCAGGAGTGGTGTTGCTGTGAGTTTCTTGTGATCTGCTGGATGGTGAAGTGGTGAGATTGTGCCCTGGTGCAGCATTCTCACACTTTTACCTCAACAGTGAATAGCGCAGACTTTTTCCTCAGTGCTTCCCTGCGTTAATGCTCTCTGCTTCATCTCTAATTTGCTTTCTTGTGGCAGTGCTGATGTTTTCATTAGCTCAGATTAATTTAACAGTGCTCCATGCTGATCTAAGTATAGTTACTTGTTTTTTAATAAAAGCTCCTAGGCATGATTTTCAGGTATAAATTCACAACACTGTGTTTTAAGAGTGAATATTTTTATTCTGATCTTACTAACTGTAAAGCCAAGAGGAATCTTTATCAGTGTTCTGTCAAGCTTTTGTAAGTGACCATCTAACTTACAGAAAGAACTTCTTATCTCCTTCCACGGGGAAGGCAAATTACCTATAACTAAATTTCAAGTCCCTTTTTGCATGATTTATTGATCACACCAATGTCTTCCTATGGCTTATGTTAAGCTTGTGATTCAAAATCTTGATGAAGTCTTGTTTCTGTTCAGAACCACTAGTCAGAATAGTTTCTGTAGGGCTATCTCACTCCATTGTGTTGGTTTAAAACATGTATAATTCTGATACCGTGCTATCTACTGGTGGCAGTAAAATCAAAAATATATTACTTTCTTCTACACATGAAAATAATTTCATTAGAAAAAGAAAAGTGTTATCAGGATGGGCCTATCTGTTTCTTTTCCTGTTCTGTTGTACAACTTTTGTTAGCCTTGCTTCTAATAATAACACTCCGGATACTTGTACACTTTTGAATTTATATTACTTTCAAAACCTGTTAGTCTCTCTTTTAATTTTTCATTTCTTCAAAAAGGACATATTAATTTCTTTAATTCTTGTAAGTCTGGACATAATGTATTTGGGTTGTGCCTTTGTTTTGTCAAGCAGTGACAGCTGTCTGCTACCAATAACCTGTAGAAATACATGGATTTTTTTTCTAATATTACCTCTTTTACTATTTCAAAGGAATGTTTAATATCAAGTGAAGAAGTTAAAGCCTTTTAGTTACGTGTTTATGCTGACATTAAATTTCTGCAAAGAATAAAAAACTGGAGGATTTTACATACTGATGCATAGTTTCAAGTACTTTTTTAGAAAAAAAACGTTTGCTCTATACCCTGGATCTAGGTTGCTGGAAATAGTTCAGTGAGCACGCAAATGTCCTTATGAAGCTGATTCTAAAGTTCTGCAGATTCTACAGTTTTTGTACTGTATTCTCTTTAAACATATGCTATGCCTTCTGAAGTTGTTAATTTTATTCTGTATCATCATTAAGTTATACAATCCTATTTATTAACTTTATTTTGATAAGAGCTTTATGTGAAATAAGTGCTTCGTATGATGATATAGTAAAGGCAGAGTACAAGTGGAAGGGAAAGAAATTTTATGTTTTAAGGTGCTATTTATGTTTGAGATCACTATAGATTACTGTTTGAACTTATACTTAAAAAAATCTAATATTAATAAATCAAATAATGTAAGAAACATGATTAATCTGATATGCAGACCAAGAACTCTAAACTTTAATTCTGGTCATTTTGTTGCATTTTATTTTATCTGTTTGTTGTAGAAATTTGTGTTCAGTTGAATGTACCACCAGAACAACTTTTTGTCGTTGTTTTGCGAAGTGTTTTTCTTACTGATAAGACTGTAGCTATATGAAACTTTAAGTGATGAAGTTAGGATGGTATTTCTACTGAAGGAGTAAGTCACTGTTAGTTTTCCTTTAGTTCATAATGGGGATGTGGGATGCTGTGAGAGACTGAAATGGCTAACGACTCAGGCAATCATCCATCTGCAAAAGCAGCGTGTGCTTTGTGGAGGCCAGATCTGCGCCCCCAGCCAAAGGGTTCTTTGTGCGTGGTGGTGAAACCATGAGACAGAGGAGGTGTGCACTCACCACCAGAGAATGACCACAACAAACCAACCTTTCTCAGAATCACAGAATCAAAGAATAAGCTGAGTTGGAAGGGACCCCCAAGGATCATCAAGACCAACTCCTGGTCCTGCACAGGAACATCCCCAAGAGTCACACCATGTGCCTGAGAGTATTGTCCAAGTGTTTCTTGAACTCTGTCAGGATTGGTGCCGTGACCACTTCCCTGGGGGGCTTGTCCCAATGTCCAAACACTCTCTGGGTGAAGAACGTTTTTCTTTGTTTAGCTGGGTTTTGAGACAGATAAGGCAAGAGGCTTAAAATAAACAGATCCTGTGAGGATCGATAATGCTTTCTATCTAGCCGATGTCATCCTTTATGCAATTGGCTCAGGTGTAAAACTCTCCTCTGAGGGAGGTACCAGGATGTTCACGTGTAAGCCTGAAGGTTTTCATTGCATACGATGGGGCATAACTGGCTCAACTATGCTGGAGTGAGAAACAGGAGCTATGTCTTCAAAAGGATCATAAACCACTGAAGCCGCCTGAAGTGCCCCAGGGCCTCTCTGTTCTGGGGTCTTCCACCAGAGGCCTGTGTGTGATCCACAGTGTTGCAACAGATTGTGTTAAATCCCTCTTCCCTCTTCCCTCTTCCCTCTTCCCTCTTCCCTCTTCCCTCTTCCCTCTTCCCTCTTCCCTCTTCCCTCTTCCCTCTTCCCTCTTCCCTCTTCCCTCTTCCCTCTCTTTCTTTGAAAGAATGACTTTTATTGAATGAATTTTATTTTTTTCCCCTTTATCTTAATGCACAGGTTAGGTCCATTTGCACAACTGTAGAAAGTGTCAGATCTCCATGATCAGGGAATGCAAATTGTTGTTGTCTATTTCAGTGAAAAACTCCTTCATTCTTTCCCTGTTGTGTATTACATTAAAGCAATGGGATGTCTAGTTTGTCTGAACTATTCTTGTTCTAGTGATGTACTATCCACAGAATTACTAAGAGGAAGAAGGTGAACTGTTTTGTCTCCAACTGTCTGCCTTTCTTACTTTAACAAGATAATATAAAAAGAAATGACAAAAAACCCACATTGGACTTACAGGTATGGTAATTTGTTCCTCAGATCCTGTGAGGTAGCTTTTCTAGCATAGCTGGTTTTTTATAAATCAGTGATCTGAGAACACTCAGTAGTGTTCAAAATCAAAAGAAGTGGCATTTTACCTGAGGCTCTTTACTCGTCTGGATTCTCTTGTTTTCTGTTGTTTGCTCTTTAACTATGGGAGGATTTTTTAAGGACCTTGTATATTTATATATGTTACCTGTATGCACAGCAGTATCTTAAAATATGTCTCTGATGAGAATTACTGTGGTCACAGCTGTTTAGCTGCGAACATGTTTAATTACAGTCTGGTTTTGTCTGGTTTTTTTCACTTGGATCAGGAAATATACACGATGTTCTTCCTCAAATATAGTAGTATTTTAGTCACATGCTCATTCTCACTAGCATAACACACTTATTTCCTTAGGAGGATCTTTGGCTGCAGGAAAGAAAAATGGTCAGCAGCCTGTGCTGTGTATGCCATGGCTGTCAACATTAAATCAAATATTTAATAAAAGCAAATCAGATTGGCCATTGTTAGTCTGATACTTTTGGTCTGAACTTAAAAGACCTAAAAATTTTTATTGTGAGAGATTGATAATGCATTCTCAACAACTGAAAGAAAGTGTTTTAAATTACTAAACCCACTGAACAAAGATAGAATATTGAATCATAAAGTTGTAGAATCATTTAGGTTGGAAAAGACCATTTAAGTCATCGAGTCCAACTGCTAATCCAGCACTGCCAACTCTACCACTAGCCATGTCCCTAAGTGCCACATCTATGTGACTTTTAAATACTTCTAGTTCCCTGGTCAGCCTCTTCCAGTGCTTGACAACCCTATCAATGAAGACAATTTTTTTTTTTTAATATCCAACCTAAACCTCCCAATGGCACAACTTGAGGCCATTTCCTTTTTTTCTGTTGGTGTCTACTTGGGAGAAGAGGCTGACCCCCACCTGCTACAGCCTCCTTTCAGGGAGTTGTAGAGAGCGATAAGGTCTCTCCTGAGCCTCCTCTTCTCCAGGCTAAACAACCCCAGCTCCCTCAGCCGCTTCTCATAGAACTTGTGTTCCACACCCTTCACCAGCTGCACTGCCCTTCTCTGGACACATTCCAGCACCTCAATATCTCTTTTCTTGTGAGGGGTCCAGAACTGGACACAGGATTTGAGGTGCAGCCCCACCAGTTTACCTTATTAAAGATGAAGTGGGTGGCAGTATATTGTTGTTGAGATTGCCTGATAGTTTTGACTCCCTAAAGCATGCTAGTTTTGATCAGTTTTTAGACATTGGAGTGCAGCTTATTTTTATTTCTCTTATACTGAAATAGTTCTGATTATCAGTCTATTTGGCGTGAGCTATAGAGTGCTTTATTTCCCTTCTTCCTGCATATTTAAATATAGCTTGGTTTTGACACAGAAGTTCAGTTTTGTTTGTTGAAGCAACTGGGGTTACTGCACAAGGGAAGAATTCCAGCTTCCTTGCAACACTGAAATGACACAACTTGCAACAGAGTTCTTTTGTTACTTTCTGAAATTAATACATTTTGGCATAATACTTGCATAGACTCTAAAGTCTTATATAGCAAAAATACTAAATATTTAATCATATTCAAGTTATGCTATGCTGGCTAGAAGCAAAAAGCTACATGGGAGATGCTCTGCAATATGCAAGTTCGTGGTACTCAGTGCTGAGCAGTTCCTCACAGGTGCATGAGTTTCATCACTTCCTACCACATTCTTTAACACATTCCAACTGTATTACAGATTATCATTCATGTTGCTGCTCTTTAGCATTTCTTCCTATCACTAACGGTTTTTATCTTGAAGATGCAGTGACTCTTGAAATCTAATTGTCTGTGTAAAAATTTTAAAGAGTGATGGATGCTGACATGCAGAAAAGCAGATCATGAAGGCCTCAGAGAGCAAGGCTCGTTATCTTACTTACCAAGCCCTGTAAGAGGGATACAGCTTATAACTGCCAATGTATTCCACACGTCATACCTCCCTCCTCCCGTATTTACATGCCAACCATACCCAGTTTGGTGACTTAGTAGAGAAGGTAACGTGTGGAAGTCAAAACAGTTAACTACAATTGGGAAGTATGATGTAGATCTGTTTAGATCAGAGATACAAAAGAAATAATAAAGATAAATTATTGTGAATTATTCTCTTCGATCTGAAAGAAGACAATGTATTTTAACTATAGAAACAGTATTAGTATGGTGCTAATAGAACCAGATAGACCTTAGAAATTCAGTCTTATGGAGGCAGGAGGTCCTGGTGGTGATCAGAAAAGGCCGTCTGGTACAATGCCTCCCACTCTTCACTGTTCAGATTTGATTTCATTTAATCAAGAACTTTTTCATGCTTCATTATTATACTTCCCTCCTGGTGTATTAGAAACAGATTTGGACTGTGAGAAGCTTAGTCCGTGTTTCTAATGCTGTTGAGAGAAGCTCTGACCCAGTAGTCCATTCCAGTCTAGTCACACTAACTCTGAATTAATGTGTGGATCCTTTCAGTCTTAAGAGTGTAGATTAACAGTGAAAGTGCAGAGTGAGCAGTGGAGCCTCCTGGCTACTGTAAGATAAAAGCAGTGCAAAGTGCACTGCAGGTGAAGTAAGTAATGCAGCTATGTCATACACTGGCATACATTCTTATCCCAAATTGCACTGACAGACTCAGAAGTGGACATCCAAGTCACCTATATGCTTCCCAGGTTACAGGTAGGAATTCAGTTTGATCCAGTGTTCTACCTTCTAAATGGAATGTGAGGGATGTTCATATACATATGAGAGCAATATGTGCGGCTCCACTGGCTTGTGCTGATTTCGATGCTGCCAATGTGGACTTTAAAAGAAATAACTGTCTCCCTCTGCAGTCACACACTACAGTTGTGCATAAATTCCAGATCTATATCTTATTCTTCCAGGAGAGTGTTTAATTAAGAAACGGAAACTGCATTGATCTCTTTTATCCTATCAATTCTCACTAGATCCATACTTTTATCAGATGGGAGGGACTTTGTCCCTTTTTTTTTCCCCTCCTCCCTATTTGAATTGTTTTGTATCTTATGTTAGACATATTGCTTATAGTATAAAACAGGATTTCATAAAGCAATGGTAAACAAGCCTGAACCTTTGTGTATACAGTAGAAGTTTGCTAAACAATGGGAGACACTAAAGACTTTTTCCTAGCTATGAAAAGTTTGATGTTTTGGAGTTTGTTTTCATTTGCTTTTTTCGTAGAAATTAAACTTACCTTATGCCTTCCTTTTATAATTCTATATCATACTTGTCAATTCAAATTTTCTGGATCAACTAAAGCAGCTTTAAGTACTTCAGTCTCAGCTGTTACCCTTCTTTCTCATCTTTTCCAGTGGGTGAATGATAACATGTTGGGATAAGAGCTTTGAGTAACTCTTTTTTATTTTCCAAGTTGATTTCTTTCCAGTAGATCTGTTCTAACATTTATCCCCTAATCATGGTGGTTGGGAAGTAAGATACAAATTGGGAATTGGGAAGAATGTATGTACTTTGGTTCTTCTGTGCCCCACTTAAGAATTCTCATTAGGAATCTTCTCTTCATTTGAAATTAACTTAAGAAGGTTTCAACTCCTTATTTGAAATTAACTTGCCTAATTTGCATCATTTTTCTTTAGTTGTAGTTTTCTGGAAACAGGATTAAAAGATTATTTCTTGTTGTATAGAGTTAATGATTTCTATATAATTATGTTAGTTATTTCTTCTGTGGTAGGAGAATAACGTGAGTTTGAGAACTGCTTCATTTGAGACATGGAATTTGAGTAGCACTTTACTCCTCCAAAAGCCACTTAAATCTTTCTTCTCCACTTCTATTTATTATGTGATTTTAAAAAAATTCCCTTAGTCCTCTCTCATCCCGCTAGGAACAGGAAGGCACTAAAGCAAAGGCAAGCCATGTTAAATGCCACACAAAATGGAAGCATATCAGTAGATAGCGCTAGTCCTGTCAGTTCATTTTTGTGGTATGAGGAGCTTATGTGACAGTGTTCATTACTGATGAATGCTGAAATATAGAAAATTAGAGTTTGGGCAGGAGGGGAGAAAAAGAGAGAGGCTCAGACTATATCTGGCCTTGCTCATTAATATTATGTGTAAATCAACCAAGTTTCTACCTTGGAAAATGTTTCACAATGACACTTTTTGAAAACATGTCTATATGAGGTAAATGATTGCTTTAATTGACACTTCCTGATACATCAATTTTGCAGATAAATCAACCTCTTACACTTAGGAAAATGCATATTTATCACATTCTAAGAACATATTGATGTTATTGTCAGTTTTTCCTGACCATATGTTTGGACTTGAGCAGACTGATGTAATTCTTTTCTTCTTAATGTGTTAGATATAAAAGTTTTAATGTGGAATAGACTACAAACTAGGCAGGCAAAATACTGAGAGTTTCTTTTAAAACCGTCTTAAATACAAAAGGATTGTTGAAGTCAGTCTCAGTTCATGTAAGCAGCTTGTAAGGGAGAAACATTTCAAACGGCTGCACCATTCTGATGTTCTACATGTGCCCATCTAATTCAAAAAGAAAGAAAAAAAAAAGCAGCAAGCAGCCTGTTACTGAGAGACTGTTCAGGAAGATTTCAATTTTTAAGATAGTCACAGCTGCAGCATTGAAACGTGACTCTAGAATTTTTCTAAGCCTGTGCTGATTTTGTTCACCAGGAGCAGACCTAGAAGTGGTTTTATATATTCATCCTTTCCTGTGATGAGCTGTTCAGCATTGTAAATAGTTGCACTTGATGGAAGAATAGAATGGCAATTTTGTCAGTTGTTGGGTCCACTATGGTTTGAGTATTTTGTGTGTATTGGTGTATTCCTCTCACGGACAAATTAAATGGGTATGCTGCAGTAATTCTTTCATACTTAAAGTAGATCATAACATTTGAAGGTGAGTTTTATTCACTTCAGTATAAAATTGTCTTTCTTGTCGTGCATCTGTTTCACTACAAAACAGCCCATAGAAAACCCACAGCATCTATAAAAGCGATGGTTTTTGCTATTCTGTAAAACTTGGTAGTTGATTTTTGAAGACTGAGGTTTTTGAACTCCACTTCAACATTTTGTGATTACCTGTGTTTGATTCCTAGAAATTAATTTTTTTTTCATAAAATTAAAGACTGATTAGGGTAAAAAAGATTCACTTTTTACTTGATATCAAAAAGTGTGGAATGGTTAAGGATAAAGGGGCCTCTGAGTCAATGTACTCCAGTCACCCTGGGTTACTCAGGGCCATGCCCAGTTGAGTTTTGAATATCAGGGTCAGACACTCCTTATCTGCTGTCAACAAATTGTTCCAGTGTTTGATCATGATTGCAATTAAAAAAGCTTTTTTTTTAATGCTTTTTTTAATCAGAATTTTCTCTATTTCCCCTTGTGCCCCTTGTCCATTGACTGTGCATTGCTGAGAGTGGTCTGGTTCCATCTCCTTTTCACATTCTCCTTCAATATTTATACACATTGGTAAGAGCCCCCTGGAGCCTTCTCTTCTCAAGTCTAAACAGTCACTTTGAACTCTAAACAACTGAGATGGTACTGTTCATGTGTGTACATGAGAATTTGCTGGTAAGTAACAATTTCAGTGAAGATACAATGTTTTCACCTATTTGGTAGCTTTCTATTTGGCATCATGCCTGTACTTTGTGGCTGATGTTTGCACAGCTGTTGGGGTTTGCTCACAAAGAGACTTGCAGTAGGGAATCCAGCTCATAATGTGACATAGAGCAAAATTACAAATTTTTAATCAAAAATATAAAAAGAAAATATTTTTAAAGTATTTTAAAACTCATTCTTAGTAATGTTAATTCATTGTGCCTTGTGAAGTTTTTAAGAAATACGCAAGTGTTTGCTGTCAAAATTAGGGATACTA
This sequence comes from Callaeas wilsoni, assembly GCA_013398955.1. Lineage (NCBI taxonomy): Eukaryota > Metazoa > Chordata > Aves > Passeriformes > Callaeidae > Callaeas > Callaeas wilsoni. Next base: position 334,303 of record VWPU01004329.1, on the reverse strand, counting down.
CTGACATCTACTAATGCTTTGCAGTGAACATGGAGATGATTTCTTCAACAAAGATGTGCTGTTAAGGTGGGGCAGTGGATCAAGGTAGCAAGAGGAATTTAACTTACCAGTGTTGATTGGCAGAATACAATATTGATCACAATGGTAGTCTACATGTTCCCTCATCAACTCTTGCATAAATTTTTATTCTTAGAGCAACAAAACATAATTTAATTAGTAGATTTGAAGGGAAGTAGTAAAATCACAGAAATTTGTGGAGAATTCCTTTCAGAATTGAGAAATAATTTCAGATGAAACTCAAAGATGTAGAATGTCACAAGGGGCGTTTTGTATCACAGTATGCTTAAATGTCAGCTCCAACTGACTCCCCCATAGAATTCTATTTAGTAATTTGGATAGCTATCTTTCTAATACTTGTAGTTTGAGAGAGAAAGAGGTCAAGAAACATCATTCCTTATGGAAGATAAATGCATTGCAAATCAAGCAACTAATTTCACAATTAGATTCACGAGAGAAATAATGGGGGAGATTGATTGTATTGGGTTTTTTTCCTTCTTGTTAAGTAGTCTCTGTTACGTTGCTGTATCTCAGTTTAAGGGTTTGTTTTCTGTTGCATTCAATCTACATCTCAATATCTGGTATTATCAGGCTGCAAGTTGATTTACTGTTGGGTAATTTCACTATGTATTTAAGACATTTCTCACCAGTAATTTCAAGAGTGAGTGGGGTGGGAAGGCTTTACTAAAAACTGTTGCCGTGTGTACAAGAAATGCTTAGAGAGTTTCAGGAAGAAGTGTTTCTTCTGATTCTGGGACACAACTTTTTTCCCTACTTTGATAGCAGAATAATTTTCAACCAAATGGTGAAGGCTCCCTTCCATCTTTGTTTCTTGATGCCTTCTCATGGACTCTCAGAACAGGAAGGGAAATTTGAACATAATAGTTTCTTTCTTGACAGAAAGTAAGTAAGTGCTGGAAAGTAAGTTCCAAAACTGGAAGTAAGTTCCTAGTTCTCCACGTTGATGGAAATGTATGGTTGTATCTAATATATCCTTAAATTAGAGTTTAAAGTGAAGGAAAAATACAGTGTGAGTACAATCCATCAGTTGGGGTGGTTTGTTTTTTGGTTTTTTTTTTTTTTTTAGTTACAGGTATCAATGTTCATTTCTACAGAAAGAAGGAGAATTTCTATTCACAAGCTGGTTTATAGAGCTATTGTATGGTTGTGAGAAATAAATGATTAAGCAGAGCAAGAAAGAAGCAGCCTTTAATGTTTATTTCTCTGTTTCTGTAAACACTTCTGTATTGTGAGTTAAATAGCAGGCAGCTTTTCAAAGCCAAACCATTCCAACTTCTGGTCCAGGTAGTGATGAAATTTACTGAAATTTAGATGTCATATTTGATACAAAGTTCCATTGTATTGCATGTTTTATGATCTGCTTTAGGGTCTGATCCAAGATCTCTTTTGAGCAACCTGTCACATTTCTGAGATGTCCTGGCAAGAACAGCCAGATTGAATGAACACAGATTACAGTCTATTGGAGAACTTTGTAATTAGCATTTCTACCATTTGGCCAAAGAGTTGAATTAAGACTTCATTATCTTTCTGTTATTTTTAGTTCCACACTTATCTTTACTCTGTCCTTTAGACTTGTAAAAAAGCTTTTAACCACAGAGAGGGCTTAGTGGAATATTCTTTTGCCTTAGCAGTTGTGGTACTAATGTAGGGAAGTGCATCAGGAGCAGGAAGAATGGAGTTGCAAACTCCTGCACATCAGCTCTGGACAGCCTTGCTACCTAGGGGAGCCCAGTATTTCCTGCTGTACTTTAGATGTGCCAAAAGCCATTATGAGCACTGGAGCAGCACAAACTTAGGAACATGCAACGACCTTGGCTCTCACCTCCCTCAAGCCTCTCAGAAACAGTAATAGTACCCTACAGTGAGATTGCCTTGTATTTCTGGAGCCATACAGGTACCAGCTGACCCCCATGAGGGCTAGTGTGGTTCACAATGCAGATCTGAGGCTGGGAAGTAAATGCTCTAGACTTATTTTCTTTCCATTCTCATTGCATTATACCTTAATCTGTTCAAATCCTGTCAAATATAAAAACTGATATACTCAGCAAATTTCTTAGTTCTGCTGCTATTCATCTGAATAAAGGAAAAGGGCCCAAACACAAAAAAAAAGTGAAGTGACATGGTAAGAATACAGAGATGCTGCTTGCCACTGTAGTGAGAAAATTCTTGTAGTCAAAGCTCGGTGGGAGTTGAAACTGGCCGGAACTGTGGGGGACAATAAAAAGAGGGTTTTTTTCAATTATATTAATGGCAATAGTGTGAAAATAACACCGTCCTGTTACAGGATGAGGATGGTCACCTCATAAACAGGGACAGGGACAAGGCAGAGGTGTTTGCATTCTTTGCCTCTGTCTTCAAGACAGATGATCAGCCAAGGGGGTCTCTCATGGAGGACCATGACTGTGATAATGAGAAACTCCCAGCTGACTCTAAAATTGTGTAGGATCTGCTGCTTAAGCTGGATCTCCAAAAATGTATTGGGTCTGATGGGATTCATCCAAGGATCCTCAAAGAGGGCAAGCCTTACGAGGAGCAGCGGGGGTCACATGTTCTGTTCAGCCTGGAGGAGACGGAGTGGAGACCTCATTGCAGTTACAACTTCCTCACAAGGGGAAGAGGAGGGGCAGGCACTGATCTCTTCTCTGTGGTGACCAGTGACAGGACCTCAGGGAATGGCCTGAAGCTGTGCTGGGGAGGCTTAGGTTGGCTATAAGAAAAAGGTTTTTCACCCAGAGGGTGTTTGGGCACTGAAACAGCCTCCCCAGGAAAGTGGTCACAGCACCAAGCCTGACAGAGCTCAAGAAGTGTTTGGACAATGCCCTCAGGCACGTGGTGTGACTTGAGAATGGTGCTGTGCAGGGCCAGGAGCTGGACTTTGATAATCATTTTGGGTCCTTCTAATTCAGCTTATTCTGTGATTGTGTGAATATTCTGGGAACTTCCTCATGGATGGTCCATTGTCTAGAGGAGAGAAAGTTCAGATATATTCTAAGGAGCAGTTATGAAATGGTGTCTTAAAAAAGGCAGTAATCAGATCTGTGTGTTTTGTTTGCAAACAAAAATTATCAAGAGAACAAGGAAAAAAACTCTAACTTCAAGTTTAATTAGAGTGTAAATAATTACAGTATGTGAATTATCACTCATCTGCATTTTGTAATTTTTTTCAGATTTCTTTGGGTTTTTACATCAAATCAGAATAGATTGCCTCCAGTTTTATTTGTCCAAACATGTGAGTAATAAAAATTGGATAAGGCATAGTGTGCTCAAATATCTCAGCGTAGATGTTCATACCCACTGAGAAAGAAAGGCCTTTATATTAGAAAGGCAAGCAACCATGAATAATCAAACAAAACTCTCCATATGTATTGGGACTTAAGCATAGTAGGAGGAAGAAAAAAATCATTAGCAAAAGAACAGCTGGCAGAAACACATGTTTATTCTTTGTGTCTCATGAGATATACAGCTTTCTTCTCTTACTGGAATATTTAAATTGATACCGTCCTTTGTAATAAAAACAGTTCATGTAGCTTGACAGCAAGATAGTAAATTCATTGCAGTTCTTTGGTACAGTTATATCTGTTAATAACAATGAACACTTACTAAAAGCCACATAATGACAGTTACACACCAAATCTTGTAGGTATTTTGTTTAAAAGGGAAATCTTGAATAAACATAATTCTGTACCCATCTAAAGCAAGATGGTGTAGGGCAGAAATGATTTTTCTCACAGCTTAGTGGTATAACCCCAGTCATAGTTTTCTTAAGCAAGATATTTTTGAAAATGGTCTTGAATAGAGAATCAATTGGTCATTGAACTGAAGGATCACTAGTAACAGATATTCTGTGCAGTATCTGAAGGCTGTAATATTTACCATTAAACAGTTAATGGGATAGCTTCTCTCACTTCCCGTCCTTCATTTTCTTTTAGTAGATACATAAATTATCATTAAAGATGCTATTAAAATGAGAGGCTTCCTCTGTATGGGTATTTGTCAAGAATTTATGAACTGTAGGGTGTAACTTACTGAACTGGTGGTCAACAGGGGTCAGTTTGACATAACATAATTTCCCCAGAGTCCTGCTTGGCTGAAGAGAATACAGACTGTTGCTGTACACAGTCTGCTGTGTTGTGCATATTTTCCTTCAGTATTTAAAATTACCTGACTTAAATACTGGTGTGTGCCTGGGCAAAACCTAGCTTGCACTTTTTATTTTTGAATTTTTTTAAGAAAAATACAAACAACTTTGAAATGCCTATTTTTAATTCATTATGCCTCCTGAATATGAAATATGTTCACGACTAGAAGAAAATACAGCTTAATAATACTTAGAGATGGTTGAATAATGTTTTCAAATACATGATTCAACAAATTGTTATTGAATAATTTGGGGGGAAAAAAAAGGAAAAAACTTTAGATTCCTGTATATCAGGTGCTGCCATGGCTCATTTGAAATACTTAAAACTAAAAATGCTTTATATCTCCAAACCACGTTGTGAGTGAAGACTATTTGGCAGTGGCAAACGTTTAGTTATTCTGATTGTTAAAGCAGAAGAAATGGAGAGGTTGATTTTTTGAAAGACACATAGGATAACTGAAAACCTACATCCATGCACTAATGGTTGCTTTAAAAAGAGATCTTCCTAATGAAAGGCAGTTTCATCAAATGCAACCTTAACTTGGAAATTTCTGCTACGGTAAGCACTGTGTTAATGTCTCTGATTTCAAATATAGTACAATGTAAACAAATGTTAGGTTATTCACAACTGCTTTCATATAATATGGATGAAAAGCATAGGGTAGAATGGGATGGATGCATATGAAACACCGAGTCACTTAAAATGATTATTCCTATAAGTGAAAACTTTACCAAGACTTTTGTGTTACAATCCATTCTTCATCTGTCTTTTCAAGTTACCTTGTGACTGTGACCTGACCAGTCTGCTCCTGGGCAGGGTTTATTTCTTGTAAGGAAAGTAACTTTCGGCACTTGACGGAAGGTTCTCCTTGTTGACTGGACAGTCCTTTACTGGAAAAGCCTGGTTTCATCATTTTCCCGGCAGATTTCCATCAAACAGCTCTTGGTAATTTGTAGTTAGGCTGTGCCAGGAGCTGCAGACAGGAGAACCTGTCTAGTTTCCCTGCTGCATAAGTGCTAGGGTGATCCTTTGGGAAAGATACTGGGTCCTTCTGTGAAAGTTACCAGGAACTTCTGTTTTTCTTCTCCAACCTGTCCTGGTCATACTTGGGAAGTTCCTTCACTGAAAGAAGAACATCGTCTTCACTAGTTCAGATCTGTTGGAGGTAGTGACAGCTCCTGAAGCCAGGGTTTTAGAGCTTGCCTCGAGTATGTTAAGTCCAGCCAATGTACTAATCAGACATTTCTGTGGATTGTGTGAAACACTCAGAATGAGTGGCTGTGCCGTTATGGCACAATTCAGCTGTAGGGTACCCATGTACTGTGATTTAGATACATCTCTTTTCAACGTTTTGTTGTCAGCAGCTGTTCCTGCAACGCCGTGAGTCACTGCCTAAGGATACCCACAGCAATATTGCTGGGTTTCCATCACTAATGATTAGGCAGGAACTGCTGGCAGTGAACTGCAGCTTTCCTTCAGATCTACCACCATGGAGAGGAAGGACACGATTCTTGTAATGTGGGAGGAGAGGTTCCTTCTAAAGACCAATTTTTCTTCCTAACAGGCTAGGTGAAATGTGTGGCTGTGCCAAAACAGCACATTGCTTTCTCTTAATCAAGGGCTTGCCAAGGCAGTATGCTCAAGAGTAGGATTTCATTGCAGGTAATGCTTTGGTTTTGTTTCCAGACTGAGACGAATTTCTATTTAAAGTTCTGCTTCCAGGGGTGTTTGTTTATTAACATGAAATATTTAGGCTACCCTGAAAACCATTAATATTTAGGACCTTACTAAATCATGCATATTTACATGAGCTCTATCTGTAGCCATGTTTCTTTTGTCCTTTGAAGATGATGCTATAGCATAGTACTATAATGGCTAAACTTCAAGGATTATTAAAATAGTTATGAACCCCGATTTTTTTTCCTGTAGTTTCCCATGTGATTTCCTGTGTATATGTATATGTCATATGAAATTAGTATTATAAATGGCCTTCCCTTGTGTTTTGTTTTAGCAGCATTCCTTCTTTGATGTAAAAACATTGAAATAGCTTTGGGAGTTTTGTTGTTCAGACAAGCTTTTCTTTGCCTTATGCTTAGAAAATTGTTTTTTTCTTTTTCCCCTCCAAAAGATTTTAGCATCTCTGCAACTCTTCTCAGTTATCCCGCCCTGTGGTACATGAAATCTTACCTTGTAATTTTGAGAGATCAATTTTCAAGTATGAACATTGTAATAAGACACTAGTTGTCCCAATATGCATGTTTAGTATTAAAAATGCATGTGTAAATGGCTAAACTAAAAAACAGAGTTCATACTAATAACATAAAAATCTAATGTAAGACCATTTTCATGAAGTGCCTGCTTTTATTGTGGTTGATACAACTACATGTAAGCGAGAAAAGTTTTTGGGTGTTACTGATACATGTTTTTCAGTAAGGCCTTGTTCTTTTTTGTAAGAAATTATATTATAAAAAAAATAATAATTAAGGATTATAAGTCTCATCTGCCAGTCTTTCATTTGCATTAAATTTCAGCATTTATGAGTCTGAATGTTTTAATTAATATAAATTCTACTAAAAAAAATGCTGGCTAGTACTGTTAGGAAAAAAAGAAAAGGTGGAATCCATCAGGGTATTCATTGTTAAAATTGTTTTTTTGTGAAAGCTAGAAGGTATACGATGCTCCTGAAATTCATATGCCTAATACATGGATGCATAAACTACAAGGCATCATCCAGCAGAGCTCATTAAATGTTGAATTTCCATTTTGTTTCTATACAGTGAAATTGTGGATGAAAGGATGTTTGATTCAGACTATTTTGAAACTAATCTGGAAGAATTTTCATCCAAAAATTCAAATTTTGATACTTGATCCACAAAAGAAGCATGTTTCAGATTTTTTTTTTTCCAATTTAAGACTATTTGGGGCTAATGCTGATTAGAAATAGGCAGATTTTTTAAAGAATTACTATTTCTGTCCTTTATTTAATGAGCAGACTTACAAGAAAAAATGTTATCTGTGATTCCAACTTCAATTTTGTTACATTGCCATTTTGAAACAACGTGTACTCACGATACCTCATTAGAATGCAAATATGTGATAATGCTAATTAATGCTTCTGGAGTTAAGATATCAAATTGGGGAGCTAACTATAGTTGGTATTTTAGAGGAGTTCATTCTAAAGCTTCTCACGTGGTCTTAATAAAACCAACTGGACCGGCTTGTCCTCTCTTATTGGTGCTCATTGCTCCGGACAAGTACACCTGGAGCTCCCCTCATACCCATGTGAGATAAAGTTGAGTGTAGGGAAAATGAGGACTGTTTTAGCAGGAAAGAAAGCACAAGATGAGGCCTAAGCTGCTAATTAACCTTAATTAGGAGCAATTTGTTTTAATCAGAAGTTTTACAGCCTACTCCAAGTAGTACATTCCTCTCTGTAGCAGCTCTTTTCAGGAATTCCAGTAGATGAACCATGTATAATGCTTTGAATGGAGGTTGTATCTGAATGTCTGTGGAATCTTGACCTGTACAGAATACATAAACCTTTATTTACACTGAAGGACAACTGTATTCTTTGGTAGTAGAAACTCCTGCTACACTGCATTTTTTATTGTAGTCTGTTAGAAAAGTGACAGCAGCACTGTACACATATTTGAGAGGCAGGACTGAAGTTGGTGCACACTGGTGTTTTCCAGTAAAAAAATATTTTAGTTTGTTTAGAAGAGGTATAAGGAAGTCCATCCCTGAATATTTGGGTAAGGTTTCCTGTGGTTTTACAAGGTCTGAGGTTTAGGCTGCAATATTTTGCGTTGTATCAGGGACATGAGATCAGTTGCATTTAAAGGATCATTCTTTCTTTTCATCGATATCTTTGTTATCATCCTGTTAATCCACATAAAGAATAGGGGAATAGCTGAGTTATTCTTGATTATAGCTTGATTTCTGAAATGAGACAATGGAACCCAAGGAACAATTTACATAAATTAAATTAGAAGGAAAACCAGTAACAACTTTATAGCACTTAAGTTAGATTTTAAATTCAAAAATTAATTGTGAAAGTAAGACTCTCAATATACTTTTCATGGTAAAAGTAAACATGGTCACAAAAATGTATACAAATATTTCCTCTCATCTTACAAATGCTTTCAATTGAGATGGCAGGATGTAGTGGTCTTATCTAGTGTACAGTAACAAAACCTGATATGTCTCACAAAAAAACCCCAAACATTAGGCTGAAGTTGAGGACTGGAAAAAGTTGCACTGCCTTTCATATTGCTACTTCCTTTTTGAAATTTTCCTAATTAACATACTTTAAGATAATGGGATTTCATCTCATTCTGTTTTTCTGTGTGAAGGTGAAGGAAAAGGAGTTAAGGCTTCAGGAGCTGAGACCGAGAGCAGCTTTGAGCTTGCTCACCCTATGAGAACTGGAACAATCCCAGCTGGTAGAGAGTTCATGCACTGTGATTCCAGGCAAAGGAACTGAACTGTAAGCTGCTGCCCTGGATGTCATTGTCCTTTGGAGAAAGGATTATTCTAGTGCCTGCATCAAGACACTAAATCGCAGCAGTCAGTGAGCACAAGCGAGGGCGCTGTACTGGGGGTAGGAGGCACGACCTCCGCCAGAGGATGGTTTGGAAATCCAGTGTCTGGCTTGGTAAACCTCGGAACAGACACATTGCTTGAGGCGGAGCAGTGCTTTATCCCTTCTGGAATCCTACTTGTATGAGCAACTAGGGGAGAGAACAGCTTTCAAGCAGATAATGTTTCTGTTACAGTACACTTACAGCCAGTGAGTGGAGCAGTGTCCAGCCTTAGATCTCCTCATAGTGGTGACTGTCATCTCTCCCTTCAAACTGACTGGCCATCCCATAGCCATATTCATATGGATTGTTGGCTCATCATTTAAAATTAGGCCAAGGAACAGGGACAGGAACTAGTACAGCCGTAAGTCGAGGGGAGAAGTACTAAGGGGCATGTGAACCAGGAGGTTCATTCTAATGGGAGGATAATTTTCCATTACAGGGTTTCAAGGCAGACAAATAAAACAAGATGGCTATAAGGCATTTCCTCATCCTGTTGTGCTCTCAAACTCTCCAAGTGCCGTTTATGTTATTGAGAATTCAATTTATTTCACAGCATGGTTTAGGCTCCTTTGTTTCTTTTAAAGAGGATAGAGTATTATATTGACATAAAGACTGTAAAATACTGCAATTCTTTATGTGATCTATGGTGTCAACATAGTGCACAGTAGTGAGACTCAGTTTATCAGTTTTCCCAGTGCATATTCAAGTGAATTGCTTGCTAAATTTTTTAGTCACAGACAACTAAGTCTTAGAAAATAACTTCTTAAAAGGACAAAATTAAGACAATGTCAAAATTGATGTTTTACCTATTTTTCCTCTTTATTTTCTATGCCTGTATTTTCTACATGGTTTTACTGTGGTAGTAAATTAACAAAATTGTTGCCTTTCACATCTGTGTTGTTTACTTTTGGCAAGACGTGGGGGAAGAGAGATTAAACAGGGCAAGTACTAAGTAAAGTCTCTCAACACACTGTCTCTTGCTAATGTAAGGAAATGTATGCATGCTTCAATTTGAATGAGAAATGGGAAAGACAAGTTTTTAACAGACCATAGTGCCATAGCATATGATGTAAATGACTTGGAGCAGTATGATGGTATGTTGGACAATGGAGTAAGAATGAATTTATTTTCTTTAAGCTTGTCTCACCCCCCGATCCCACCCTGAATGTGAAAAGTCTGATATTGCAAAACATCAAATGAATTAACATCTGTTCGTAGCAGTTAAAAAGTGTAATTCATGAAATAAGGTCTCTTGCACCTCCTAGTAATTCTGAGCAGATTAAGAGTGTAGTTGAGGGGGGAGGAGGAGAGCTGCACAGAGCTTGGTCAGCGTTTGTCTTTACTGGCACTAGGAGGTGGGATTGGAGCAACAACATTCCAGAAAATTAAAGCCATAATTTAGCTGTAAGACACAATATTCAATTCTGTGGATGTTGCAGTGAGCATGTTGCACTGTTGAAAGAGTGTTAGAAAGCAATGAACACAGAATAAAATCTTTTGTCTCATTGTTATACTGCCTTTTTTTTCTCTTGAAAATCTGGAGCCCAAATACCAAAGAAACAGAGGAGACTACAAAAATGAGGATAAAATACTACATCTAAGGAAGAAACAAAGTGACTGTGATTATAGAAAAAAGAGAAAGTAGTCATAATTCTGGTTGTGCTGTGCCTTCATTGAAATTGCTACTGTCATTTTATTCCAAACTTCTGGCTTTATCAAAGGTGTGCAAAAAGAAGATGGTGCTTTATGAAGTCCGATGGTTGTGATTACACCCCAAAAATGGCTACATTAGGCTTTCAAACAGAAATCTGCATTATGGTAGTGTAACCATTGTTTAGAGTTTATTCCACAAAGCTACTGTAAATGTATTTAGGCCTTTTAATGTGAAAGGTTTATAATTTTTACTGTAATATGTGGGAAATTGAGAACCTTATTACTTTTAACTGGTGTAACTTTTTAGGGGAAAAAGGTACGTGAGAACTGTATGTTCCACCACAGACACTTTCTTGCAAAGCACAAAGTCTTTTGCCCCAAAGGTAGTAATGAGTTTAGCGGATTTTTGTTTGTTTAGCCAATTGAGAGAAATAATTATGTATTTGACATCTGCATGTCATAAATGAATATTTTTATCAGAACCATTCCCATTTTCATTGCCCTCTCTTTAAATACGTACTAGGGTCTGAAATGTGCCTTCCCTAAGTAAATACAGTCTATTTTACAAAGTCACAACTGCTTTGAAATAATTTGAATCAGGTGTAAGAGTTATGTGAATTATACACACAAAACAAACCTTTTTAGAGAAAATGCCTGTGCCTTGTGTAGCAGATGTTTACATGTTTACTGTGACACAAAAGTGACTGATTTTGCTACTTGTTTGCATGTATTTTTCTCTTTTATAGAAGCATTACAATTATTACCATTTCAGAAATCATTCTTGTTAGGATTAAGAGTGCAACAATCATATGGAAAACTTGTGTCCTCTTAAAAAACGTTGTTATATAGGAAATAGGACAAACTTGTGAAACTGCTCTTTGCTCTATGCAGGCCCCATTTTCTAGATAATAGATACACTAATTATTTTAAGATTCAGAAAGCAACTAAATACTATCTATTAATGTATTAATTAGCTTTGGAGCAGATGTAAAGATTATGAATTTCAGCTATTTCATAATAAGCTGATTTTTCAGGCTCTTTCTAGTTTCTAAGGGAAACCAGAAAGAAATATTCTAACTTTGCCATCCTCTTTGAGACATATCCAGCAAACCTAGTGCAGCTGAAGGCTGCATTTTTTTTTTCCTCCTTTTATACTGTTGATAGAAGAGCTCTTTTGCTGTGCCTCAGATTTTTCTTAATCGTAATCACTTATCTTTGCACCTGAGCATGAATTCTGTAAGCTCTGTCAAAATTCCTTCTAATGTGGTAATGCCCTTTTTCTTTTAAAATCATAGTGTGAATACAGAGTAAATGACTTAAGATGTTAATATTTTCTGCTTAAACTTGCAGGCAATGCTTTCTCAGTTTGTTAGTACAGATTTCCTCCAGTTTGGAAGATGATAATGGGGAGCAATATCTCTCACTTTTTTCCAGCGGATACTTTAAATTATGAAGAAACAAGTAATATGCTGCGGTTGAAGTTCTGAAAATAGACACTTTTACTCTATTTTTCCAAATGTAGTGCTTAATTCCTGAAAAGAGTTATGTCCTGGAGATTATGACAAAAATACACACTTTGCATGTCCAAGCAAACACACTTATTCTTCCATCTGAACTATCTGGCATTTATTTGAAGAATTCATTTTACTGAATTAGTTAAAGGGCAAAGAGTTTATTTTGTTGTAAACAAATAATCTTCTGCATAAAAGCTACCGAAGTGGAATCTTAAAAATGATGAAGTTATGATGATAGCATGTTCCTTATCCTCAGGGAGGGAAACATAATTTTGCAGACAATTATTTAGGAAGAAATTGGACCTCTGGTTTTTGGACAATATCTTTGTTGCTTCAGAAGCAGTGGCACTGACTAGTCCCTGGAAAGAAGGTTTAACACAACATCTCAGAAGTTCTGACAACCTTATTCAAGGTTCTGAGCTTCCATCCAGTGAACTTTTCTGGATTTGAAAAAAGTGTGTTATTCTAGACTTAACTGCAGTTCATGACTAGCCATAGAGGAAATCACTACTGTAGAAGAATAGAATTTTACAGTCAGTCCAATTAATACATAAGTTAAACCACAGAAAACCTCTTCTGTGTGCTGAAAGGCTTTTAAGGACAGTTTTTTAGTAGAAATTTATATCCATGTTATTACCTTCTGACATAATTTATTTTAGAAAAGGAGAGGTGGTGTTTCTTTCTTTGGATATCTAAATATTACATGGTCTCTTCGCAGCTGGGATTTTATTTGACCCTCTGAAATGTATCATTCATGTAAATCAAAAAATCTTGGTTTTTTTTCTGGGCAGAGAAGGACATCACATAGTTTATGAGATAGTTAGAGATAATAACACATTTATAGGGTTTTTAGAAGTAATTTTGATGAAAGTGCTGTTAAGCAGCTTCTACTGAAACTGAATTTATGATCCTCTGCTTGAAAGCCATCTGTTTCCAAAATACAACAAGATTAGGATCCAATAAGCGAGACACAGTATTTTATTCAAAACACTTATAAAGTAAAAGTAAAGCATTAAAATAAATTATAAATACAAATATTATGTATATATACACACACTAAATTCATAAATACCTACTAGGAAAACCAGATACTCCTTACATGGTAACCTGATGGATATGAGCTGCTATTTGTAGGCGGTCACAAAAACTCAGGTCTTGCTTTCATACCGTTGATTCAAGAGAAGTTCAGGTAATTCAAATTCACTCCTACAAAGTCCAGTTAAGGATAGATTTACAGGGGTGGGGAAGTCGGAGTTTGTTTGGCCAGTAGCTCAAGTCTGTTGGTGAAACCTGAAGAGTGTGAACAGAGCTAATGGATTCAGAACTTCCAAACCCATGGCAGCTCCAAGAGGTTGTCATCCCACTGGCATGAGGCTGCACAGGGGGAATGCCCGCAAACTCTGGCAGGTATTGTTAAATTTTAACTATACTTATATTTAATCTTTCTGCCCTTTCCATAAAGACAATCTGAGAAAACAGTATTTCTGTGAAAGCCGCAAAGACCACGTGACAGACATGAGTGGAAACAAGGATGACTTTATCCCAAAATATTGTATCATTTAAGCATTCAGTAAAAAAGGCTGTCAGAGAAAATTTTGTCCTCCCCTCCTCTTTTGTGTCTATGATTAAGAAGCAGTGATGAAATGCAAGCAATGAGTTAATAAGAGATATCTTATGCCAACTACAGCATGTCTTAAAATTCACTAATAGTTAACTACTTGTTCATTGCCTCAATTATATCTGTTATCTAATACAATATTTGTAGTCAGTGTAAGGATGGATGAAAAGCAACTTAACCAGACATACAAGAATGATCAAACCAAATGTTCCCCCACAAGCCTAAAAAATTACTTGAATTTGTATTTTAAGAAGCATAGAAGTAAGAATACCATCTTTAGATTTGCCATACTGCACAAAGATAAATGAAATATTCCTTCTTTGTTGACAAATAATGCAACACATCTGGTTTAGCTTTGCAACTCTTAAGGTCTTCATCAGGTTTCTTCCTCTTACTAACAATTAAAATACCAAGGTAAAATTTAGGCAGAGTTGTCTGGAAAAAAATTAATTTTCACTCACTGCTATAATATGTATGGATGTGTGTAACTCATGCATCTACATAGTTTTATAGTAGGCAGAGAATGCTAAAGTGATTCCAAGCAGAATGTTTGTCATTAGAGTCCTCAACATTCTACTGCTTCTAAAAAGATCTTTGATATTGGTTTAAGGAAGTTAAATTATATAGAAAATAAATGCTCTTTCTTTACATTTCCTGAGTTCATAATAGAAATACATAGTTCTATTAAACACACCTTTACTCTTCCATTTAGTAGCCTTTTATTTTGAAAGGAAAATCCTGAAGAGTAGGCTTGTGCAGGAAGTAAAGCATCAGTGATAGAAAGTTTTGTGATCTCAACAGCCTCGTGAAATAAATAGGGACCAAGATCTTAACCTTCCTTGAAAATCTTACACTTACTTCTGTAAGTGTATCAAAGGTACCAAGACTTTACTCTTGGTCAATTAAGAAGTTCAATTTGTATTTGAATTTATCACACTTTTTTATTTCATACATATTTCAGTTTTATTGCAGAAATCCAAAATGCTTAGTTTGGGAGAATGTTAATGGACCATTTCAACAGTAAGTTCTTGTGTGACAAGTTCAAGGGAAGTTAGAAAATCTACATTAAGTTAAAATAGTTTTGTTTTGACAAACCAACATTTTTAAACAAAAGAATATCCCTCAGAAACTCTTATTAAAAAACTCCTTGCTTCAAAGAGGACTGAAAAAGAAAAATTAATCTTCTGGAGCAGTACTGCCTCTGTTCTTGTATCTGCACAGTGACATGTGGCATACATTCTCAATTTATTTTACCTTACTCCTTCAAAAAGCTGTTTGCATTTTTCTCCACTGAAATTATTTATTTGCATTTAGGTGATCAACAGCTGGGTTCTCAACTTCATAGTAGCCTCTCTTGTAAATCAGTGCTTTGCTTATGCAGCTTGTGTGTGTAACACTATCCTCTGCACACAGAGAACACGCTTTTTGCAGCTATGAAGTGGGAGGTTGTACTTTGTACTATTCATCTGCAAACACCACCCTTACTTCCTAACTCTTTGGCCCTAAATATTCTGCTGTACTGATGTGCATTGTGGTGGGATAGAAAAGTCCTCTCTCTTGGAACCATCCATGCCCACTCTGTGCATCGAGAGTGGTAGAGTTACCTATAAACTAAACTTCCTAGGAATCACAGCTTTATTTTGAAACACAAATAAAAATTAACTTGGGCATTTGCTGAAGGAGAAAGATGAGTGGAGATATATTGATATATCTCTCTTTTAAGCTCCCATTATGAAAGGGTCTCTCCCAAATAATCACAGCACTCTGAAACATGAAGTTCGTGAGTTGCCAGCTAAATCTGCTGCAAGTTAAAGGAACTACCAAGGTTATTTTAAATTCTGCTGGTGTTGCTGCTGTTACCACTACCTGGAGTTTCCCTCAGAGATGGACAGAGTATAACTACTGGATGAAGTTCGCTCTAAAAGGAGTATGGAGAAGGATTAGGATGTATCCCTGACTAGCCAGCTAGAGGGAGGATATGCAAAGAAAATGGTCAGCAGCCAAAGAGGAACAATGGATTTTTCACTGTGATGATAACACAAGAAGCTGATGAGCTGCTCTGGGCTCATCAGTCTATTCCCTTATGTGAACCCATGTCCAAAGGGATAATAGTAATTTCTGCCTTGTCAAATTCTCCCATTTTTCCTGATTATCCTTGCACCACTGATTCAATCATCTGACATTCTGTTGCAGATTAATGCCCCCCTCATGGGGTTTTTTTATATTGTTATTTTTATGGAGACAGGGTATGGCTTCAATACAGAAATGCATGTTAAAATTTTAGGAGGTCCCTTTACAGCCGAATGCTTTTGCATCCGCAGAAGGGAAAGGTAAATAGGATGGAGACAAATGAAAGGAGGTGAGTGGGAGAGAGAATATAATGGAGAAATTATTTTCTGAATAAAATGTCAAGAGGATAGGAATGTGGAAAGTTGCTCTGGTTGTGTCACTTCCAGGGGACTCCATGAAAGAATTAAGTCACCTGCAAATAACAGGTGAGTGATCTGTCCCTGTGAAAGAAACACACAAAAACAATGAACTTTTTTCAGGTTTATGTGTGATTTCTCATTTCCTCTTATCAGTCAAAGAATTACAAAATCAAACAACTTGTAGGCAATACACATCTTAAAACCCCACATCAGTGTACTGGTACTAATCACTGAGGAGAGTAAGGCACAAAGAAGAAGCTGAAGCATGGATTTTTATGTTCCTCTCTCCAGTAGTAGTATCCAAAAAGCCAAAGAGAGGGACATATGATATGTCTAAGAACTGAAGAGGGTCTGAAAAACTGAATAGCCTCACAGATTACTGAGAGAACCGGGGTTGTTGAGCCCTGAAGAAGGTTCCAGGGAGATCCTATTGCAGCCTTTCAGTATATAAATAGGGATCATAAGAAAGGTAGAAACTTATTACCCAGGACAAGGGACAGTGGTTTTGAACAGAAAGAAGGTAGATTTAGATTGACTAGATGAAAGAATTCTCTTATGGTGGGGGTGGTAAGACACTGGAAGAGGTTCTCCAGAGAGTACGTGCCTCATCACTGCAGCTGTTTAAGGTCAGTTTGCAAGGGCAACCGTTGAGCAACAGGAAAGACGTCCCTACCTTTCTGAGTCTGTTATTCTGTGAAGATTTGAATGCTGTACAGTGCCATATTTAGCTACAACAATACAGCTAAATTATTCTGGTGTGTATAGTATTCATAATAATCACAGAATCATAAAACCATTTGGGTTGGAAGGGACCTTTAAAGGGACTTAGCCCAGCTCCTAGTGAGCAGGGATATCTTCAACTAGATCAGAGCCCCAGCAAATCTGACCTTGACTGTTTCCAGATTTCCAGGATAGGTGATACAACCAATGTTTCAGGACTTTTAGCACAGCAGAAATCAAGTGAAAGATGAGATGCCCTTTCAAGGCATTAGCTATACATAGGAACTTATTGCATATTTTTCTTTCATGTTGGTAGTGTCCAAGCAGAAAAATACCAGGTGTTAGTAGGCTCTGTCTCCTATCCTATATTTTTAAAACTTCATTGTGTAAAATCTTCACTATATGTAACAAACTTTTTGTTCTCTTAGAGGAGTCCAAGTGTACCTACCAGAGAAGACATTTAAGGATCACCAAGTGTTAGTCCCATAAACTCCAGTCAGAAAGTGAGCCTGCAGCCCATCTTTTGAGCTTTGAACCTTCTTCTTTTGTAGTGCAATAGTTTAATTCCAAAAAGAACTTTTAATTACGTATTTTACTCTTTCTTAGTACATTATTTAGATACATTAGATGAAACAGCTGTTCATTTTGCAGAATCTTTGGTGAAGATACCATTTTGTATATTAACAGAAAGTCGAAGTAGATTTTATTTAAAAGTGTAACACCAGAAGTTATCATCTCAGTAAAAGGAAAGTAGTTTTAACAACCATGTTGCATAAAGCTTTCATCTGAAAATCAATAAGAAGAATAAACAACAGCACCAAAAATTGATAGGATTGTTTATTTGCAGCATACAGTAGATAAGAAGATTAAGATAGTGAATATATTTGTATGAAATCGTAAAATTAACAGCTAAGTTTAATGTCTCACATAGGAAACTAACAGTTACAAAAATCCTGAGGTTTGCATTGGCTCTCCATATTTTGGAATCCTTCTATAATTCATAATACTTTTCTGTAATCATCCTAGGCCAACTACATGCACCGTAGCATCTCAGCTAAGTCATGCACAGTATTGGGAGTGGAAATATCTAAGTTATTAAACTGCCTGGAATAAAATATTCTGTATATTAGGAGCACCAAGCTTTCTCAGTGAAACACAGTGAAACAGTACAGTCCTGAAGTGAATGCAAGAGGGCAGTGCGAGATATTCATTGTGAGAGATCCTCTAAGGACATAGACTATAATAATTCCTGCAGTGAGCCTGGGATGTCAGCTCCTGTCAGCAACAGCCACGTGTTGGCAGTTTTAGAAAATCTCTGAGGCCATGTAGCATATTGGCCCCAGAGAAGATGGTAGGGGAGGAGCCCTTTGCAGTTTTTTGGGGTGTACTGGAACTTCATGCCTTCTTCAGTTTACATGGAAGGTTGACTTAATGTTCTTCAGCTATGATTCTGAATTGTTAAAATATAATTATGGCTTTATTATTACGATGTTACTTCATTTCTTAGAGAGAGGTTTTTTCTCAAACATGATGAGCCAAAGGCATGCTCCCTATGAAGGCGTTAATGATGCCTGATAGAAGTGACGTGCTCGCTTCAAGCTAGTGATTTGATTGAAATTTCTCTTAAAAATAAAATAAATTCATTTAAATGTGTATTTAGAAAGGAATGTAAGTACTTTATATGTTATGCATGAAGAACAGTCTCAGTAATTTCTACTATTCCGGTTATCCCACTTCTCAGTGGGAGCTGGGTATGTATTTCTCTTTGAACAGAAATGAAAAATATTCCTACTTGTGTGATCTTCCTGAATCTGAATATGTTTATAAACACATACTTATAAGGGAAATTTATACAGTACTCACAGAGGCACATCATTTATTAAAAACAATTTAATATTATTTATGAAGTTTAGGAACAGCTTGAAGCCGCCTGTCATTATTAAAGTAATTGCAATACTTAAGTACATAATAAGGCAATGTTTCAATGTTAGAAACAATAATCAAAAGATAAAATATGCCCAACTCAAGGAAATTTTGAGTACATCTTTTACATGCTTCTGGCTCTTGCTTTTCTTCTTACAGAGGACTCACACTGTTACTGTATTACTTCCTAGATGCAAAATCATATTTTTATAACTGATTCTCTCTGGAGAATTCAGTTATATTTGCATTCATAGTGCTTAATTGCACATAGGTATAAAGATAAAGCGAGGCTGTTCCTGTAAGACAGACCCAAACAGCTACAAGCACAGACCTCGAGGAAATGCAGAGGGGCATTTTGTGCCTCAGGGAGGGAGAGACAAAAAGAACAACTCATTCAACAGGAACTGTGCTCACAGCAATACTCCGAGAAAGATGTCATCCATTGCTGAAGGTGATGTGGGATAGGAATAGCTTGCTGCCTTAATGGCTTGCATTGTGTGCAAGGCTACATTCCTATTTGTGCTGCAACTGAGTGATCTGAGAGCTCCAATTGTTGCAGCTCTGCTTCTTCCTGTGTACCTGGCTTTTAATGATGCCCTAAGAATGACTCCTAACTATGTATTACACAGAAAAGATCATAGCATGCCCTCCATATTGGACCTGCTCTGTCATCAACAGTGAAATATAAGAGTATGACAGCGGTGGTTATTATTTGGGGGAAATTCACAGTATGACTGATTAGATTTTCTTTTGACATTTTAATCATCATAAAGGCTCATTGCTGCTTTGTTGCACTGGAACCTTTGTGAATTGGATAATAAATACATGTCATATATTTGAAGGATGACGCCTTTCCCTGAAATGAGTTAAGCTTGACTAAATGTTGAAATGCTACAATGCTACCAGTTGGCAAATAAGTTGATTTCTTAGAAGTGGTCTTAGAGTGTATGGGACATTTCTTTTAAAATATCCTACAGCACTTATAGTAAAACTAACACTGTATATTTTCCAGAAACATAACTGCAAATGGGCAGTTTATTTGAACAGGTAATTAATTATTATGATAACTAATTTAAGATACTGTAGTTTTTCTGATAAGTGCTTTTTGGAATTGACTTTATCCCAGTACAGTTTAAATGTATTTCAGAACAACTTGCAGTAGATTTGGATAATATCCTTTCAATCAGCATCTAATTGGCAGGAAAAAAAGATTATGGTATATGAGCAGTTCTTCAAAAAATTGATTGCTTGTAAGTGTGCTGAAATACCTGAATAACTCTGCAAGACATTACACAATGTAAATAGTCCCATTCAAGCTACTAAGACTCATGAACTGAGTAGATTTAACTTTCAGACATTGCTAACAAACTACCTTATGAAAGTCACACAGGAAAAAATTCTCAGTCCTGTATCATTAGATACTTTTTTGAGATTCAGGCTTAGGTCTTACTTTGTAGATAGCCTTGACATATGGATTGCTTGTCTACAAACACTGTTAAGTAAATTTGGACTTTATTTCCTAATAACAACCTAGACATTATTTCTAAAAGTTGACATTTGCCATGAGCAATTTTAATACATCTAGTTGTTTCTGTAAAGTACCTAATTTTTTTTTATATCCTGCTTAATATGTGTCTAGTTTGCAAAAATATGTATATAACATATGTCTTTTCTATTTGCTTCTCTGAAACAGTTTTAGCACAAATTAATACATAAATAGTGACTATTATTAATGTTGGCATTAGTCTGGAATAATTTGTTATACCCACTCATCTTTATTTCACATACTGATCATGTTGAAAATCAGTGAAGCATGTAAAGTTGCAAATGACAAAGTGAAAGCATTTGCAGTTCTGTCCACTTCTGCTTACAAATTAACTGTTTTAATTTTCAAAAAATAAAGTCTGCATGATGTTGAAGCCAACAATATGAGTCTAGCCATGAGAAACTTGTCATGCTAGCAAATGGAGAATTCTACCTGTTGTACCAAAATTTCACAAAAGGGGGTCACATGATAAAGCAGCTATAGGGACGTGTATTCATTTCTGTTTTAGCTGCTTTGCACACATTGATTTGCTTACAAAATATTGCTCTTAGAGTATGTAAATTGATGTTGGTAAAACAAAAGCAGCTACAAAGGGTGTAGCTGAATTTGCTCAAGGTCATTTATGAAGTTAGCAGCAGAGGTGGGACTAGAAGTCAAACGTTTTCATAATTGTGCTCCAGACCTATCAGTCCCAAAATCCTGCCTAGGTGACAATATCCACCTTACATTGCAATGCCTTTCCTAAAGGGCACTAAACTCCAAGCTTGATTAATGGTGACACATTACTTTCTGTGACAGGAGCATAAGCTCTGAATGAACAATTATTTAAATGTTCTCAGCTGAGAATCATGCCCTCATCATCCATGCTTGATGTACAAACATGGTCTCCTGACTGTCTACATTTTTGCCCATCTGTTTGGATGGCATAATGCCTGTTCTCAAGTAGGTCAAAACCTTGCCGTAGGGCATGTATGCCAGGCAACAATGGCTTTCAGTGGAAGACTGCATAACCCTGAAAGTCTTCACTTTTAGTGAAGTTAGTCCTTCCTTTGGTGTAGAATTCCATCGTTAGCTCCTCAGGTGTATATACTCATCCTCAGATGGCTGAAAAATATTGGGGGGAAGGAGGGAATGGACTAATAGGACGGAAATGAGGCAGTAAAGAATCTTTAGTTTTATCTCCTATGAGCTCTGAGATAAACAGTATAATTTTAGTGTTTTAAAGGGTGGAACCCACCAGGCCAAGGGGAGAATGTGATGTGGTCTCTATTGTATTAGGCTTCTCTGTCTATTTCTATTCCATATATTCAGTCGCCTGAGGCTGAAAAACAGGAAACATTGGTCAGTGCACAGGCCTCAGATTTTTCAAGAAGGCCACTTACTGTACGAAGTATCACATGGAGAGCAGACTGTCTTAAAATAATTCTCATTCAAGAAATGCGTGATTATATATACATAGTTTTAACTACTCTGACCTAAATACTTGCCTAGTTTGTGTCTGATGCATGAAAAAGGAGCATATAAAATGCAGTAATGGAACTGCTATGACTTGCTCATTGTTTGAACACTTATTTATAGACAGCAACATATATATCTCTTTGTGGGAGATAGTAAAATATCTTACATATGTGTGTCAATGTTGGTCTTCTCTCAACAGAGTGACAGGAGTCAGATGATCTGAGCCCAATGGCCACTGTACTCTTCAAATTATAAGCTAAGCTCTTTTAGGTCATAATAAATAATGATATAAATTTTCCATTACAAAATATTTTAGAAGCTATCATGTGTATTTTATTTTTAGCCAGTATATACTAGCATAACAATATAAGCACAAAAATAGTTAAAGCTGTGGTTCAGATTCAATGGCTTTAGTACCCTGAAAGTCATTAGAAGGATTTAAGCATTGTCTAGTTTTTTTCCCTTACAATTTAGGATCTTCAAGATTATTTCAGATAGGTATTGCCTGAAATTGCTACTCATATTCTTGTACTTGTTGGAAAAAAAAAACAAAACCAAAACAAAACCAAAAACCAACCAACACATTAAAAGCTTCTGGAATTCAAATACTGCAGAAAACTCCATACAGGTTACAGTGCACTAATTCCATGAAATATAAGAGAATAAGCAAGGTGCCCTCTAGTGTAAAAATCTTAGCAATGCCTATTCATAGAGTATATTTAATATGTATATATAAAATCATCCACTCTGTTTTTGAACTAGTAAGGGCATGGGTAAAGCTGAACTTTTAAAATTCTGCTGATAATTCATAACTGATTTTTTCACTAGCACATTAGTCTCTTTTATTGATGGTGAAAGCACGTTCAGGCCCACCACCAGGAAAAATCAAACAAAAGGAGTAAATAGCTCAAAAGTAGTTTTTGGCGTACGCTGTCCTAAATAAACATTGGTTTCCGTTATGGAGTACTACTGGTCTTTTTTTGAACAGTGTCAGTCCTGGTAGCCTCTGCCCATGTGTTGTGTTGCCTCCTCTCCATGCTTGCTCTTGCGCTGAAGATTGAGCTGAAGTTGCCACTGTGATCGCCTGTCTAGAATCAACAGAAAAAGTCTGAGAAGGACCAACATCACCAAGGTTTCTGCTTAAGGTTCCTCACATATACCTCATGATTGGTCAGCTGTTCTGTTCTAGATATAATCCAATGCACTCTTTTATTTAAATTGTCCCAGTTCTCAATATGAACCATGGATGCGTATTTGTATGTATCTTCAGGTGGGCAGTCCAGAGTACTTAAACCAAGAACCAAAGTCTCAAGATCAGTTTCACAAGTCATCTTGCTCTGTAAAGTGATTCAGTACAGCTGCATGCTAGCCTGGAAGTCTGAAGGCAGCTGGCAGGAAATGTTAACACCTCAGATATTTCTGTGCACACTTGTGACTCAGTGCTTCTCAGAATTATTCAGGACGTTGTTATCTTCTGAGGTGATGGGCTCTTGTTTAGTAGTCTAAAAGTTAGAATAGGAGATTTGAGGTCATTCTTCTCAGCTTGGGTGTGTAACTCTGTCACCGTAAATGAATGACCTAGCCCCCAGTCTGCCAGCAGCTGTTGGTGGGGCCCTTCAGAATGCTGCCACGTGGAAGCTGTGTTACTCTGCAGTCACAAGTGCAAGAACCTCTCAGATAGAACAAGGATGAATGGGAATGCAGCAAAAGTCTGGTGACACCAGCCAGCTGGGAAAGGGCAACTTGAAAGTTCCAGCACCTGGTGCTTGAGCCAGGTGGAATCGCACAGAAGAACACTGAACTAACCTTCCTCCAACCAAGTGCCCCAAGTTCTCACAGGGCTTGTGCACCAAGGTTCATTTTGCCTTGTTTCTGTACCCTTGTATTGTTTTGCAAGTCCTAGCATCAGCAAGAGCCATGGCAGGAGCTCTCACACAGAACAGGCATTTGCCTGGAATTTAAGGCTGTCTTAAGCTGGGAGCTCTGATTCACAACCTTCTGTGTGTTTTTACAATAAGACACGACTACTTCATACTGGTTTGGAAGGGACCTTAAAGACCATCTAGTCCAACCCGCTTGACATAGGCAGGGAACCTTTCACTAGCATTGAGGTTACTCAGAGCCCCATCCAGCCTGGTCTTAAACACTTCCAGGAATGGAGAGTCCACACCTGCTCTGCGCAGCTCGTTGCAGTGTCTCACCACCTTCACAGTAAAGAATTTCTTCCTAATAGCTAATCTAAACTTACCCGCCTTCAACTTAAAGCCAATTCCCTCTTGTCCTGTCACTACATACCCTTGTGAAAAATTCCACTGCAGCTCTTTTCTAGGTCCCATTAGGTACTGGAAGGCTGTTATAAGACTTCCCAGAGCCTTCTTTTCCCAAGGCTGAACAGCCCCATCTCTCTCAGCCTGTCTTCATAAGAGAGGTGTCTCAGCTCTGTGATTAACTTAGTGGCATCTTCTGGAATTGTTCAACAGGATGTAGCCTTTTACCTATGATATACTTGAAGAATCTTTTTTTATTACCCTCGATGTCCTTGGCCAGATTTACTTCTGCCAGTGCTTTAGCTTTCCTAAGCAGCTCTCTGGCTGTTTAGACAATTTATCTGTATTCCTCCCAGGATACCTTTCCCTGCTTCCACCCTCTGTAAGCTACCTGTTCATGTTTAAGTTTTTCCAGGAGCTCCAGGTCTCCTGATGTTCTTCCCTATGATCTGTTTTGTGGGGATGTATTACTCTTGAGCCTGGAGGAGACAATTTCTGAGTATTATCATTATTATAGTGTATTCCATATACGTCAGATACATCTAAACATTCTTCAGGGACCTACCTTCCAAAAAGGGAGAAAAAGGACTAGGAAGTGCTGAGTCCTTGGAATGCATCACAATATACCTCCATGAAACAGCAAACTGTCAGAGAATCAAAACCAATTCAGAGTTATATAAACAATTTCTTTAATGGTTTTTTAGAGCTGCTTTGAAGCCACTTATCAAGCTTGAAGGTACATGCAGGGATTTGAATACTCTTAGAACAGTTTAGAAGGACTCTACAAAATACCCTTTTGTCTGCTTTCTCTTTCCATACCCCAGAAATAACAGGCTGCCTCCAGAGAAGCTCGAACAGTTGTGCTCAAAACATTAGACTAAATCTTTCTTAATAAAATTCATGAATGTGCACTGCTGATGTCTCTGGGTACATTAGCAGTGATGGTCTTTTCCACCCAGAGAATTGTTATGATAGACCATAGGAAATGAAGCATCCTCCTCTGAAGCACTAAGGGAGAGTTGTTTTCTCCCTCCGCTGACCTAATAAATGATGGTAGACAACAGAGTTCCCAGTTTCATCAGAACTTTCTATAGGCTTATCTCTCCTGCAACTTTAGACCACCCCCCTTTCAGCACATAATTCATTTAAACTACATAGTATGGAGGTCAGTCTGCAGAGGAGGAACTATAGAGGAAGCACTAGGAAAACTAGCTGGATAAATGTTATGATTAGGGACTATGAATAATCCCCTATTATTTGTTTCCTAGATTTTATCCTTTCAGTGGTAGCATTATAATAAGGGTCACTTACAGTTTGCCTTGCAGTCATGTTATTAATACTAGGAAGGAGGGAGTAATTTTACAGATCTTACAACTTCCCAGTCAGCAGGTCTGTATTTAGGGATGCTATTCTGAGATACCTAATTTCCTGTGCACTCTGTGAAGCCTTTGGTGCCTTAGTACAGGGTTTTGGATTCCACCCCAGTGACCAGATGCCTCTAAGTTTTTTACAAAAGCTCCTGACACTTTTTCCATGTCTAGCCATTAAACCAGGGAGTTAGTCACTGTTGAATTCCAAACGTGTCATGTCTACTCACATGAAGTAGCTGGATGTTGGGAAACAATATGGTGAAGAAGTCCCTGATTTGACATATTAGACACGAGGAAGCAAAAAACCTACAAGAGGATTTATTTTGCTGTAAAAAATGAAAAATCATAAAAATCAGAATGGTGTCATGTGTCAAACCTACACAACTGTATATATGTCAACCTTCAATGTATTATTAAAAGAGATTTAACAGGATTAACATAGCGGAAACTTGAATTCAAGAGCAACTTCCTTTGAAATAAAAGTAGTTCACAGAATGTCAAAATTTTGCATAAAAATCTGAGGATACCTGGCACAGGTTTTGTTAACACCGTGTGAAACATCTGAAATTAATCACTATTAATAATAATTATATTTGTAGATAGTAAAGGAACTCCTGCTTGTATCACAGTCAGGCTCCTGAAACGTTTATGATTGTCAGGCTTAATCATTCCTGGATTCACTGTGTATGTGATAGATCTGATAAAATGTGATTTAGTCTCATGAATTTCTTGCAGGCCAGGTTGCTGGTACTGAAAATCGAAAATATTTGATCTGTGGCAAAAGGAGCTCTTTGCAGTAAAGGTCAAGTATTAGTTGTTCTGAAAACTCCCCTACTAAGTGAAACAACTCTTTTTGTTGGAATTCAGTAGCTCTATAAAGTGGGGTGTCAGGGGGAATCATGCTGCGGTTATCAATAAGCAGTAACACAGACAAAAGCATCTTAAAAATGTAGGTTAAATAAAAGCTGGGAGGGAGGAAGTGGTCTATGGTGTTCCTGCTACCATCCCTGCTACTTCCGTTGCCTTTCGCCTTCTGTGCTAGAAGTGGTAAACTTTATAAGGTGAATCCCCATGTGATGCATTTTTGATTGCTATTTTATTATGTGCATCCCATTTTCAGCATATTTTTTCCTTGCTGTTTATCTCTCAGCTAAATTTGGAAAGCTCTCTGCAGGCTGGTGTTCTGTTGAATGAGCTGGCTGCCTGAATAGACAAGTGACGTGATTTTGCGCCAGTTAGGAGGGACTGTAAAGTAAGAGTACTGCTCTCTGTCTTGCCAAGGCTCTCTCTGCCTATATTAAATCTTGCTTCTTCATGTCATGTGAAAAGGCAAAACTAAACCAGTCATCCATTCTGCAATTTGTTTTCAGATTTAGCAGATAAATAATTTGTAATAAGGGAGAAAGGGGAGATGCCCCGTGCTCCAAAATAACGTAATCAGGGCGTGGTTAACAAGACTAGAAAGGGACCGGGAAGATCAGCTACCAAGATCTGCCCATAGAGCTCCTCTTAGGTACTGTGTTGTGTCTCAAGTGGCTGAAACCACTTCATTTTAGAGACTTGTATTGAATATGTCAAATTTTGTGGTAAATTACTCTGGATTTTAATTTCTAAACAGAGATGTTCTTGCATCGTAATTCTAGTCTCACATGTATACGCTACTGTGCCAGATCAAGAGCAAAGCAAATGTGTATATCATATCCAAAATTTTGAGATTTTGCCTTTTTTTCTCTCAACCAAAATTAATCAAATGCTTATTTAAATTTCATGTACATTTTCAAAGTTGTCCAGGCTTGAATTCACAAAGACATTATTTCACAGACTTTTGGCACAAAGCTGCTTCTGCATTAAAAAAATAAAACCAAATTAAACACGGTGCTAGAGGAGAGATGATGAACAGGAGGAGATGATAGAGAAGACAGAAGCAGGGCAGAGCTCTGAGGCACTTCAGCTGTGAGGATCTTCCCTGTGATACAAAAGGGAATCTGAGATGTCTTTGCCTGCCTCTCTGGCTAAGTTTAAAGAGCTATGCTTTGAAGTCCATACCTGACTGTAATGGAGGTCCTTTGGGAATCCTCTAATCTTTTCCCTTTTGGTTATACATTAACCACCTTGTGAGAACAGCCTCATCTCTAGTCATTATATTTCAAGAAATACCTAATATACTGCTTTCCCAGTATCTCATTTTAGATATTATTCTTGTAATGTTTCCTTTATTAAGTGAAGTATCTACCATATAAATGTCACAGTTTTGTATAATATTGTTGCAATTCTATAGTACAACAGTAACAAAATGAAAACACGTAACTTTGTAAAGGCATCCATTGTGACTACTGGTGCCTTAGGATTTTAGCTTCTATATTTTCCTATGTTTGTAATCCTGCAATTCTTTAGTGTATAACTCTGAGCTCCATGTGGAGCGTTAGCAACTGCTTTTCCCATTTTGGTCAGACACAACAATTCCTCTCTAGGCCTGAGAATCAAGGACACCTCACTGTTTCAGGCCCCGAGAAATATAAACAAAAGTGAGTTGGGGGGGAGAAAACTGGGAGAATGGGACTGCACTGCCTGAAGCTGTAATTGGACAATTAACCTCTGATATGCAAATGGACAAAACTTAGATCTGTCCGAAAAACGTGTGACTGTGTCCACCTTGGGTGTAGTCTCTGCGAGACTCCTGCACTGCCCAAGGTGTACCCTGTGAAGGCCTTTCAATAAATACCTGCCCTTTATCCTTTCACTCTGTCCAGCCTCTGCTCCAGGTCAGCCTCTACAAGGCATCAGCACCACTAGCAGATATCCAAAAATCCTGTAAAAGAAATTGCTACACGCTGCTCCAGCTCATAACAAGCACACTCAAATCTTTGCATAATATGTCCATTTTGAATATGTGGCTTTTAAATCTGAAAGTATTGCTGAAATTACTTTTCCTTGATTTTTTTCTGGAGAATGTATATACATTTCCTAGGCCATTCTTTCTTTTAATAGATGAGTTTACTAATAGGAATATTCAGTGATAAGAGGAATTTTATTAGTTATACAAAGTGAATTTTGTAATTATAATTGTGAATGATGACATCAGAAATTGCTTTATGTTATGTAAAGATGTAAATGAGTCCACTTAAGGGACCAGGGATGTCAGATGAGAATACTCATATATTTCCAGAAAAACAACAACCAGGAGTTGTTAATAAAATAATTAGAACCTCCACAATATTAAATAAATACTGAAAAAAGCACTTTTCACAGATTTAAAAAACAGCAGTAGAGATATAGTGAATGAATAATTGTTCATTGTGTATTAGTCACCCTGCTGCAGTAATTTTTATTAATATTAATAGCTGTTTGGACCCTGAATTTGGATAAACTTTTGCATCCAATCATCAAATAAAAGTCTTCAATTAGGCAGAGACTTGGAAAGGATCATTAGGAACTGTTGACTAAACATAGCTAGGACTTTGTGGAGACATAAGCTGTATCTTTAGAGCAAGGGCCACCCTAAAGTCACAGGAGATATTTTGTCATTTTCCCTGTATGGTAATTGTAGGATTTCCCTTGTCCTCTGGCCTTTGTCTCTAAGAGCTGTTCACAAGAGCTCACAGGATAAAATTGATAGTAGTAGTCTGAGACTTGAAAAGATCCAGCTCTGCATCACATTGATCATCTAACCAGCCATCATGATGAGGAGCAGTATAACTTCTCATTGCATCATATTCAAACCAGCATCCCAAGTGATGTTTAAGGGTTGAAATTTTCCTGTGCGTCATGACACACAGCAATACATGCACACTCTGCCAGCTCTAGAGGAGTAACTCTAGGAGAGGTAATTTCCAATTACCTGGTTACTTTATTCTTATAAAATACAATTCCAGGCTGAGAGGAATGAAAGTGAGATGTATAAATGAAGGAGAATGGTTCATGGAAGTTTTACTTTCAGCAGTAGAAAAATAACTTCCTTTCTTTGCTTGCTTGCTTGTTTTCCATGCCTACAGAAAACAATATATAAAGTTAGAACCTTAGTTTTAAACATGGGCCTGCATTTGATTTCAAGAGTGTAGTTTGCTGATAAAAAAAGGCTTGTATTTTGCGGTACAGCTCCAGACTATTCCATATTTCTGCAACTAAAAAACCCCCACATGTTCAGTTTCCACTCTTCATCAAAAATACAAGAGAAAACATAATGGGTTTTGCTGACGTGGAGCTCCCTGCTCCTCTTTGCACCCTGTTTAATTGGTTGCCTCTTCTCCCCAGCTGCTTAAGAGGTTGTTCTGTCCCTGTGGCTTTGCTCTCTGAGGCTTCACACTCCTGACTTGCTCTCTGCAGTTGTCTCCTCCACTGCTTCACTCTGTGTGTGAGCCGCGGCAAACTGCCATTGACAAATCTCTGAACATTAGGAGCTGGGATTTTTGCTTTTTCCTCTTGCTGTGCCTACATGTGGAAAAGCAAGAAAACAAGGATGGGGGAGCATATCTGGTTGATGTTTATTCTGTTTTCCTCTCTATCCTGTCTAAATGATGATACATACTGTGCTTATATGTGCCTAAAGCATAGCATAATCAGGGTACAGACAGTAGCATTGTACTGAAACTAAATAAATGAGACAAGAGTTTCTCTCAAAACCTTTTCAGTGATTTCCTTTAAAAGATTGCCATAAATCCCTATTTGCTTCCTAAAAACAACTTCTGCTGTATATCTGCAGGAAAGTTGCAGAAAGACTTTGTTAACACATTGCCAGAGGGTTTTTCCAGCTGAGCCAAACCATGTTCATAGAAGAAAATTAAAATTATAATCATATTGGGAGATTCTGTGATCCATGCTAAAAGAAATTACATTTAAAACTTAGCGTCTATTCGAGACAAAGCGATTTCCACTATTGGTATTTTTATTGATAGTATATTTCAAGAGAAATGCATTTAACTTAATTTTATAGAATATGGTTGCCTGAATTTATTGAGATGAAAAAAAGGTCCTGTGTCCTTGTGTAAAGCTTCTTTATTGCTAATATATTTAATTTAAAATTAAAAATTACCCCAAAGCTGCTTATAAAATAGAATTCCTGCTTCAAGTTTTTGCTTATCAATAAACATATTTCTCAGACATCAGCAATCACATTCTTAGGGGAAGACTGATTATCAGCATAGTAGGAAAATTTAACTGTATAAACTGTCATAGATTAAGGCAGGAAGTGATAGCTAATTATTATTTCTGGGAGTAATCTTTGTATTTCAGTAGTGCAAAACTACTCCACTGTGCTGCTATATACACATCACAAGTGGTGTTCCCCAGGGCTCAGTACTGGGGCCAGTCCTGTTTAATGTCTTTATCAATATAATGATCTCCTTTATGATCGGGATGAGGGGATCGAGTGCACCCTTAGTAAATTTGCAGACAACAGTAACTTGGGTGGGAGTGTTGATCTGCTGGAGGATAGGAAGGCTCTGCAGAGGGATCTGGACAGGCTGGATCGATGGGCCGAGGCCAACTGGATGAGGTTCAACAAGGTCAAGTGCTGGGTCCTGCTCTCGGGTCACAACAACCCCATGCAGTGCTACAGGCTGGGGATGGAGTGGCTGGAAACTGCCCAAGGGATAAAGTACCTGGGCACACACTGGTTACCAGTGGCTGAACATGGGCCAGCCTGTGCCCAGGTGGCCAAGAAGGCCAATGGCATCCTGGCCTGGATCAGCAGTAGTGTGGCCAGCAGGGGTAAGTGAGGCTGCATCGTGAAACCTGTGTTCAGTTTTGGGTCCCTCACTAAAAAAATGACATTGAGGTGCTGGTGTGGGTCCAGAGAATTACAACAGAGCTAGTGAAGGGTCTGGAACACAAGTCCAGTGAGGAGCAGCTGAGGGAGCTGAGGCTGTTCAGTCTGGAGAAAAGGAGGCTCAGGGAAGACTTTATCTTCTCTACAACCACCTGAAAGGAGGTCGTAGGCAGGTAGGGGTTGGCCTCTTCTCCCAGGCAACCAGCAACAGGTCAGGAGGAAACATTAAGTTGCACCAAGGGAGGTTCAATCTGGATATTAAGAAATCTTCTTTGCTGAAAGAGTCATAAAGCATTAGAACAGGCTGTCTAGAGAAGTAGTGGAGTCACCATCCCTGGAAGTGTTCAAAAAATGAGTAGATGTGGCACTTCATTATATGATTTAGTGCGCACGGTGTTACTCATTCAAAGGTTGAACTTGATAATCATGGAGGTCTTTTCCAAGCCTAATGATGCTATGATTCTATGTGTAACATGAAGACAGGGGCCTAAATATTAAGTCTGAATCTCTTCACCTCAGACTGTAACTTTGAATTCTTACTCAGAAGGTTTAATTATTTATCCATTGAGGAATTCCCATTTTATTGCTTACACCTAATATGAATCAGAATTAATTGGAATTGCAATCTCAGTGTGCATTTAGATGCTGAACATCTATAGACAGACTTGGACACAACTCTGTTGTGAATGGGGAAAAAGCTTAGATCTTGTGGTGGGTGTAGCCCTTCAGTATGAGGCTTCAACTCGTCTTGAATTCCTGATTCCTGTAACATGGTGTCGCTGAGCTTGCAGCACTCAAGTTTACAGAAGGGTTGTATGATTTCTAACTTGGTAAATCTGGAACCCAGGGTGAAGCAGCTAGAGAGACCTGCAGGATTTGCACAGCATCAGGTTGATGGGAGTGGCAGGGATTTGAAGCCCCATTTCTCTCCCCTTATATTTTTGCACGCTGTAGCTACAGTGTTGGAAAGTCTCCTGCCAATTGAGCTCTCTTGATACTAGAATTGAGAGCTAAAGAAAACCAGTCACTTGCAGCATTAATTATTGAGACATTTACAGCAACTCGGAAAACTTCCTTAGCTTCCTGGCCCACATCAATGCTGTAATTTCAAATAATTATTGGGTCATTCTGTTCACTGAACCAGCCGGCTTAGAGCTAACTTTAAGTTATCTGAAATTTGAGTCACTGCAACTCATTAGTCATCCTGGACATTATTGATCAGGAAAGGATGTTGTAGTAAGCTTACCTGACGACCGATTTCTTTCGAAAAGAGAGGCTGATCCACCTAAGGCCAGTTCCTTTACTAGCGGGAGGGAGAGCGAAACTGCCAACAGCAGCAGCACCCTGTGGCATTAGAGGCAGTTCACAGCTCTCTGGAGCTGGCACATGCTTGGGGCAAAACTGCTTTCCTGAGGGCAAGGAGGTACTGGTTGTGCTTTATGTTCAAGTGGGCATTTGTAAGGCTGTTGACAGGTGACAGTCCTTTCACATGCTGGCATCTCTTGGATACTTTCTTTGCAGGGAGAGGGGACAGGTAAAAAAAAGAGTGTGCACAATGAACAGAGCATCTTGGAACAGTTTCCTGCAAAATGAACTTAATCTGTGTTTCTCCTTAGACTGGGTCTACTGAGGATCAGATTGTGTATTATCTGTGAGCTGATGCAAGTTACAGCCATCACAATACAGAAGACACAGAAAGAGGCTTTCCTCTGTTTTATTTTTGCTCTTGATTACTTAGCTCAGGAATACAAGTGAATCTCTTTCACTTTGTTTTTTATGAGGGGGCCAAAGAGAGTGGTACAAGTCTGGTTCTAGGGAACTGTTTCTTCAGCTTGTGCCTGGGGAGAGAGGTTGCAACTCTGGTTTTTTCAGCAGGCTGCACACATTCCTACTGCTCTTGGCACTGGAAATGCTATGAAGAAAATTGTTGGTGATTCTTGGCAGCATCGAAAGGGGAAGGCGTTGGTCTCTGGACTTCTGACGCCCAATCTCTGTCCTTGCAACTGCTTGTAAGCACTAGAAGAAGGAGAGGGTCCTGTGTGGAACCCTTCCTGCCCGCTCAAGGGGAGAAGTTGGGTGCCTTGTGTCAGTAGGGAAAGGTGATTATATGGGGGAAGGTGGATGAGGGACAGGAGCGTTTTTTAAATGGAAATTGCTCCTGTAAGCGCCCTTATCTCCCTTATCTCTAGCTTCCCCACTACCTATCTAGAGTACTTCTACTTCTCACTCCTAAGGTAGTATTTTATCCATGTATTTTAATTCTGCCCAGTACCTACTTCCAATGTCATGCATATTATTTTCTGTTTAGCCTGTTTTTTCATAGCACTTCAGCAGAATGAAGACTTTCTGCTGTGAAGATATGATTGCCACAGTATCTGTTACATATTATGGTTCAAGCTTATTTGTTGATAAAAGAATTTTTCATATAGCTAAGGGCAGTTCAGGTCACAAGAGGAATTTTTTTTTCCAAGGAAAACAAATATCAGCATCTGCAAATGTTGTTAAGTTAATGAAAATGGTCTAAGATCAATAAATATGACATATCCCTCATTGCACCAGAGGTTCAGGTTTCAGAGCTGTTTGCACAACTCCCACCAAAGCCTGTCCTTTTCATCAAAAGCAGAACATTACCAGTCTATTAATATTTTACTTTACTATGTGTATTTTTGTTATTTATCTGTCCCTATGAGTAGTAACACACAACTTTATTGGATTTGTGCTAACCTCGTTCCCGCAGGACTCTGACATGTAATCGTCTTATATTTCCCAAGTGAGGAAACAAAATGAAGAGAGATCAAAAACCTGAGTTTGACAATTCTGCTTACCCTGTGGAGTTCCTGAACTCTGGGAATGACCCCATTGCTGCCAGTGAAGGTTTTACATGGAGCAAACTGCAGCTGTTACAGGCTCGAAGAGTGTTGTCTAAATCTGTCTGGAGCCCATCTGAGCCAGCTCCTCAGTGATGGATTCAAAGAGAGCATAGGAAATTAACTCCAGGCTCCCCACACCCAGTCTGACACTCTGAAACCAAGAGTTCTGTTTCCATCACACAGTTCTGTAGGTGACCCTCGTAGCTCATGAAAGGTGTGGGGTGAAGCTCCCCAGGACACGCTGGAGCTCTGCAGCTGTGTCTCCTCACCGAGCAGGCAGTGGCAGCTCCACACACTCAGCACCCTGACACCCACTGCCACTGCTGCAGAACTGCTGCCGGGCTCCCTTGGCTTCCCAGAACTTTGCCATGGTGAATATCATCTCTGGAACAAGGCGCAAGACACCTTTTATGTGACTGGTGGGTGGTCACTGGCCAGAGACTGCAGCGTTTAAATCCCATGTTCCCAAGCAAAGTGGTTTCTTTCGGGTGTTTTTCTTAATTGTTTTCGATTCAAAACGTTTTATTATGCGGGCTTTGGCATCGTATCACTGAAAACNTGTTTTCGATTCAAAACGTTTTATCACTGAAAATATTTGCATAGGTAAAATGGAGTTGAACCTCTCAGAGTTTCTTGGCATTTTCTCGTTAGGCGCAGTGAAGTAGGATTTTTTACGAAACAGCGCCATCTTGTGGAGGTACGTGTTCCACCTGCGGAACAGCCAAAAGCCTGTTGGAAGCCGCGCAGTTCAGCTCGGGCACCGCGTGTTTCAGCAATTGTAGTCTCTATAGCTTTACCGCCGAGAACTTAAGAAAGCAGAAAAAAAAAAATAGATTAGGTAACATATTCCTCTCGTAATATCATAAGACTTCATGAAGACTGATTTAGAAGCATAAAATTAATTTCAAAGCTTATTGAAGTAGATAAATGATAAGATTAAGTAAGATAATACTTCTATACATACTCCAGAATGACAAAGTGACAAAACTAGATTTGAGGCTAATTCCTGAGGTTTATGATTCCTGCAGAAACTATTTTAGACTGTAAGTTTAGCTATACAATTTCATATAATTGTTCACGAGACCGAAGAAGTGGCTTTTAAAGGGAAGACACAGTACTGTCATTTGCAGCAGAGAGAGCTATTACAGCCTGGATTTAAGCCTATAGTGCATTTCTTCTGCAGCAGTCACTTCTATACTAGATGTTATTATGATGTAGGTGAATTGCAGTTTTCTTAGACCTTCTGTTATGTTTGATATTTGTGTGTACCTTTCTCTACTGGCTCTGTTTCAGGCTTTTTTTTCCAGAGTAATTAAGCCATAAATGTCAAATTTAAGTCATAAAAATGTCAGATAGAACTGCTTCATTAAATGGAAATGAGGTGATAAATTTATGTGAACTAATCAGTTTACTCAAAGTATCACTTATTTACATAATATCAAAATAAATAAGTACTAAAAATTCGCCTTCTTTACTGTACTTCATTTTCATGTGTATCTGGCACTCTCAGACCCTCCAGTGTAGTTGCTGTGGCTCTGAACAACATAGAGTAGCTGTTGAAATCAGCTGTTGAAATCAGGCCTGGTATTGCATGTCCATGATCAATAGTACAGAACTGTCCCAGCAAGAATACCAGCAGCCATCAGGCAGCTGCATCACACTGACTTTGAGCATTTAGTATGTCAGAAATAAAACCTTTGTATAGGAGCAAAAATGTCTCTTGCTTAGAAACTAAATACAGGATTTCTTTTGTCTTCACTAAACAGCAGGAGAGATTGCCTTATGACAGATATTCTGGAGCACTGATATTATTTTAACATTTTAAATATATATATGTATATGTGCATGCATAAATATATATAATACCAATGCATATTGCCAGTTATGTGTAGGTATATGTGTGCAGAATAATGTCCAAAAGTTGATTCAATGAGTAAGTGAACAGATTTATATTTTGTCTCTTCCAACATATAACACTTTGCAATAACTGTTTTTCTGGTGGAAATGCAGTTCAAAATGGATACAGCTTAGTGATTTACCAAAGTACTTAGAAATACTTTGTATTACCAGAGTGAACTTCATAACCATGAAAATAATTTTTTATATTCCCATTAAATGTCCCAACCATCCTGTATAGCCATTGATTGTCACTATTATTTCATGTCAAATGGTGTGGGTTTAAAGTAAGCACTGAATCAGACTGAAACACATGCTTTGATATGTGAATCACTCTTTAAAAAAAAATTTCCCGAAAGGTTCCCTTTAAGCTTTTGAAGGAGTCAGACTATTTCTGATGGCTTCCTGAAACACTTCAAACTGTAGTTTTCTTTGTAGAAAGTAGCTTGTTCTTACTGTCGCTGAGGGTAGGCTAGCATAACAGATCACAGCGATACCTTTGTTGCTATCCTGGTAAGTGTATTTTGTCTGTGCTCTGCTAATGTCTGTGTATTTAGGCTAAAAGCATATATTAAAGTCCTAAAGTTTTAGCTCAAGTGAACACAGATCAAAATAAGTGCACACTGTATGTTACACTCTCATCTGAAAGATCAGTAAGGGAGATCTTTTGACCATATGTAACAGAAAAATACAGGTGCTGCCAAGAAGAGAAGACTGGACATCTAAGAGTCTGGTGTGCCCTTTAACCATGCTTAGACATACCTACTTCCACAGAAAACACAAGAAATGTTGAAGGACAGTTTGACTATCCATTTACAATAGAAATTACCTTTTTGTTGATGGTGCTTTATTTGCTGTTTTGTTTTGAAATTTGAAAGTAAAGATAGAAATTAGCACTTGGGTAAGCTCTGTTTTTTTTCCAGAATTTTTAAAAATTTATTTTATCTTGCAATGCTAAATGTTCTTTGCATAAAAGTAAATGACCATTCTTTAACTTGAAACTTACTAAGTGCTGAAAGTGATAACTCACAGAAACAGGCTGTGCATATTCTGAATTCTGTGGCTTTGAATGACTATTCTAATGGAATTGGCATTTGTTGCCTTTTCCTCTTTAGCTGCTTCTGCTTTGCAGTTTTGGGAAGCATGTCTTATCTCTTATGTTGCTCAAAAAGCTATCAGATGATGTTCTGAAACAAATGCTAATAGGTGAGAGATGCCTATCCTTGGTCTGGGTCACTTCATGTTTTGACAGAAACAAAGACGTATTTTCATCTCAGCCACTGGAAATCAGAATCCAGTGTGGCAGTGCAAGTAATTTTGATCAGTAGCTTGAGCTAATATTGAAGCCTACAAATTGTAATGTGCGACAGTGAATCTCTGTTTGTGAAAAAGGCAGAATACTATAAATGAGTATACATACCACTTTGTCTAGTTTGAGAAAGTCATTGCCTTTAGTCAACGTCTGTTCATGTTTAAGATGTGTGAAAAGTTTCTTAGTGTTAGGAACAGCTTTTCCTCTTTTGGTATGTGTGATGGGTGCCTCCTTCTGAAATCACACATAGTAATACATCTGCCTGGAATCTAAGAGCCACAGCTCTACTGGAGTTGTAAGGAAGGTGGTGTAATTTTATCTTTGTTTTGTCTGAGGGCTTTTTCTCCCATGCTTAATTATTTCTTATTTAGAACACTGCTTGAAGATTTGTTGTAATATGTTTTCTCTTTTTACATATGCTGCTATTAGAACATAATATTCAGATTTTAATGTGCACAGCAAATACCTCAAAACAAAATCATTTAAAAAACCCAAATCTTCTCGTTCCTCTCATTTTCCAAATATAAAAAATTCTAGTTTCTTTAATGATCCTGGCTTCGTAGAGTTACTCAAAATCGTAAAAGACTGGGATGTGTATTCCTACCAGGAGTAGTTGTTATATTTTTTTATGTGTATCAAAATAATTTCAAGAATTTGGCCCTGTATTATGTAATGTCAGGATTGATACTCATCCAAAGAGGTCGTTAAAAAATGCAAGCTGACAGGAAAGAGGCATTTAAACATTCTACATGAAGCACTTAATTTTACAAATGCTCATAAGGAAATGTTTCCTTGCGGAAGGCTGGGTAAAACTTTCCATCATGTTTTGCTGAGGTGAATGTTAAGGTGTTGTCTGTTATCTGGTGAACCAAAAGAATGCAGCTATCAACTACTTAAACTTAAGTCATAGTCTTTGTGTGGCCAAGAAAGCACAATTTCCCTTCTGTACTGTGTTTATCTTTGATAAATTCCTGTAGATTTGTGACAGCCCTGGCAAGCACAGTCACTGGTGCTGTTTCCTACTTCTTCTACTTCTTAAAACTCTGAGTTAATAATCTTCAGTTTACCTGTGTTGCTTTGATATAGAGCAATTTTTGCCCAATTTTAAAAAATCACAGTTACTTCTGAGATCCATTGGCCCACAAGTCCTTTTCCTTGATTCCACTCCTGCATGCAGGCTTGTGTTTGCAGGTGTGCATTTGAGAGATTGAAGCACATGTGTAGAATACAACACATCTCTACAGGTGTTAGGCATAAGTTGATTACTTCTGGCTTCAAAACAGATAGAAGTCTAGAGAAACTCTGCACCTGCCACAAATTTCCCAGATTCAGAGGTCCCATTCTTTCCATTTTTTTATCATTCTTGACTGGGGACTTTGGGGTTTCTGTATGGGTGCTGCCGATTTTCTTGGTTCTGTTTGGCCTGGTGGGGTGCTGTGACAGATCCCCCGCCTGTGCTGAGCTGGTGGTGCTCTGCGTGGTCCCATGACTCACGAGAAGAAGTGACTCCCACCAGAGTTTGCTTTCCTTGTCATGTGCTCGCTTCTCTTTCTATTTTGCCACCCACTTGCAGAGAAGGAGAAAGCTTGTTCTCCCAGATCACCAGTGCATCATTTTGTGTGTCATGAATCAAGAACGCTGGTAACAAATGGCAGAATTTGCATATTTTGATACTCTATGATTGATGAATTTCCCGTTAATAAATTCAACAGAAAACGTTCGTGCTGACTTTGCCTGCAAAGAGCTAGAAAATTTTGAAACATACTCCTAACACAGCGACATTCAGAGAAAATTTCAGCCTCATTGCACTTTACATCAGTGTTATTACAAATGTCATGCACACAATAATACCTCTAGCGAACAGACGTTACTATGTCTTTTGTACAGTTCTTGCATGAAACAGAAGGACACACAGTTCTGTACAAATTTTTCACGAGGGATATGAATACTTGTCCCACTTGTGAGCTTTAAAGTTCAGTTCAGTAAGATTATACATTTGCTATTTTAATGAGTTCAGTAGTCTAAAAGCAAATTGAAAAAAATGTCATGACAAGTAGTTGGTATTCCTATCTATCAGTGATTTTGAAGGCTCATCTTAAACTTTTACCTATAATTGTTTAAGTGCAAATAGTTTTGCAAGACTGGACCTCTAGACACTTTTCATGAGATAATACCTGGCCTTTTTGCTGAGCTTTAAAAAAATCCAGAAACTAAGAAAACGGTAATCCAAAATTATGTCCCGTATTTTTCCAGATGAAACATTTTATGCATATATTAAAATAGTTAACAGTTTACCTTACTGCCTTTTCTCTTGAATGAGGCAATAAATCTATTTAATTTTGTTAACAGCCATAATAACACTTCAAAGGACCCCTGATTTGCTTCCTCTGTAATTGCCTTCAGCTTCCATTAGAACTGTTTATCAGTAATTTTAAGCAATACATAACACAAAGGGTTTCTAAAATTATGTCTGTATGCATTAGCTGTAGAAGGACTGTACATGTGAATTAGCTAAACTTTGTCACGTCTTTCTGACAGGAAGAAATGAAAATATGGTTTACAGAAAAAATTGATTTTCTATGTAGTTTATATTTATTGCCTCAAAGTTAAAGTAATAATGAAACAGTAATGGACCACTGACCGAAATAAAACTTTAATAATTCAATAGTCTGAATTTAAAATTTAATATTTAATAGTTTTAATAGGTTTTTTTAATATATATATAAAGCTGGCATGCTGATGCCAGCAAGTCAGGGCGACATATTCCAGACTCCTTCTTGGTTTCCCTTGATCTGCAGCACAAATTATGGATAGGGCAATCTGCGTTGTACAGCAAGCACCCATCTCTCAGCTGTTCATGGATTTGTTTTCCCAGGAGCAAGTCCTGTGCGGCAGGATGACAACCAGGGGAGGAGCCCTGGCAGACATAATTTTCCCCAGCATCGTCCTCGTTCCAGCGAAAGACATTGCATCCCCCAGAATTATTGTCTGTCTCCAGCTGTGCCAAGCCCCTTTCCCCCTCCAGGCGGGGGCACCCTCGGGCTGCCCCGGTGGCCGCCGGGCGGGGTGGCAGGTGGCGATGGGTGGAAGGGGACGGGCGAGCGCTCGGCTGCGGCAGCAGCGCCCCGCGCTGTCCGTGCCCGGGCTGGCCGCACGCCCACGGCCGCTTCAGGCTCACGGCCTGCGAGTGTTACATTTCACTAGGAAGACGCTTGTTTTTCTCCTGTCATTTGACAAGTGACTCTTGCTAGGAATAAAATGAGCTGTGCACATAAATCTTCCCTTCCATGTCCATTAAAATGGAAATAGGCCTCTAAAGCATCTATGCCAATTTGGCTATTCTCTAAAGATGTAGTGCCTGAGTGCTTGTTAAATTTGCGATATGTATCACTGTACCTCTGGGAACGCGCCAGGTTCCCTCGCGTTGCTGAGTGTTTGTAGGTGTGCACTCGCTGCTTGGCGGAGATTAGAAAGTGGGCCCTTACGTTTTAAATAGGATGTGCTTATGCTTAAAGGAAAGCCTACTTAGTGACTGAGGGGCCACTTCCTAAGCTCAGATACATAGCATGCTGTGCCTGATTACTGTATGTGGAGAACTATGATACTGGGCAGAGATTAGTGTGGAATTGAACCTGCGCTTTCTGAGATAAGTTACCTGTAAAATTTCTTGAGCCAT
Organism: Callaeas wilsoni; assembly: GCA_013398955.1. Lineage (NCBI taxonomy): Eukaryota > Metazoa > Chordata > Aves > Passeriformes > Callaeidae > Callaeas > Callaeas wilsoni. Next base: position 293,487 of record VWPU01004329.1, on the reverse strand, counting down.
AGGAGTGGGGTTTTTTTTTCTTCTTTGTCAGTATATCGGTGGCTTTCCTAAGTGTATTTCTAAAGCCTCTATTTAAAAGCCAGTATGCAACTTTGATGTGACCTTTGGTAAGATGATTCACAAATTATTTTGGCATGAATAGTTTGATACCCACATTTGTCCTCTTTGTATTTGCAATTGCAAGTCATATGGGGATAATTGGTTTTGTTTTAGAAGCAACCACAATTCAGTGAGAATGCTACATCTTTCACATAAGGTGAATTCCTTTGAAGTATCTTCCTATTTACTTGGTTTTGGCTTTGTTTTCTGTCTTTCTTCCTGAAGAAACATCCTCATCTTTCTGAAGATGAAACTTTGTTTTCTTAGTACTTTATAATCATCATAGAAGGCTGATTTTTAAATTGCCTCAAATGACAGAAACCCAGTGCAAGACACAGTGGACAGGGTAATATTTAAATATTTGTAAGTCTCTTCCAGTTATGTAATCTTTCAGCAGCAGGAGGTCAAAAAGTATTCTGTTTTTTGCTGTGAATCTTGTTCACTTTGCACATTGCAGTTGTGCTCACGTGCTGCTCACAGAACCCTCCCTCTGCTGATTAGATAGCATAGAAAAAGACTAGCTCTGGCTTTTTATTAGCTGAAATAGAAAAATATAAAGCTTCTTAGTATTCATTGTGCTAGACAATTATTTTGAACACCTACGTGTACGTTAAGATGCTTGTATGCTGAATTACAGGGAAAACCCAGTTCAAGAGGGTTAAGTCCTGACTTGGATGGTAGATTAAGTCTTTTTATGATGGTAGTCATGTAACCGGTCCACTGTTATTCCCTCATCCTTTTATTTATGTAGCATAGTTTCATGGGGAAAGTTCCTTATCTTCCAGTCTAAGCCATTTTTTCCCTTATGTCATCTTTGCGATATGTCTGCAGTAAATATTCTGTGTCGGCAGAAACACTGTTCTGCCAGGCAGCCTTTGCTTTGTAACAGTTTTGAAACCTACTCATATAGTATAACATTTGTTTGAGATAGCCTAGTTGCTTATTGTAAGTTATTAGGGGATGAATTTCAAAGTTGCAGCATTCATAGCGTGTGTGTTTGTTTCAGGATGTAGGTCAGTGGTGTTTTCTGTATCAGCTGGAGGAAAGGAGTAAAAGAACTTTCTTCTCTCTGTGTATGTTTCCAGGGCTGATGCGTCACATCAAAACAGAGCAAAAAGGGCTGCACAGAGCTGTACCCTTTTGGACTTTTCTGTGGATAGGAACATGTCTGAATAGCCATAGATAACTCCTGTGTTCTGCCATCTTCACAAAAAAACATCAAAAGATCTGAGCCAACCAGACTTAAATGAAAGCAACATTTTCTTAGTAGTTTCTATAAAACTAGCTTACCAAATTCCTGAAGAAGCCAATATAAAGAGAAACAAGCCAGTAAACAAGATAAACTCTGTGTTCATCAATGCCTAAACCAAAACACTTTCATTGTGTGGCCTACCAAATCTGCAGTACAGAAACATTTATGTTGAAATTAACTGTTCTGATAGAAAAGGTCTGGTGTAGTTTTGACAGCAGCACTTAATAGGCATTATAATTAATCACTCTTTTCTTAAAGGAATGAATGAGCAAAAACATTCAGTACTCTGAATTTAGCCACGTGATCCTAGCCCAGACTTAGGTAATAAGTCCCCAACCAATGATGAAGTAAACTATCATGAAAGCATAAATCTTACAGCTTTAAGACTTGATCTAGAAACACTGAAAACTGTTAAATCATGAACATTCTGTCAAAAGTTATTTACTCTTGTAACTAGCAGAGTAATTTCCATTCTGTACTTCTAGATTTTTAGGGCAATTTTATTCACTATGGGAAGTAATTTCTTTTAATGAAGAACTAATTAAAAAATAAAGACTTATCAGTGGAGACTTTTCACTTAGCACAGCTCAGCTGCCAAAGAAATATTCATGTCCTCCCACTTACCACAGGTGCTGAGCACCCATCTTTTCTGTGGAAGGGGATAGGATATGAGTATGCTCGTAATGTATTGAAAAGGGCCTGTGGTTAGCAACACCTCCTGGCAATCATTAACTGAAACAAAAAGGGGGAGAAACAGGTTTTAATTAAAAACTGCTTCTCCAGAGTCAGCAGCTTGTAGCTACATATTGCTGAAGGGTGAAATAATTTGTGAAACAAACAGACTGAAAAAAAGAAATTAAGTTTATAAAACGTCAGGTTTTTCAAGTAGAGGCACCTACAGTTTTATGTGGTACCTCTGTCTGCAAGATTGAATATGACCTGTATTTTGGTGATTACATCAGGAACACTTCCTGAAGGTGGTTGTCTTTTGAACTCTGCCGTGCCACTGATTACAACTGTTAAGATGCTGGAGTGTGGCAAGGGAGCAGAATGAGGAAAAATCCTACATTCTGTCTATAGCATTTGAATGCTTCTCTGGAGCATGCCATGCTGCCTCTGCTATAGACTACTTGTGTGTTTTGATCAAGTCATGTAATTGTAAATCTTAACAGATAATCAAGAGCTGGTCTTGACACATGGTCTCCATTCTTAACACTTGAGACCATCTAAAGTTTGCAGTTGTCAAGAATTCCCAGTAAGAATGACAAAATTTCTTTGGTCATGTAATATCATGCTGGATGTAAAATTAGTAGTTTTGGCCATAATTTGCCAATGTCAGTCTGAACTCCTGATATATAATAAAAAGCAAAAAAAAACCAACCTCATCTCAAGTTGCACAGAAGAAAAGAGACTGAATCACTGGGGTGCAATTGCAATATAGAGAAATAGAGATTTTTCTGTATGAGTGTTAGCAAGATTAAGGTCAAATTATAAGGTCAAATCCTAAGAAATTCAGTACTGTCTTATTTAAAGAGCAATATCAGAATGTCAAAAACAATTTTAAAACCCCTTCAGGAGAAAAGGTTTCAGGTCACAAAGACTGTCATCATCCAGAGTAGTTCATTATGGTACATTTTAGGAAATGTGAAATAAGTCTCATAATAGATTAATTTAGAAAATTTTCGTGATGAGCTGACCTGACAAATCAAGAAAGCAAGCCAACCTAAAAGTGCTGTGCAACAACTGCTTTCTATTTCCATAAGATAAGAAGCACAGCCACACCACACACTTTCAGTGCTTAGAATAGAATAAAAGGAGAACATGGACAGGCTGTATCGATGGGTCAAGGCCAGTTGCATGAGTTTCAACAAAGCCAAGTGCTGGGTCCTGCCCTTGGATAACAACAACTCCATGCAGTGCTGCAGGCTTGGGGAAGAGTGGCTGGGAAGTGACCCAGGGGAAAAGGACCTGGGGATGCTGGTTGACAGCACCTGAACATGAGCCAGCGTGTGCCCAGGTGGCCAAGAAGGCCAATGGCATCCTGGCCTGGATCAACAATAGTGTGGCCAGGAGGACTAGGGAAGTGCATTGCCCTGTAGCCAGCACTGGAGAGGCTGCACCATGAATTCTGTCTTCAGTTTTGGGCTCCTCGCTGAAAGAATGACATTGAGGTGCTGAGTGTGTCGAGAGAATGACAACAGGGCTGGTGAAGGGTCTGGAGCACAAGACTTACGAGAAGTGGCTGAGGCAGCTGGGGTTGTTCAGCCTGGAGAAAATAAGGCTCAGGGGTGACCTTATCCTTCTCTCCAACCACCTGAAAAGAGGCTGTAGGCACGTGGGGGTTGGCCTCTTCTCCCAGGCAACCAGCAAAAGGACAAAAGGCAGAGGCTTTCAACATCAGCAGCTAGGGATAACTGAGTGAAATGAAAAGTAACCATTATCTATGGTACCAATGTGCATTCTCTTCCCAAATATAATGTTGCTTTCTTCAGCCAAAAATGCAACTATGACACTGCATCCAGTCTGATTTATCTTCATTGAAGTTTTAGAAATAGTTTGTTGATGTTGATCATTCATATCCTATCTCTAATTTCCCTAAACACCAAATGATTTTCAACAGCAAGAGTGGAAATGCATAAAATCTTTTACTGTGTTCCATAACTTTAAACCTTCTGGAAAGGCTTAGCATGTTTATATGCAAGTAAATCAAATAGTACTCGGAAATGTTCCTGCATGGTCAAACACAATCATCTGTAGTAGTAATCTGTTGGCCCAGACTCTGGCACATTTTTCATTCACTGATTTATACATTTTCCAGGCAATTACTAATTATGGTGTGGGAATAGGACTGTTGCAGGGACCATTCCCAATAAGCAGTTTGCATGCAGGCTCTTTGGACACTTCAGTGTTGACTAACATATTTGTGTACTCCACTGTGCCAGTTGGCCACAACATTTGGGAACTTTCCCAAGCACATTTAGTTTACTCCTATAAATATAGCTTTCCATTTCCCTCTAATGATGTCACAGCCTCCATGCCAGCTCTGTTACCTCTTCTGTTTTAGCTTTGACACATTATGCCTGCCTCTTACTTGCTCCATTAATTGCAACTCTAGCAATGGGCAGTAACAGCGAAACATAGTAACGTTTGGGATGGGATTGCTTGGGAGGATGATCTTTGTCTAAACTGAAGGAATAAACAACTGAACTGAAAAAAGAGTTATTTGAAAGGGTATCTGGGAAAGAGATTTGTGTGCGTTTTGAGTTGCTGATAATATAAAAGCTTTTTTTTAGCCCTCATGAAGAGGGTTGGGTTTTAGCCATGGAACTTGATCAAACGTGTCATTTTTAATTTAACTGTAGCACTCAGTGTTCCAAAGTGAACATTTTGTACATTTTTACTATATTACCTTTCAGATGCATTAATTGCAAAAATAAAATTTTAGAAATTAGGAAAAATTTTTTAAGGTTCTTATAAAGCAAATTAAGAGTTCACTGGTTAATTTAATATGTGAACTGTTCAAAGACACATGAAGCAATAAAATATCTTAGTTAATCTGCACATAAACCAAGTTCATCTGTTCAGATATTATGAGGCGGAGTGTATATAATCGAAACTTATGGGGAGATAATTGTGAATGAGTCATCAGAAATTTTTTAAAAATAAAATCACAAGTTTTATTTAAATTGTTGACTCATCTGCGATTTATTTTCCAAACTATTCTATCCTGCTTGTCTGTCAAACCACATCCATGGTCATCTCAATCTTTTCGCTTAAACAGACTGTGCAAATATTGAAAACCATTCTCCCATTTAATAAAATATCTTTCTTGGTCATTGTCTGAAAACTTTGAATTAGAATTTTATTTGTGCTGGTCTCATTTAGTTTGTATGCCACCTGTTTATTCTGAAGTGCAATGTTGTTCAATCTTAGGAAACCACACTTAACTGCAATTTCAATGCTGCTTTCCATGCGCCAGCTAGAAGGTTTGGAATCTTGGTAAATGGACAGGAGTAGGAGTAAGATAAAATGTTTCCTTTTGATTTCCATCTGGCTGTACAGAGAAGGAACAAGATATATTCCATCATGGTAAGCTACTATCTGGAGATGTAGACACAGATAGTGAAAATGATCAGGGCTAAGAAGGAATTTCTGAGTGAAGAGAGGCTGTCAGGATTAGCACTGTTTAGTTAAAGATGAAAGGAACCAGGATGTATTTATGTAACATGTAACTTCTATAGACGAGCTGCACCAAATGCATCTATTTATTCTCTTTAGAGAAGAGAGGCCAGTGGGTGAAGAGGAAAGATGAGGTATAATTTTTTCTGTGGCCATCTTTCCCATAAGGTATTGCTGAGAATATGTCCTGTGTCAGACGCAGGAAAGGACTAACCCTTTATATGGACAATGCAGGTTAAACCTGTAGTTGGCTCTTTTTTGGTGCCATTTTTTTCTTCTTCAAAAGATAATTCTTAATGCACTACTGTTAGGAAAATTTTCTAGACATGACAAATACTATGGATTTACTATTCCATTTACCACAGGTGCATATATTTTGTATACATTTTAAGTTTTATATATATAGTGCTATGCAGTTTTTTAAGATTTTCTGTGCCACTTTAAGAACATACTAATTAACATTACCACAACTCAACACTAATCAAAATTTAAAGCTGCTGCGTGAAATTGCATGAAATACAATATGTGAAATTCTATGAAGTTCAAAACAAAATTCTGAGCTTTGAATTGTAATAAATGTCTATAATATCTATTTAATGTTCATAAGAAAAGTGTTCATGCTGCAGTGAATATGAAATAAGCACAGATAGAGTACTAAGAATTAGAAACTGCCTGGCTTGAGGTTGCTTTGTTATTAAACCTTGTAGATGTGATTTAACTTGTTTGTGTCACATTATATCCTTTAATAAAACATGAATAATTTTGCAGTTAATTTTGCTGTGATCCACAGTATTTTGTATCTTAGTCTGGGATGTTAATCTTCCCTGTGATTATAGCAGCAGACTTAATCTGTGTGATGTGACTGTGAATTTGTTGCTGCAGATGTTGCTTTTCACATAATTTGTTTCAGGAAAGTGGAAAAAGCCATTTTCAGGGTTTGTGTGGTTTTGGTTTTGTTTCACATAGTTATAGACATAATTATTTCTGATAGTAATTTTCCCTCAGGTGTACTTAATCGGTGATGGGGGTTTTGTCATTGATTATAATATCTTCTTGTCATGTTTTGATAACTTGTTTAACATTCAGTTCAGGCTCCCAGGGTAGGATTCATTGCACCTAACTTCAGATATCTAGAGCGTAGGCATTTCTGTCTTTACTGCCTCCCACCTCTGTGGTGTGATTCATCTCAAACTAAAATAGACATCTAAAATAGGTCAGAAACAGTGCCCCTTGAAAGCGCCTGTCTTTATTGACTGTAAAGGGAGCCTGTGGTAACACACAAGAGACACTGACACTTCCACTGCAAATAAAGCCCACCAGAAGATGCCGAGGTTCATTTCTGCCATTGCTTCCATGAAAGAAAGAATTGCAAAAGCTACCTTCCCTTGGCAAGGAGATTTCAATGTGTCCCTGCTCAATAGCAGCCACATAATTCCCAGCTTTCCATCTGCTCTCATTCCACCTGAGACTCTCTGTCCATGGAAAATTTTCTTCTTTTGATCTAGAAACTTTATAGTCTTACCACTAAGCTTTCAGCATTTTCAAAATGAGCTGTGAGTGCAGAACACCAGGCAATAGTCATCTGCTCCCATAAAGAAGGGACAAGGTTTTGTTAGATGGGAGCAGTACTCTGTCAGTATCACAGTGTTTAATTTAGGTTTCACTACATTTTTATGCTTTTGTCAAGTAGCTATTTTTCCTGACCAAGTGTAGGTTTTTAGACTGTCATCCTTGATAATAACAGTTCTATCTTCATTTAATATTGGCACACACATTTGTTGATTATCAATCCACCTTCATCTCAGTTTTCTACCTTGAGATACAGATTAAGCCATAAGAATGTTAAGAACATTCCACTGCTTATAAGTTTATGGCCCTTTTTAGATGCATGGCAAGATGAATCGTGAATAATGCTGCTTAGTCACTTGTATGATAAATATTGAAGTCATGCTGACTGAATGCAGAAAGGAAATAGATAATACTTTTACTTTTCCTGTGTCCTAGAAATACTATCTTACTTAATATCTTACCCTACTTTATTTTTCCCAAAGCACGTTTAATAAAGCAAAAAAATGACTGTTGTGAAGATTAAGACTTAGAAAGTCCTTTTTTGGGAATTTAGCAAGTTTTGAAACCATTTAGCCTGAAGATTGGAAAAATGGTGGGTTTATACTGTTGTCTTTTGAGTTTTCTTTTAGAATTTCCAGAAAGATAAATAGGGTAATTGAAAATCAACATTAAATCAGCATTAATCAGCATAGCATATTCTATGATTGCCCAAGTCTGAATTGCGAATTAAATAAAAAATAAAAAATAAAAATCATTCAGTTTAATGAGTTTCAAATTTTCTAGCACTGGGAAAGTATCTTTCAGCTGTATTTCTAGATCATGATTTTTTTGCACAGAAAAATGCAACGTTTGCTTCTACTTAATATAGCTATTCAGTTGCTGGATCATTCTATATTTTTATAATAGTTTGTAAAGGGAAATGAAAGTGCGCTGAGTCAAGATCTGGAACAGCCATTTGCCCTCAGGATGGTATTGACTGTTTTGTTTCATAATCCCGTATCTTTTCTCTGCTGGAAAGATTATTTTAGACAGTATCAGTACACAAACACTGCCACTGCACTTTTAGAAGGGCAAATGGCATCAAGAGGTTAAGGACAAACACAGATAGGACACATTTTGAGAAGAGACTGTTTCTGCTTTCTACCATGACCACTTATAAGGCTGTATATATGACAACAAAGAGATGTGCATCATAGCAAAATCCTGACGTCTTTTCAAGCTAATATGTTAAAACTGATTTGTGGCATGTACTTAAAGAAAAAAAAGGCAATAAAAGGTTTTATTGCTTGTATCTAGCTATAAAAAGGGAGTTTTGCCTTGTCTTTAGGAGAGTACATTTTGTGAATAAAGTTCGAGCGACAGGTCTGACATTTTCAAACTTACTCAGCCACTCCAAGTGCTTGGCCTCTTAAGTGTACAACAGTGAGAGCTAAATGCTCCAAGTGGCATCAGCAGGGCTGATGTGACTTGAGAGAGGCTATTCAGAGACTGAGTATCCTTGAAAATTAGATGAAAGATGACATTAATTAGACAATTGAATTAGTTACTGCTTTTGGAAGTACAGCTGTCAATATTAACAGTGCTTCAGCAGATTCCAATTCCAAGGGTTGTGATCCCATTCAGGATTGTTGCTCTTGTTACCTTCAGGACAGAAAAGCTACCAGGGTAAATCCACTTAAGGGAATTTTATTAAATCGTCAGTAATATTTCAAATTTTTCACACTGTGAAAGAAGGCATGATTATGTAATTTATGGGTTTATTCCGGTTATTCTAATTTTTCAAGTTTGTGTTCATTTTATTCTGAAATATATTCACTGACAGTATGGAAAAACTATGGAATTTTAATCAAGAAAGAAAACAAACAGACCTCCTTTTTCAAAGGCCTGCTGATGTCCACAATCCTTACTCAAGAGAGTATTTCCAATTGCCGTGTAAAGTATGGGACTAACCAGTCATGAATTTTAGCTTTTGATTCATTTCTGTAAGTTCTTACTCAAAGGACCAGTTTAGCAACTTGCATCACTCATTATAACAAAAGATAATTTCCAGATGGAGCCGAAATAGAATAAATAACAAAGACAATTGCCTTGGTACAAGCTTTCCTGACAGCCTTTATCTTCCAGATAAAATTCTGTTACTCATTTTCATTCATAGTTTATTCTCTGAATACTTTTTATACTTCCAGAACAGGATACATCTCTATGTAAAGATTGCAGAATAATTGCAGTATAAAATAAATTATCAGAATGAAAATTAATAAAATAATACCATTAGGAAGAAAAAGTATTTTTTGAAGGGAGGATAGGCAGATTAGAGAGGATATCTATTCACAGTAAGCTGTAGTCCTGAACACATTATCTCAAACTTGTATCTTCTTCTGTTTTTCCTTCATGGGCTCTCATCCTATTTTTATCCTCAGGATGAGGCACATAATGTAAGATGTTCACTTAAAAAGAAAAAGCCACTCTGCTGATGGTGATACATAGGCAATGATTATCATCTTATGTTCTTTCATAATTTCACTCATCCTTAATGTACAGTGATCCTTTGCAGTAATGTACATGATTTAGATTCTACGTTTGCTGATAAGAAACGACTCATGTTTTGCCAAGTGCCATGATACCACTGTATATAATGTTGCAATATAATCAACTTAAAGCATAAGTAACAAAACTGACACCTAAGTGATATGGCACATGGTGAACTGACAAGTTGACTGTTTAGATTATTTATTTTTTACTATCTGAGATCACATTACTTTGGAGGTTTTGGTCTTGATTCATCAAGAGTTAATGTTAGATTTGACCAAAATGTTAAAAGTGTCCATTCTACATAAAAAATTGTCTTTGATTCCAAGGACCATCTACACTTTTTCATGAAATCTGTAGTCATGTCAGAAAACAGAAATGTAGTCCTGACATCAAAAGTGAATGGCAGAGGACACAGGTTTTGTGCTATATATAGCTTAGTATCTGTGCTTTTGGCAGTTGAAACCCAAGAGTTGTGGGGAAAAATAAATATCTTTTCAAATCAGGTATGAGTTAACTTTCAGAGATAAATCTCTCAATTTTTTGTGATTTGGTACACTACACTTTCTCGCAACTCTGCCATCCTCTCCTCCAACTCTCACATTATGCTTAAAGTCTTGTAGACTTCTCTATATACAAGCATAAAGTTTTCATTCAGTTTCCTTTTTAGATTCACTCAGTCAGTAACTGTCATCAACATACAACTTAAAAATAGATAAAACCAGTGTTTATATCAGGTTAATTTCAATTACCTAGTAAGTGTCTGTATACAATCGTGATTTACTGATGGTGAAGTTATAACTGGAGTTATAACTGTGCTTCAGAGGAAGCACAGATCTAGTGCTGGGAACTTGAATTGTTTCAAGAAAAATGAAACAATTTTTCATTTTGAAAATGAAAAAATATATTTGGATATTCCAAATATCCAAATTTTGGATAGTCCATCCTGGCTTTGTTGAACCAGGTGGAAAGGGAGTCAGATATAGAACTATTTAATTGTTAAGTCTTCAGAGTGTGAGAATTAATTCTTACACCTGTGATGACAAGAGTATTGTAGGGCAGTGCTGCACGGAAGTCCTAGCTGTGGTCAAAAATTGCTTGTCCAGAATACAAAAGGAATCAAATGATATCTTTTGGACTTAGTCTCATTATGGTTGCCTTCCATAATTGTTGATTATGTACTGCACACTTGATAGATTATACAAAATATATTCTGAATGAGCAACTGTATTCATAAACTCACTTAGATACTGAATGATTAATTTTAATTTTATTCACCTTTTACAGCATAGAGAGATTTACTGTTAATTAAATGAATTCTGAAGTTTGCCATTTAAAGGAAAAATGGTTATAAGAGTTTGAAGTCAATTAGTGGATGTTGACTCTGTTTTTTTCAAAGTAAATGCAATACTTGGTAAAATATTTCAGTATATGCAACAAAGTAAGATTACCTTAAAAATTAGTTGTATTCGTATTTGCACTTCCTCTGAAAGTTTTGTCATTGTTCTTGTGCTTGAAAGGGAAGCCATCATACAGAATAAACCTATTGGGACACGTTTTATCCTTTAGTATTTCTGACATATAGTTTTTACCTCTAATGGAAGATATTTTGTTTTGCAGTGCACTTGTCATCAAGGGTTACACAAATCCTTATGTTCAGGGTTAAAACAGGGCTTGTAAGTTCATACTGCCTTGGTATCAGCACTTGTTCTTGTGAGACACTTCCTGGTACAAGCTGGTATTTGCACACTCAAAAGCAACAAAGACCAATGACGGAAATGTGGATAATTTCCCTCATTACAGAGACAAGATGAAAAACAGGTTTTACTTATCAATAAGATAAGCTGTTCTATTTCTACCAGTTCTAAATTCTACCAGAAATTTCTATTAGTACTAGAAGCCTGAAAGGGAGCAAGAACTTCCTTGTACTGTGTTTCATTGTCTTTAATTCTTCCACTTTGCTTTCTGGGAGCTATACCAGCTGGAAATGGTTCGTTTCTGAAACTTCGTATGTGTGAGTTTTATACATTGTTTAACGTATATTCGTCAGATTTTGGTTTTGTATCACTTTGTTGATGGGGGATAACAAGGAAATATTTTTGGTGTAGAACTTCGTTAAATAAGCTGAAAGGAACTCTAAATAAATTTGGATATGAAAAACAATTAGATTTCATGTGTAGCTTCATAAAGATAGTAATTAAAATTTGATATGTGATTAGAATATCTTTTGTCTGAACTGTGGTAAAGGTTTGACGTAATTTCCAGCCATTAATAGTTGGAAACTAGAACTCTTTAAACATTAACATTTTTCAGTCTAAAGCAAAATCGGGATATTTTAAGCCAGATGAGTAATGTATCATATGATACTCCCTCTATTTTGATGTCTACAACAGAAGATAATAAACATCAATTCAAGTACAGTGTTGTCAATATTGGAAGATTAGTAGGCTTTCTCTGAGTCTGTGAAGTGATAAGGTCTAGAGGTTTAATGTGAAAGCTCTCTAATGTTCTGAAAATCACACACTCACACTGTTCCTGGAGGAAGGCACGTTTCTTTAACCTGGTTTTCCCTGATAGAGACAGAAATGAGAATAATATGTGATATGAAGTCCATGTTTCTGGATAATTGCTCACCTAATTCAATAAGATCTGGTGATTTAAATCTTAACTCAAAACATCTGCTTTCTATTGCACTACATATTTTGAAGAGAAACTATATATCACAAGCACTAGCACATTAAAAAGCTAAGTGTGTTCATCAGTTTAAAGAAGTGCATCTTGTCTCTGCAATCAGAAGTAGAAGGGTTTGTATTAGTGTCCCTGGATTTTCAAAGTACTTTATACGATTATCTGATATACACAAATATATGCCTTCTTTTTTGATGTGTAACTTACTGGGTTTTTTAATACATATTTATCTCTACATAACATACCTTGCATTTTATACCTACTATCAAAAATCATAGGCTATGCATTAAAAAAGCCACTTAAAAAATTAAGTAAATAATCACACTGAAAATTTTGGAGAGTAGTATCTAATTAAAATGTAACGTTCAACATAATTCATATGATACAGATTCAGAGCTTGATAACTCTTACGTTCAAAAGTAACTGAAATTAAAGCCATCTCAGTAGCATTGCCTTATCTCATACTTTTAAACATGTAGAACTTTGTCATTTCATGTAGGAGATTTTTTTTTCCTCCACTGAAAGTCTCACTTCATGGAATAATTAAATCATTACTTGGAAGATTCATGGGAGCAAATGTTTGAATGGAGATTGCATCCATTTTAAGTACTTCTGCCACTGAGCTGTGGCCATGGTCTTTAGGTGTGTTTCTCTGTTTGTCCTGTTGGGTCTCTTCAGTTTCCTTCAGTTCCATTTCCTGCTCTCCTTCAATTCATGTTGCTTGATACCCTCCTTAATCGTCGTTGCATTCAGTTAGACGTGGGAGACCTGGTTCCAGCTCCTTGTTCTGAGGAGATTGCTGAATCCCAGCTTTGGGGCCACTGGCTTTCCTGAAATGTGACTCCTCATGTAACTGTGAACACTCATTCTGCCATGCATCAGTTCATGCTCTACTGAATTTACCTGTGCTCTAACTGCTTCCTGACAGGAGACTAGTTGCATGTTTTTCAGAAAAACACTGCTGTAAACAAATGTTTTCAATCTATTTTGAGTGTTAACACAGAAATGACATTCTGATTCCATGAGGATCCTGCAAGAGTATGATGTTGCCTGTATTGCAGTGAGGTAGAAGAAAATTCATGGTCGTTACCTTTCCTCACAAGGTGGAAGTTAGTGGAGAGTTAGAACAACAGTTACAATACTGTGTTTTCTCTCCAGGTCTATACTGATTAGATAGGGAGATACGTTTATTGGAACTTAAACGCAGGAGCAGGGGGACTGTTGCTTTTTTTTTTTTGTGGTGGAATTGGTGGTGGGTTTTTTAACTGCAAATTTCTTCACCTAGGCAGGAAAGCCAAAACAACAGATAAAAGATCAGGAATAGTATTTTCAAAAGCATTTTTCAAGTAACAGGCAGCCAAATCATGGTGAACAGTGATCCCAGTAAGAGCTCCCAGTGGAAGACTACAGGTAAAAGATGTGCAGTCCAAGAGGAACAAATAGGGAGCTAGCAAATCTAAATACAGCAATAGTATTATGATCATGAAAGGCATTATTGCAACTGTGACTAGAGCAGTTAGGTTTGAATGTGAATTAACTAGCTTAAGATTTAGCACATGCCAGATGAGAAAATGAACTGAGTTTTCTATATTCCTGGTAGAAACAAGGATTAAAAATTATGAAAGTTGAAGCAAGAGAAATTCAAGCTAATGGGTACAGTTACTGAGTAGTGAAAGTACTTGTCTATCAGAGGAATGTACATGGGATTTTGCACATGAATTCTTCTGATTATGCATTTGGTGAGGAAACTCTGATGTAAACTTCTTTCTTCTTTCAGGGCAAACCGTTTTAAATCTCCTTAAAATAAACTTTATTCATTGCACTGTGGAGAAATAGCACGTGTTTGGTAGGCATATTATAAAGAGGAAAGTATCAGCTCATAATAAAAGATTCTCTACTCACATTATCAACAGGCTGGTATCTTTCATTTGACCAGTTGAGGGGCCTCTTTGCTAATACAAGCATCTAGATCTTCTGGAAGAGAAATCAAAGAGGGGAGAGTACACTGTAATCTGAAATCTAGGTCTGAATAAAATGTTCCAGACAGTAGTTCTGCTTTGATTCTGTAAATGTTATAGAAGCCATATCATGGTAATTATAAGAAATTGTTAGATGTGAATAGGATCTAAGAAGATTTTTTGTCTTTGGCTTACAAAATAAGATTATTGCAGTATGTACCACTCTGACATACACATTTAAACAGACAGACATCTCTGCATCTTTCCCAGCTCCTTTCATAGTCATTTTACTTTAGAAGCTGCATTATCTCCTATTGCTAAAAGCATTAAGATAAAACAGAATAAAAAACATAGGCAGCCTGGCAACTCACAAGGCTTTTAGAATTTTGACAAGTTCCTTTTGAAAGTACCATTTCTTAAGTGGTTTTTCTGTCTCTTTTAAACCTTATGAATAAAATACAAAGTGCTTGACAGAACATGGAAAGTTAGTTTTGCAACCACTTTACAATTTTGCGCTTTTCTGTAACCCTACTTTTCAATTTTTGTAAATTGAACACTTATTTTTTGTTGCTAAAAGGTGTCAAGTTCTTTGAATATTACTTTATCGTCTTCATGTAGTTCAAATGATCTGTACTTGAAGAAAAGGTGTGATGAATGCTTTTTGAATGATCAGTGCAGGTGTTCACAAGTATTATCAGCCTTAAAAAATAACTTCTTTAAAACATCTTGTGTATAGTTAATGAATTAAGCTGTAGGTCTGTAGCTTTGCTAAGCACAGTAAGGCTCAGAATAAAATTCCAACCTTATACTTAGCAATGATAGGTAAACCTTTCTTCAAGAGAGATTCAGACTGAAGATGAGAAAAAAATAGTTAGAAAAGAATGAGGAAAGAGAAGCTTATAATGTCTGTTATATTTAAACTGACTATAGCTCTGTAAACAGTCTCACAAATACTTATTTCTCCCCCGTAGTAGCACCAAAAATTAAGAAACGCAAAAAATACTAATTTGGAGAGCAATACACAGTTTCTTTCTTTTTCTAGACAAGACAGTCAAAATGACAAGAAAGCCACCTTTGTGTTATTTAAAGCAAGTTGTATGTGTTAACATAGCTGTCAGCAACTGAAATGATAATATTATCATTGTTATCAAATACAGCTATAAACTGAACACGAGGCATGCTTCAGGTTAGTCAGAAGAGGTCCTCTGTTTTTCACTGTGCATGCTTGCTTGAAATGAAACTGTGTTTTATTGGTTAACTGGGATGCTTAGCATAATCACTTTGCAAGGCTGTGGTGGAGGGAGGTGATTATCACTGAGAACAGATGGGCAGGTCCAAAGCGTTGCCAGATTCTGCACTAGCTCCATGTACTGTAGGTTCTGGCTCTCTTTTCTTTGGCATTTCTAATTTTTATTCATCGTGCATATTACGACGGGCTAGCTGAGCTAGAGGTCAGGGAGCAATGACCTTACAGTTTAGCTCACAGATGCAGGAGTGAGGAATCCAAAGCGCTGTCACTGTACATCTGAACGGATGGGGCAGACTGAATTTTGTCCAATTGCCTCCCTAAATGCATAAAAGGATTTGTCTCCGAGCTTAGCACGCTGCTCTGCATCTGTAGCTCTCTGTGGATTGTATTGTGTGTGACCAGAAATGATATTCTCGGATATGAACACTGTCTCTGCCTCTCCTAAAGTGCATCCTCCTAATGGGACCCGGTTTTATACTTTTCAGGTAAGTGAACTTTAATAAAACTGAAAGGATTTTAAACGATAGGTAAACTTTGAGTAAGAGTAGCTAATATGTTAAGAAGCTTATGTATTCATTAGTTTTGTATAGGTAGGAGAAAAAATGTAAGAAATCAATATCATCACAGTAAGTTTGCTGCCTTAAAAAAATTGGCATGTAATTGCTCCTATACTAACACAAAATTACATTCATTATGATTTTTTCTATTATTTGTATTTTCCAATAATAGTATCATCTTGCAGTTAATTAGATTTATAGTTCCTTACATGGACCCACACTGTCTCTCTGTTTAGTTCACAGAAGCACTCTGTTGAAATTACCAGAAATTCCAAACTCATGTTTTACAAAATGTATTTTAAAAACTTCATATATTGTACCTGTCTGGATTTTTAAATATTAATCCTGAATGTAATTTCATGCTAGCTGATGCTTAATTTGATTCCTGTGAATAGTAATCATACATGTGCAGTCGATAGAACAGCAGAATCTATTGGCAGGATTAATAAGGTTCTCAATTTTAAGCCAAGTTTTGCCTCATCCAGGTAAATAAGCTTGTGTGCTTAGCTAAAGGTAAGAATGTATTATATGCTCTGTATCTTAATTGCGGATCTATCTAATTACAACCATCTTCCAGTAGCATTTCATTATAAGTAATCTGCAGTACCTTGGCTGTGAAAAACTATGCAATCCTACATTTAACAATAAAAATACCCTCTCACACACCCCTGCCCCAGATGGTCCTTACAGCACTCTGGCTCTGCAGGGCAAATCAAACACTCCACTACTTAAAGTGGCAACAGCTTTTTCAGCTCAGCCTCTGATAGAGTTAGGATTTAAATATCCTTGCTGTTCCTGATTGCCTAACAGGTTTGCCTTTTTCATTACTTATGCTGTTGTAGAGGGATTCTTTAACATGTAATAAACCCTGTGTATATGACCAGAACAGGCAATCTGAAGCAAAGATGATCGTAAAAGTTGATTATAAAATGCATGGCAAACTTCTATCACAAAATCCAGGTACAACATTCCTTAGATCCAATAACTGCATTTCATTCTTGTCTCCTTTTAAATCCATTGTTTTTAATTGTACTGTCTTGCCCTTCTTACAGTGATGTCAAATGATAGTTGAGGGCTGTGCAGAAAGAATGGCATCTTCCTAACAGTGACGATCTGCTGATCCTGGCAGTGATTCAGAGACATGAGTGCCCCAGGCCTGTTCCTCTACAGCATGACTACTTTTTTCACACAGTGACATCTAAGTATTCTGTACAGCCTCCTGTAGCTATGCTCTTAAACACTGTTCCTGACGTCAGGTATTCTTTCTGAGTATGTCTAGTTGGAAAAGTCACAAAAACTAGGATGCTTGGTTGTGATACCAACCTGAATATCTTATTTTGTGATACTTTATGAAAATAAGTGCTAGTGATTAAGTATATATATATTTGACATTATGTATTATTGCTGTTAGCAATCTCCATGATTACCATAGACATTATCCCACATACAAAAAATTCTCTTTTCAAAATTATTTCTTCTGCAGATTTTTGAGCTAAGGGGTCACTAAATAAAAGGAAAGTAGAACTAAATTTCCTATTGCGTCCTGAATACTTTAATGAACAATGTAGAGTTAAATGACCTTGGAATGTAAAGCTGTTAATTCTGGACAGTATGTGTTTGTGTTTTAGAACAGCTAGGTGTTATAAGGGCTAAAAGAATCCCTGAAAATTAAAAAAAAAAAAAATTAACCAAAGAGAGCCTGTATTGTCTTGTGATGTCCTTTTTCAATTTTTTCCTCATTTATTTATTTATATATGTGCAATATAAAGTGATGTGAAGCAACTTACCAGTTCTTGCCTTGGCTTCATTGTTCCTTGTCTCCTAGCTTTTGACCAACATCTTTGCACTACCTTCTCTTTCCCTCTTGAGTTACTTCTGTCTTAGCTTACAAATGTAATAATTGCTGAGAAGGACTTCATATGATTCTTGTTACTTATTTTGATCTGTTTTAAAGTATTTTCACCTTTTGCTTTCCTATGTATTTCATTGTTTCTATATGTGACATTGAATCTCTTTAAGACAGAGAATCTCTTTTGTTTAAATAGCTTTCAAAGTTTTGGGACAGGTTAATGGTTCTTAATTTGAAATATGTACACTGGTATTCAATCTAAATATGTGAAAGTAATCTTAGCAAAAGCAATGTCTAGCATGTTCAAAACTGAACAAATACATAAATTGTGAGATGAGGGCCTGAACGCGGATTGATGGAGGGCAATGAGTGATTAAGCTACTGATTTTATTGTGCATTGATGTAATGACTAAACAGTTGAGTTAATTGTGCATTGATTAAATAACACAGCATATTAATTCTTTCAGTCACAGGAATGGTGCTGAAAGAAGCAAAAAGCATGTGTGCAAGTTGTAACTTTATTACCAGCATTTCACTAATGTTCTCAGGAAATAAGACCAAGTTGGATTGTACCAGCCAAGGAATCAGACTGGCTGTACAGGGATGCATCTAGCAGAGCACTTGGGCTAGACATACTCAGAGTTAGTGTTTGACGGACTAACTATCTCAAGGTTCTTGATGCTCCAATGTCTGCCCTGAATTACATCAACATCTGTGACTGTCTAGAAGCTATGATATTCCTAGTACCATGGTTCTGCTCAGGAAATTTGTCCTGAAACTCTGCAAATGTTAAAAACATGATTTGGTTCAGTGTATTTCCTGAACCACCTGTTATAATTCAAAGAAGCTTAAGCTTTGATCCTTAGACTATACTTTATTAAAGCAATTAAAATAGAAAAATATACACGGGAAGAGCTTATATGAAGAAGTTATGTATTTTCTGAAAGGGAGGAGTTATAATGCTGTTATGAACAAGGTTTAACTTTATAATAACCAGGGCAATACCAAAATTTAGTGCTTTGTATTTCAATATCTCTATGTTTCATCTCAATTTGTATGTGCCGACCTTGACAGACTTCTGCAGCTGTATAACAGAAAGCAGTGATTTTCTTTATTTTTGCATTCAAGCTTGATAAAAAGATAGTATTTCTGCTACTTACAGTGGATAAATTAGTTTCCCTGGAGTCCCACAGTGAGCATCTTTCATGAACATTGTGAACAGGAATATTAAAATAGTAACATTGCCTTGCTCTCTGCTTGGTCATGTATTTTGCTGATTTAATGGTTATTTGCATCTAATAATGATACAGGTGGAAAAGTTTGGATTAGAAAGGAGATAGTTTTAACTTGATTATTGGTTGTGAAATTTGGAACATTAATTCACTGAAAAGTATTTTTATTCAATCTCTTTTTATTGGGGCCTTGAGGGTTGTTACTTTTTTTTTATGAAAGCATAGCACAAAGGAACTTAATTTCGAAATTTCAGATTTTGCTTCTGAAAGTTGTCTAATATTGCTTTGGTAATTTAAAAGCAACTTAACTTTATGTTGGTCTTATTCATACCCAGTAAATATTTTTTGTTTTCTTAAATTGGTTGTATACAGTAACACATGTGAATACTAACATGCACTACTTCTGAACATTCAAAGTATCTTCACATTGTACACAATGTTTATTTCAACAGAATTCGAATTGAAAAAGACTATTTTTCTCTTTCAGTATCTATGAACAGTATTTCTAGCTCTTAAAAATTTCAATTATTAAGCTAAGCACGCATCTAAAGCCCAGAGCAAGCACAGGCCTAAATGGAAAGTAAAAGTCATTGCCAATATGTTCCAACTTAGGAGCTAGGCATGTGCAGTAGAGAGAGAAAAAACATCCTCGAATTGCTGCAGTACATGAGGTTTCATGCATCTGGCTGAATCTTTAGCTTTGAAATCAGCAGTATTTAGTAACAATTTCCATAAATGTAACCACAAACTTTTAAAGACTCGGAAGCAATGGTAGCCCATTTTATAGTCAGATGAGATTTGTGGTTTATAAATGCACTCCTAGGACAACTAGAGTGTACTCCTTTTTGCTAAGAAGTAGTGAACTAAGGGCTGGTCTTTTCTGAAGACTGGGGAGATTAAACCAATTTTTTAAAGTTATCTGACGATCAGAAAGTCCATATAGAAATAAAATTACCTTCTTACAAAACCTGCAGAGAAATCCTAAAATATTCATGTGACATAAAATTGTAAGTATACTATGAAGTACTGTAAAAGTGCATTGCTGATCAAAGGTGTGAAACTGGGTTACTGGGAAACTGGGAAACATTTCTATACATAAAACATATCTATCACCATGATGCCGATTTCTGCTGGCTGTTACTTCTTAGCAACTAAAAGTTACTAAGTGACAGTGAATTAACAAAATGGAAGTAAAAATGTTACTTTTTGGTACACAGTGTGCTTTGAGCTCTGTGGAAAAACACCCCCCTTATCCCCCAGTATTCCATAAGAAATGCTAGATGTACTCATTAATTTTCCTAATAATATCTATATTAATAATTTAAATTGTCTGTATACCTACCCAGAACTTCTGTTTTATACTGTTTGTTTTAGTAATTCTATTTTCTTTCATGTATCTTATATGAAAATAGTAAATGAAACGAAAAGCCACTTCTATAAGAGAAAGTATCTTGTTAGACTTTGTATACAGTTAGTAGGTGTGCCATGCTACTCTTCTTTAGTTGGCCATAACTTTTCAACTCTTTTTTTGCTTCACATATTTCAGTGCAATACAATTTAGTATCAATGAAAACAGCTTTTAAGTTTCTTTGCAGAAATAACCCAGTGCTATGAAAAGAATATATTCCAGGTGATGGAGATAGGTTATTAGTCACCTTGTATCTCACCACTCATACTACAACAAAATTCTTGTAAAATTGGGTGACTCCGTTCCTACTCTATGCAAAAGTAATTGTACATGTAGAAGATGTGCTACATATAACATGCAGAAGAGAGCCAAAAAATTGTGTATACTTTCAGACCTGTGTCACCTCGTCCATGGGAGAACTGTGGAATCTGATCTTACCATGAGCTTCAGTTGGCTGAGCATGTGGGAAGCTCCTTCCAGCAACCCTCTGCCAGGCGTGAGATTTCTCCCATAGTTTTGCCTAAAGAAAGATTTTTCTCTTCTTATTTATGGCACTGGCGCAGTACATTTTTTTCAGAAACATCATGTAGAAGTTCTAGGGGCATGATCTTTGTGAAAGCTGCAAGCCCACAGCCAATTGGTGACTTGTGTCAGTAACGATGGTGAGCATCACTGAAAGGCCAGCTGTAACTGCAGTCCACTGAGTAACTGGGTTGATGTGGAAGAAGCTGTGGTGCAGATCGTGTAGGTTGCTGTGGCCTTCAGAAGCTTTGAAACCTGTGTTACTGAATATAAATAACAGTGGCAGAAAGGCTGACAGTGAAGTAGTTTTTAAAGACTTCTGAGATGTTAACAGTGGCAAAAAATAGTAATGCTGGACAAGTGCTTTTACTGGGTAGCCAAAAAAAAGTCTTTAAAAAATATGGGCAGTGTCAAAGGCAGGAGACAATAATAAAATGATTTGCATTGCAAATACCTTGGAAATATTTATAGCTGTATAAGTGGGTTTTATATAATTTTGGAATTTAGGAATTTCAGAGGAGTAGAGTGAGAAATATGCTTACAGGCTCTTTTACTCAGAAATAAATTACAAATGACAATAGATGTTGGCCTCACATTATAAGTTAGTGTTATTACCGTGATTTTCTTTTATTATTCTCTGATATGTATTTTTATTGACTGTTTGGTGAGAACAAACTTAGAACTTCTCTGCTCAAATACAGACCTGGTAATGCAGTGTTATTCTGACAGTAGTCAAATACATTAATTTCTCTGTACACAGCTATAAAATTTTAGAGGAGAAATATTTGAAAATTTTATACATTAAAACATGCTATGACAAATAGACTTACAATAATTTTAATCTGGTAGAATTGTTTCTAGAATGGAGAAAGTGAGCATTTGTTAATCAGTTCAGCTATACTGACAATAAATAAGTTTAATCATTTTACTAAGTTGGTGAGAATGTGGCACTTGGACTCCAAAAGTGGAACAGAATTATTCAGTCTGACAGGAAAATAGGAACATTGTCGAAGTGTTCAGCTAAAACGCGTTAAAATTGTGTTACTGTGAAGTATTAAATGTGCCTTGGGTATCTAGGTAAATAATTTTGTTTGTACAAGAGTCAGTTTTTTTCTTTTTGCATAATTCTATTGTGCCAGAGAATTGTAATTTGTGGCCATCAGAGCTCATGAAAGACGGTGTTTTAACCGGAATCCACACCTATGTCACACAGACCATCTCTCAAAAGCTCCTTGTTTTCTGGTTGGCTTCTGAGTTTTAGCTGGAATTGGGCTGAGAACTGCCACAACTGTGGGGCTGCCCCACCTTATACCCTCTTCCTGCTTAAAAATCAGTAGTGCTGCATGGTCCCATATTTTCCATAGTTTGTTTTTCCAGCCAGTCAATAAAGTGGTCTGATAGTTTTTATGAATCTGCTTTGCATGCAGTGAACTGGGAAGGGTGGCTTTCCTGAATATTAACTGACCGTTTTGATCTGTAGGTAACATTTGCATCCTCCTCTAGTAGAAACACAGGTTGCTTAAGGTAAAACTTAGAACCATTATGGTTCTAAGATAACCCTAATTACTGTGAATTTGGTAGTGGAAATCAGGAAAACTAATCTTTCTTGCCAAAAGCTGCAAATCGAAACTAACTGTATGCACATACATATACACATGCTTTCAAAAAAAAAACCCCAAACCAATTAAGAAAGTACATGAGCACAGAACTGTCTATAGTATTTTTCAGTTGTAGAGACTTTGTAAATTATGTTGCTTACTCAAAAAATATGATCATTAGAGTGAGTGAATACAAGATCTTTATATACATAGATACAACAAAATAGAAAGATAGGGCTTGAAGTCTTTAAGTAAATATTCATGTATATTTTGCTTTTGCTTGTCATAAAAACATATTTTTTCCACATAATACCATTATTTTATTTGTTGAAACTAAACAGTAGCCAAGCAGAGCAGTCAATGCAACTTTCCTATGCGGAATTCCTGTCATGTGGAGCATGGCCACTTCTACTTTGCAATATAATGAGGTAGAGTCAGAAAGTACCTTTCCTTTTTTTTCCAGAAGCACTGGAGCTAAACCAGAGCTGCTGTTTCTTTTGCAGCTGAGTGGATGTGACCAATAAAAGCAGGGGGCCAGTAGGAGGAATAGCAATAGGAGTGCTTTTCTCCTATTCCAGAAATAGGATCATGGTACAGTTTCTGAATCATAGCTAGAAACCGTGTTTCTGGCTAAATTTCAGAAGAGCTTTCAGTGTTGGATTATTTTACCATAATTTGCATGGAAAATAAAGAAATATACCGGTGCTTTCCAGACTAGTAAGGATACTAAGGGTTATTACACATTATTGTGGGTTGGTTTGATATTGGTTGGTCCAACTGAATCTAAGCTGTAAAGAGTTTCAGATAATAAGCTTTCTTTATAGGGAAAACAAGAACAGTATAGGCATAGCCTGTTCTGAGAGAGCACAGATTATTTCTCTGTGGATGAATGTCCTGAACATCCTGTATAAATTGTGATGATAATCTATTGGAAATGGTATGGTTTTTCCCTTAATGAATATTACCAATCTTGCTATGCAGCACTGATTAAACTTTCCCATCCCTCTCTGAGAGGAAAGTGTAAGTAACTGACTGATTTCATTGTACATTTCAAATATATTCCCAGTAGTTGTCTCAGATTTAGATCATACTGCTGCCTTCTTGATTTGCTGCACATTGGACCAAGTAGGGGACACTACCATCCTAGAACACTATTAACTTTATTTTATATAAAGCACTTCGTCCTCAAGGTCTTTCTATACATTGTTTAGAAATTTGTAAGGTGAGAGGATCTGTTGCCTGCCTGATACTCATAATCTAGTCACTATCAACAGCATGAGCTGATGATGTTGAAAGGTGGGTGATCTACCTGAAAATTTCTTCTTTTACTTATATCTGTCTTAAACCAAGGAAAGAAAGCAAGTGAAGGCAGAAAATGCAAAATACTTGGCATGTTGAACTGTCCTATGATCGAAGGCAAGTGACAAAGTGCTTAAGTGATTTTAATGGTTTTAAATACTTTGAGATGTGAATAAAGTTTTTGCTGAGGAACTTATAAGGAACTATGCCTATAGATATGTCTGTTTTGGGAAAATTACTGTGATAGAAAGCATAGAATTATTACTAGGGTAAATAATTTTACCTTTATTTATAGGTTGTATTTTCATTTTGAATGCAATAGTGTTAGTATACATCACAAGATTTTTAATCCTAAATTTCTTAGTAGTGATTTTAGTAAATAAATTTTCTTTTGCCTCATTTATTCCTGTCTATTTCAATATTCAGTTGGCAGTTATGCTTAGCAGAACATGTATGGAGGACTATGAGGCCAGGATTGTTTTAAAGTGACAGCTGGCATAATTCAGTTGAATTGTGATTCACTCAAAGATATAAACTAATGAGAAGAATATGGATTCAGTATTTTCCCTGAAAGAATTAGAATTAATGATTCATGGCAAGTTAAGTGTTCTGTGATATTTTTACACTAGGAGGAATTTTACAGTTTTCCATGACTAAGAGTGCTTATTCCTATGAAATGTGTTACTCCTACTGATGGGTCTAACAAAGTATGAATTAATTTTTACTTACATTTTTAATTAAGTATTCTGCATGCATGGTGGTGGCACAGTGTGAGGAATGACTTTGTCTACACCATCAGCCTCAACAGTGTTGGCACTGAGCAAACCTTCGCGAAGAGCGGTGAGGAGATGTCAGTAGCACTGAAAATGTGTTGAGGGTGCGGTTATCTGCAGGGATATGCTGGTGCTCTGAGCCTAACGAAGGAGTAAGGGAAGGTACTTCATCTGGATTCTTGCATTTATGTCTCCATTAGTATGTAGTGTGGCAGGGTAAAAGTCAATCTGTAGAGCAGCAGAGGAGGATCATGTGTCTGCGTCATCCACAGGGAAGTTGTTTTGGAATAAGTCATCACCTCCTCAGGATGTACATCCACAAAGGGATGGAAAGCATCATATTCACCCTCACAGGTCATCTTTCAGTTTCATTTTATCCAGGAGGTACCCAGTGCAGGTACTCTGAAATCACAATGCAAACCAGAGTTGAGACAACGGGGAATCTTGCTTCAGATTGCCTGACAGAAAATAAAACATAAATGTAGACTTGATTTCTCTGATGGCAAGACCTGATAAACAGCATTTCAGAATAAGGGCCAAGACCTGTCAGTCCCAAATGATGTTATGGAAGAGCGTATTTCTCTGAAGGAGTCCAGGAACATAAGCTGCCCAGTGTTGAGCTAACCTTTGTCAGTACAACTGCATTGATAAAGACTATGTTGACTCTGTAATGTCATACAGTCACTTCAGATTAATCTCTTCAATACGTGCTATTTGCAGTGTGTCTTATTGTCTTCTTATGACTCTATTATAAAAATAAATGCTATGTGGAAAAAATTATTACTAGCATCTCACATTTCTGAGCAAACAAAAAACTATTCATGTACGGTTTTGATAAAGCAAAGAAAAAGATTTCTTTTGTGTTGTTACAGAAACTGCTTTTCTTTGCCATACTTTTATGTTAGTAGTAGACACAGAAAATTATTTCAGGTTAGTAATTGAACCTCTGTTTCATGTGGTTGGGAACAGGAGTTCCAGATCAGCTCAGTGGATGGCTGTGATGTATCATCTTGAATGCGATCTCACAGCACCTACAGGACGTCCAGGACATCAGACCCAGCCAGAATAGATTTAGGACGGGCAGATCCTGCCTGATCAACCTGATCTCCTTTTATGACAAGGTGACCCACCCGAGGGTTGAGGGGAAGGCTGTGGGTGTCATCTACCTGGACTTCAGCAAAGCCTATGACACCGTCTCCCACAGCATACTCCTGGAAAAGCTGGCAGCCCATACCTTTGCTGGGTTACGAACTGGCTGGATGGCTGGGCCCAGAGAGTGGTGGTGAACAGTGCTGCATCCAGTTGGTGGATGGTCCCTGGTGGCGTCCCCCAGGGATCAGCGTTGGGCCCAGTCCTGTTTAATATCTTTATTGGTGATCTGGATGAGGGGATTGATCTGCCATTAGGAAATTCACAGGGACACCAAGTTGTGTGTGTGTGTATTGATCAGGCCTCTGTTGGCCTGAAACCTTGGATAGATTGGCTAGCGCTGTGATGAACAGTGAAGCTTAAAGCTAAATATCTGCTAAACTGTGGTCAGCAAAAGAATGAAATTAGTAATTTACACTAAATACACATATACAGACATCTATTGCTTGTAGTAAACCTGTCGACATCAACCTTTGTGTCTCAAATAAATCACATTAGAACGTCTTGTGTCAGTAGTGTGTACGTTCATCTCCTGAGACTGGGAATATGGTAAATTCGCTCTTTTGAGCAGCCCGAGTCCACTGCAAGTTTGAGTTTTGGGCAAAGTTTCATCCTCTCTCTCACTTTTGGCTAGTGAGGAGATTCATAACAGGTCTCTGAAACCAACTCTCCTTCCATTAATTATGGTTTTTTTATCATTCGAAGGCAATTTCTAGAGGGAAGCTTAAACCTCTGGAAGCACGAAACTATCAGTAATGTATTAGTGTCAAATTTATTCTCTAATCTTTGTAAAATAATCTTTTTTATTCAGCAAGTGGAAGATTTCATTGGATTGTCTAGCTTTAAATGCCCTTCCCTCTTCATGTAGGCATCTTCTACATAAGTGCAATGTTTATCTGTAAGAATTTTTACATGTGATTGCTAGAAATAGAGAGTAAAGGGAAAATATATATTCCCCCCAATAGTCTATATATTGCTGCAATTTGCATCAGCTCTTTGCTTTCCTTTATAAAGAGGGAAATCTGATGTACGTTATAGCCTCCAACACCAGCTCCTGATCCTGCTTGCATTTGATATTCTGTGGGCTGTACTGAGAATTTATCTCTTCAAACAACTTTCTGGAGAAAGAGCAGTTTGCACTCTTTCAGTCAATCAGAATTACTAAATTAAATCATCATGACTCCAGCATGGTCTGTGACTCTGTCTCTAGTGTAATTGTGATGGGATTTATTAGAGCAATATTATACTTAGTGTATTTTAAGCATTTAAGGAGAAAAGGCAATTCAGAAGTTCAAAGAAAATGCTCATGGAAAAATCCATGTTCTTATTTATCACTTTTAAAATAAAACTTAAAAGGATGAATTAGCTGTCCATTTTTGTAGTAAAATCATTTATTTTACTAACTTGATAAAGATCCTAACATTGAAAAAAAAATTCAATCCCCCGTCTATATGACAGGCTATTGATTTCCATGTATTTATTCCTAATCATTTACTATAAGCATCCATGTATCTTCACAGGACTAAAGTCTGATTGTAAATTTGCTGTCTATCCAGTTTATGATAAAAATTTTCTGTCAAGTTAAGTAAAATCAGTAAAGTTGTTATTCCATCAAAGATACTTTTTTAGAGAAGTGGCCCTTGCAATTGCACCTGTAGCTCAGTTTGCTTGGTGACTAGGCTTGGTAGCATAGAGAGACATTGCTGCTCTCAAATATTTTCTGCCTTCACTGCAAGACTTGAGTATTTTAATTGTTTGATTGGTTTGGGGCTTTTTTCATGAAGTGCCATAATGATGTTGTGACACTCCAACAGAAGTGTTTTGGAGCAGTTTCTAGGTCAATGGTAAATTAATCCATTTATGCCTTCAAGAGCCCTGACTTTTTGAAAATAATACATATTTTGTATTTTATGGTAAACCACATGAAGTAGGCCAGTACTGCCAGCATGTTTGCGAGATCGTACTATAGAAGATTGATTTTTTTCTGACATTTATTTTGAAATGTCTTGATAAAGCTTTATCCTGCAAAATTTGAGAAGTTCACTTGAGAAATCTTTCTCACAGTGCCTATGCAGTCACTTTTTTACTGGATTATTTATTGCCTTGTAAATATATATAAATCAAGTATATATAAAAATGAATTTGAATATGTGCTTGTGTGCACATACATATATTTGACTATAAAAAATAGCACTTTGGAATCTGTTATAAAAGGCAGGGCATCAGAAATCTTTGGAACACTGAAAAAATTTTTAAGAGTAGGAGGTTTTTTTGTAATTTTGAGAGATTTCAGCAGCCAGAGTTTAAAAATATCTCGGAGAAAGCATGAGCTCTTACAGCTATGCAGCTGTCATTAGCTGTCACAGACCACTTAAATATGGTGTTGAGTATTGTTTAATTACTGACACTATTCGTAAAATATTTTGTGTTTTTCCAGACACATTTGAGGGTATGGCAATCTAGTCTTGCTTTGCATACATGCAATCAGCCAAAGGCTGATGATTTTGTGGCATCTGAGTAAAATAATAAACGATTGAAATTCTAATGTCAGGGTGGAACTACAGCTGAAGTGCTTGGTATGTCACTGAAACAGAGTCCAGGAAGGAGTCCAGCCTTGTGTGCTGGTCTTTTATCACACCTCTACTCCTGTAGGTAGGAATATGATTTATGTGAAATGCTTGCGTATTTCAGGATCTGTTTTCCATGCTATCTAACTAGTTGGGAGCTCTATAAATAGAACTTCTTTATTCCTCAGCTTTTTTAGTGCTTTTAGAATATCACTGGGTAAGGCTGTATAGAAATCTGATCAGAGAGACAGCTTACCTGCCTTTTCTCCAGAAAACAATGGACTGTCCAGGCAATTCTTTCTCATCATTCTCATTTATTATCTAAGTGAAGCAAACTTTACTTAAAGACTTTTACCTCTTGGAGACCTCTCACCTTAAACAAGCTGGGGAAAGTCAGCATATGGTAGGAGCTGATAGGTTTGCTAGCATGATTCCTCTGTGTGATTCATTCTGAGAATGCCAGATTTCATAAAACTGCTTTTGAATACTTTATTTCAGTTTCAGGAAAAAATCTATTAGCTGACCACCCATCAATGAAGAAGGATTTCAGAGCTGTAAGGTGAAAAGCCAAGGGCCAGATGCACAAGGAGATACTGTCATGACTTATTTTGGGTCACAGCTTTCACTAGAAAAGTAGGAATGCCACTGTGTCTAAGTCTAAATCTGCAATTAAGCAACGGAGAAGAAATTTGAATTAGTGTGCAATTAAGCATCTGTAACATTTGAAAATCACATTTAGTCTGTTTTTTTTTTTCCCCCAAAGGTAGCCAGAACAAGAGAATTAGGTGTGTTGATCAGTAATTCAAGAGCAATTGTGTTTGCTTTTGGCAAGTCAGCACCTATGAAAGAATTTCTGGTAATTCCCTCTTCACCAAACAAAAATGCAACAAATCTCCTAGATCTCTGCAATTGGGCAAAGGACTGGAGTTAGCTCTTTTGAAGATCACCCTTCTTGTAAAAGGAAGAACTTAGAGAAAGGAATTGTTTTTATTAAAGAGAGGATTTTACCAAGATGACAATTAGCATTAATTTAGATATTGAGATGCTAAAGTGCAGAGTAGTGTGGTTGAAGAATATGCTGGAAGCTTTCCTATGCCAGCTGCAGCATCAGAGATCCAAATGACAAATTGGATTACATTTCTCTCACACACAAAAAAGGATATGGATATTTTCAAATTTAAGTCCCACTCATTTTGTGTACCAGCTGCTTTATCACCATTTAGTCTGCTGTTATTCCACTTACAGTTCTGATGTAGTTACAGTACTTTTATCATCTCATAGAACATGACAAAAATATATATTCAGATAGCAGCTGAATATACAGTATGATATGACTGGATCATATAATCTACTGAAGAAATAATAAGAACATCTTCATTCCATATGTTCTGCATATTTGGGAAAACCAGACATGTTGGCTCTGATTTTCACCTCACATTTGCACAAAACCAGTGTAAGAATGGAGAGTCAAACCCATTATTTTCTTCCACCTAGTTTCTTCCAAATAACAGTGTTATATTACTTCCT
Organism: Callaeas wilsoni; assembly: GCA_013398955.1. Taxonomy (NCBI): domain Eukaryota; kingdom Metazoa; phylum Chordata; class Aves; order Passeriformes; family Callaeidae; genus Callaeas; species Callaeas wilsoni. Next base: position 263,483 of record VWPU01004329.1, on the reverse strand, counting down.
GACAGGGTTTAATTAAAGGCTCTGAAGATTTTACATAAACTAAGGTTTGAGATTCTTCAGAAAATTCAGCAGTGAATTTATCTGGCCATGAGAAACCTAGCAGGATTGTTGACATTATTATTTTATTTGCTGTGCATACCTGTCTTTGTGCATGATGTGTGAGAGTTAAAATCATTTCAATTATATAAATTTTATGAATGGGTGAGCACAGCTAAGACACTTTTTTGCTAAGTGAAGGTACAGCTCTTTTTTTTCTGATTTCAAAACCAAATTTGGATTAAAGATCAAAGGAAATACAAATTCCATTCATTTTTCAGTGTTTTAGGATCCTTTGAGCACTCACCTTTCCAATATAAATGTTTTACTTTCACTTTCAGGGCAATGTTTATCTCACTTGATATTCTATATCTCTACTGTAAAGCTCTACCCAGACTTCTAAACCTACTTTCAGACCCACCAGCCTTTTTTTGTGTACTGTTAAAGGATATAAACTGCTGTAAAAGTACATGTTTCAAAGATTATATGAGCAGCTGAGGATGCTTGTCTTCAATTTTTTATGTGCTGATTTTTGGTCAAATCGGATTTACTTACAGTAATTATTTGGTTTGTTTTTAAACTTAGCTCATATTTTTACATATTGAAAATTTAAGGAGGAATAGGTTATTCTTAATGAAAATTTTGTGTAGCAAGGTTTGATGTGTGGTTGTGTGATCCCTTCTTGCATAATGTTATTTTAGAGAGTATGACATAGACATGGTAAAATGACTTTTACATTGAAATAAACACCGTTCACTGATTTTTATATGAAATGTTGTCCATCTAACTATAGTAAGATTGGCATTTCCAATGAGGATCAGATGTAGTTTTGGCTTTTATATCCACCTTTCATTAACTAATACATCTAAAAATACTATTCATTTATATTTGTAGTAGAATTGCTTTCAAATTTGAATACCATTTCTACGATATGTTTACTTTACTTACATTGCTGAAGGAAACTTCTGTCTGCTTAATTTTCAAAATAGTTTTGATGTAATCCTATCTGTCAAGAATTGAGAGAGCAAAACAAAATTAATTATGTCAAAGTTTACATATCAAGCAATCAATCTTGACTTAATAAATAATGCTATAACATGCTTGAAAAAACGCATGTATTAAAATTGTCAGCCCTATAGCTGCCCTATTGTCCTTTCTTTTTTGATAAAAATAAGTGCTATAGGGGTCAATTTTAAGAAGAAATTTTACAGGAAAACTTCAATTTTTGTACATCTTATCTAATCTTGACAGATACTAAAATCAAAGACTTCTGCTTTGTTAAAGGAATTCACTCAAATTTGTAAGAACAAAAATTAGACACGTATATTATTTCTGAAATTCAATGTAATTTTTCACTTTTCTAAAGTGATAAGGGGATATAAATTTGCAGATTTCAAGTAACAATGTATTGAACAAACAATATATAAGGAGCAATTTGATTATGAAAAATGAACATTACCTCCCTTATTAAAGCCTCATTGTAAAAATAGTTATAGATTTCACCATACACTACTGAAAGTTAAAATCCATCCCAATTTTCTCTCTTATGCCATGCTGTTTGATTCCATACTTAAGAAGATGGTAAATTTTCAAGTGCAGCCGTTGAGTAAAAATGTAATTAAATAATACAATTAAAAATACAATACAACTAGTAGTATATATCAGGTAGAACAGATTGAGAGGCAACTTACTTTTTGTCCTCTGTCTCTGAAAAGTAAGCTTTTCCTCAAGTAGAAATAGGAAGAGCAGATAACTGAAGCTTTTTCTCACTATTTGAAACCATCTGTGATGGTTATAGTATTGATTTACAGCAGCTTACAAACCCTGTGACCTGCACAGTGAGGTAATATAGATATGGATCTACTAGGTTCTTAAACTCTTTCAGGATTTGGTTCTAGAGCAGTGGAGTTGGGCAGTTTGTAGTAAGCAAATGCAATGGCTTTAGATAAGCAGCTGTCTGGAAAATATTTCACCAGGTCTGAGATACAATGACTGTTTTTTTCCTAAAGAAACCAAGTGTGTGTAACTGCAGGATCCAAGGGCTTCTAGTAAAGAAGTTGGGGCGTTACTGTCCAGAAAGAGAAGAAGAACTGGTCAGTGTCTGTTACAGAGTAAAAAATTACACTAACCCCAGATTTTCAAAGTCTGAGTTTATACTGGCCTACTAATATTTTAATAAGAAAAAACACCTCCCACAAATCTAATTTTGAACCTTTTCTAAATATCTCAGATATTTCAAAAGTCCTGTTTTTCGAGTGAGCTGCTTGGAATAGAATTCTTTAGGATCTCCTGCTTTACTATTTGATGCAGAAGGTGCCACAGTCCATTAGCCAAGGATGACTTATAGAGGACAGAAAATGCAACTCACTGTCAAAGGGCTTGTGTGGAATTTATCTTTCCAAATATCAGCTGGCTGCAAACCCCTCTTGCTTAAAGCAAAAACTCTGGAACTCATATAAGACAGTAAGATGTGCACGGTTTTTTTCTAGGTCAAAATATAATCTTTGGCATTAGATGGGTATTGCAGTAGAATGAGTGAATTTGTCTGTAGACCCACAATTCCAAGAAGCAGTATTTATTGCAGCCCCTAGCAGAACAGATGGAACTCCATGCTTCTCAAGTTGCTAATTAAACAAAAATTAAAGCTTGTTTCATATAAGCTATTGCTTGTCTTTCTTTGTTCAGAGCAGTGACAAGAAGGCATATAATTCTCATTATATCCTTCTCCTTTCTTGCTTCTGCCTTCTTTAAGAAAAGCTAAAATTTTGTGCATAATCTTGGGTTTTTAAGAGATAGAAGAGTAAAATACTCTAAGAAATTTAAGCTTCCTTCACAGCCTGAAAATTGACATTCTTGGGCTTTGTGGGGTACAGAGGACATTTCCATTTTAAATCCTGCTGTGGTAATAATGATGAGAGTTTTACCACTTGCAATGCAAGTATTCAGAATAAACAACTGGTGAGCCAACCTTTTCCATCTCTAAAAGGAAGGTTCAGTGATAAAGGCTGACATGTCTTTTTCAGATTGTCAGTGTTTTCAAAGGCTGTGAGCCCCCAAAGCTTTGCCACTGCCTAAATGATACATTGCACAAAAAATACTGCTCTATAGGAAAACTGGTGGAAATATATAAGATAAATTTCTTAAAACTGTTTCTGAATATTTTAAATATAAAATTTCAAATGAAATCATATCAATATATATTTCATGATTTAGAATCCCATGAATTATTTTTTGTTGGATTTTAATCAAATACGTATTAAATTATAAAGCATCACAATCCTTTTTATGAAAACATGTTATATTTTGGTATCACTATCTTTCTGATTTAATATTATAAGGCTTTAAGATTTAACTCTGTCATTCTTAGAAATGCTGGAATTTGATGGCAGTTTTGTGTCTAGATTATAAAATGTGTGATGCCCTGGCTAGCATTGACCATAGCTACATAGGTACACAAATATATTATTATGTAATTAATTTCTATGATACATTTACTTAAAAAAATCTCTGCTGTCCTGCGATTTATAGTTGTTGAAAATTAGCAATACTAACGGTATGATATTAAAAACAGATAGTGGTTTTTTAACTTCTCCACAATTATGCAGAACTTCTATCTCCAATATTCTTACAATACTAAACACATAGTTGGAAGTATTAGAATTTATTTGCCCTTATTTGCACTTGCTACGGTGCATTTTTTTTGAGTATCAGATTAAATATCTGATATCCATCTTTCTAGATGGAAAAATTGCAACTGACTTTTATGTGGTTCTTGAAGAGCTCCAAAAGATAGGAAGGATAATGAACTTTCTGTTTATTGCCAAGGAGCAAAGCCACAACAATAAACAGGCAGCTATGACTTTTACTTTATTTTCAGTGTTGTTGGGAACTTACTGGTAGTTAAAAAGTGCTGGAACGACTGCTAAGGAAAATAGCTAGTTTTCTTTTTCTAGGAGAGGGAGAATAAATGCAGGACAGTGTCAGGAAAAAAAGCAGAAAAAGTAGTCAGCATGGATCTGTGATTTATTGACTTTCTTAGCTACCTCTTTTGACTTGCAGTTTCACTCTGCCAAAGGGTATCTGTGTCTAGAAAAAGAAGTAAAAAATAAAACTCATATGTACTGCCACAAGTAGTATTGTATAAAGAACAGTATACACAGCAAGATGAAGAATTTAAAAACCTCTGTCATCCTTTCTTAGGAATTAGAAACACCTTCCAGTGATTTCAACTGTCAATTTTTTCCCTTCTTTGAAACTTGTCTCCAGAACAGACTTGTTCTGGTAGGTTGCTTCTCCTTAGAGTGCATTTGTGATCCAGGAGCAATGAGAGAGTTTTGTTCTTTTGTACACCATAAATACAAACCAAAATATTAAATTATAGGCTATGGGCTTTTTCATCTCTTGTGAATCCAAGAAAATAGAGTCTAAGGTCTCAATTTCTTTTATTAGGCTATTAATAACAATATAGGACTACAGAACAAATCCACGCAATTTTTGAGGTTGATGAATATCTCTCTTGGTATTTTTTCCTTCTCAGAACTTATGTCCTCTTTCCTTCAGCACTTATGAAAATTATTTTAGATGAATGACATAGAAAGACCAAATATTTTTTCCCCTCTGTCTGCAAATAGCTTGTGCACATGTTTGTAGACCATATTTTCCTTATTTTAGTGTGCTTTCAAAGTATATTTCTTAAACTGTAGAGATAACAAACTTTTTTTTCTTTATATTAAATATACACTTGTAATTGCACACAGAATATGTGTCTTAGTCATGGCCTAATATGCCTGCCTTTAAAGACAGGACCAGTTTTTAAAAAATTAGCATTAAGGGATAAATGAAACAGAATGAAAATTTTTTTCAGTAGATGGTTTTTATATTCGATGCTGTGTGAACAGGCTGTTTTATTTAAAGAGTAAAAAGCTTTCCAACATCTACATGGGAAGTTTGCTTGCACTACTCCAAGCATGTTTTTCCATGTAATTCAGTGCATGCAACAAAACTGCCCAGAATAATCAGTAAAGATTTTTATCTCACTTTTGATTACTGTCATGTATTTTAATTTAGGCTTGAAAATTCTAATCAGACTAGGAATTCAAAAGTAAAAAATCTATTAGAAAAATAAACACTTTGATCTGTGAGAGCACTTTGAATCTTCTTGGAAGAAAAACAACTGACCAGTTCCTCTCAGCCTAAACCTTTTTGCTATGTTACTATCAATAAAGTTTGTGTTGATGAACTAGTACAAAGCTATACAGATCTCCTCCAACTTTCTCTATTCATCTTACCACTTTTTCCCACTACACTCCTTACATGCTGTCCTGAGAACAGATATTTTGGAAAGGATATTATCTTTAGACTTAGCTAATGAACCTTCTTCTGTCCCAACATGAAAGAGCATGGAAATGTTAGAAGTTTTTAGACTTGAAATACTGTGGCACCATATGCTTAACAGGATGTTTTATTGCCAGGCACTGATGTTACAGCTAAATTAGAGTGAAGCGGCCATGAGACCGATGAGACAAAGCTAATGGTTTAAAGAAACTGAAGTTACTACATATTTGAAGCCTTGCTCTAGGTAGAAAGCATTTTCTTATATTAGATTAGAAAAACAGAACCAGTTAGAAAAAAAGATATCCTACTTTTCAATCACTTTTCCATTTTCTTAATTTAGATCGCAATGCAATTTTGGTTGTATTTATTTTCTAAATTTTAACAATACAACCTTTTCCAGAAGAAAGTAATATACATCAGATGCACAGTTGTTCCACTCTCTCCCATCTTTTCCTCCCTACTCCAGACTCCTCCCCTTCTAGAAGCAGGTATCTGACAAACTGCTATACTTCTATGCTTCTCTCATGTGCATGGGCTGGTCTGGTTGTGTTACCAGCAGCTCCTCAGCAGCCCTTCGTCTGCATTGTTCAATTGTTTGAATCAGGGACATGGAGAAAACAGGGGAGACATTTCAGAAAAATGTGCAGTGCTGTGTGCTCCTCTGTTGAATGCACTGTTGCTGATATGCAAGACCTGCAGGAAGAAGGCTCCATGGTGTAGGATATAGAGTGCCTCTGTAAACTGGACAAATTACAGAGCTGTGCACGACATCCCATTGAACTCTGGCTGTGGTGGTTTCTGTTCATGCTGGTTTGTATTGTTAGACCTGAAGAATGTCCTACAAGACAAGATAGCTGTGTTACCTTGGAAACATCCAGCTGCCCATGGATAATCTGCCCAGCACTTTTGCCATTTTTCAGAGCTTTTAGCCACTCTGGATTTTTTATTCCACTTCAGCAGCCTGATTAGAAAATGCGAGTTTCTGATGCAAGAGCAAGTCTTGCTGTCTGTCTGAAACCTGAATGTTTCTCATTTCTTCTTCCATCTCACTGTTCACCTGCAGAAACTGCCATTATTGCAATAGTTTGAAAAAAATATCCTTTCCTGCTTCTTGAGGGTGGCCTCAAAGTGTGGCACCATTTTGCTGGGACAAGGAACCAGGCACTAATTATTATTTCGGGTGATTACTTACTCTTAACTTACTGTTGAGGTTTGGAGTTGTGTGTCTCAACTCTAACGCAATAAAGAACACAAAGATTCTGGCAGCTCCTGCTAGTCTCAGTTGTAAAATGCACACAAACTACATTTAGGGATGTCAGACAGTACATTGCTCTGTATTTCTGAGATAGTGTCCAATGTATCTAAGGTAAAGGGTTGAACTTCATGTTTTACTTGAACAGATTGGCTTCTTGAGTCAGTTAAATTGAGCCACTGAGCTGTGATCCTGAAAAACAGTTACAAACTTCTCACATAGACTCAGGCAATTTACTTGACCTTCCTTTTCCATCATTCTTCAGAGGTAAAATGCGATTAAAATGCCCTTTTCCGCATCCTTTTAATCTTCTGATGTGTTTAGATTGAAGATGTGAAGGGAAGGGAGTAGGGCCATTGACTACATGACTTTCTCTACTGCTTTAAATGTCACTATTTTCATTTAGAAATGACTTGTGATTAGCCTTCCTGAGACATTTTTCCCCCGTGTACTGGTACCAAAGATGGAGTTAGCAGAGCTGCAGCAACTAGATGTCCATCAGCATGAGAAATGGAGGGAGGGAGTTATTGATGACAGGGACATGCTGCTTCAGAAAGACCTGTAAAAGCAGTGTTCCCTCGGAAACTCAAGAAGCACTTGGTCAGTTACAACATAGTGCTGTTATTAATGGACTGCTTGTAAAGTCAGGGATATAAATAATCCAGTGTAATTAGGACTGTCAAAAGGACTCCATCGATTCTTTAAGTCTATAAAACCATTTCATAAAATGAGGTACTCACTCTGTGTCACATTTAAAACTGATAACCTTGTTTTCCTTTTCAAATTTTATGCAAAACTAATCCCACTTAAAGAGACTGCCTTTACCCACATTGTGCTGTGACAAATTCCTTAGGAAACATCGCCAAGGAATGTTAATTTCATTTGTGACTTTTTAATTAGTAGGAGGCAAGGCATTTTCCTTGTAGAAAAACTGAAAGGAAAAGGTCTGAAAAGAAATGCTCCTTCATAAAGCCTTTTCTAGGGACATGAGACAGATTGGCAAAACCCAGCACGGAAAAAGAACTGCAGCAGTCTTATTTTTAAAGTGACTTTCCAACTTTCTGGAAAGAGGAGACATTTTTGTAGATGGTTTTTAGATTGAAGTACACAAATACTTATCAAAGAAAATGTTCTTGTTTTCTGGATGGACTTGAAGATATGTTTCATATTGCCCTCAGTATCAATAGATGCTGGAAAAAACACACTAGCCTCCAGAGCCTGTGCTTTAGAAATGTGATAAAAGAGACAAATATCTAGGGACAGGCAATTCTAAGGCACATTTGAGAGATGGTAAAGGCATCAAAATGTAGAGAAACAGTGAGACACAATGATGTGGGATAATCTGGCGTCATGGAGTGATACCTCGTATGTAATACCTAATAGTTATTGAAAAACATACTAACAAAATGAGAGGAAATTTGATTGTAAATAGGTAAACCTTGACTGAATCCTGTGCATATAGATAATGTTCCTATTTCCAAAGCTGTTGGAGCAGATTGCTGATACAATTACTGTTTGTCTCCAAAATTTCTTTGCCATGCTTTAGACTATAATTAGTTTTTATAAAATTTGAAAAAGATAAATTCAAATGCAAAGACTTTTTCCTTTGTGTGATTATATCAAGATGATTTTTTCAGAGATCTACATCCTCTAATTAAAAAAAAATCACAGAATCATAGAATATCCCGAGTTGGAAGGGACTCACTAGGATCATTGAAGTCCAACTCCTGACCCTGCACAGGACACCCCAAGAGTCACACCATGTCCTTGAGAGCATTGTCCAGTGCCCAACCACTGTCTGAGTGAAAAGTCTTTTCCTACTATCTCACCTAAACCTCCCCTGACACAGCTTCATGCCATTCCCTCAGATCCTGTCACTGCTTGCTATAGCTTATGGTCAATAATTTATTAAAAAAAAATTCTATACATAAAGTTTTATGGATTAGACTTTGAAATATGATGAATTATGTTTTCAGCATATAAAACAGAGGTCTCAGAGCATCATGGTCATGTACATGTACATAATCAAACAGCTGAGTAGATTAAGGGGTGTCAGGCTTGCATAGCATCTCATATGTAGTCATCAGACCTTGTAAGTTTGTTATAATTAAGGTGTGTGATTCTTTTGAATGGTAGAACTACATGAATAAATCCAATTGTGTTGCTATCACAAGAATTAGACTCAAAGTCCACTGTAGGCCAAAGGGAATTAAATGCAAATCATGTCTAATACTAAGTGGCTAACAGGAACATAATTGCCATGGATAACAAGAAATAACAGGATTAGAAATTAAAAATTGCACATTGTAATTCTGATTCTCAATTTATTGTGCGTTGAGTCAGTTGTGAATCCATGCATGGCAAATACCAGGATTGTGAGTTAAATAAGAGTGGATCAACTTTCATTATCATGTTTTGAGCAAGTGGGAAAATATAGGACTAGTGGGAACATACAAATTTACCCTCTTTCTAATGCTTAGACCAACACAGACCCACACTTTAGTATGGTATAACTCACAGATATGTTTTTACTGATAGTTGCAGCTGTGGGAAATCTTTTTATTGCTCTGTAGGATTTTTAGAGTGTTATCGAGTGTATTATGAAACTGCTTCTCATACAAAACAAGGACTGGGTGAACAAAAACTAGTTGAAAGGGAAGCATAAAATATGTTTTAAGTTGAACTAAATATTTCATTAGACACCTACTTTATTTCACTTCCCAATGTGAAATATGGTCCTATATAAGTTAAATACATAGATTTTTTCAGTATGTAAATTAGTATTTTGATATAAAAAGTCAGTTATTTTTGAAGATATCAGAAATTAGTAAAAATATCAGTTAACTCTATCGACTAATGACAGTAAACTTGTAAACTGTTTTATTGACTTGAATTTCTGACTTTTCTGTGTTACTGTTAGAATGAAAAAATAATGCGGTTCCCTCCATTATTTTTCCCGTGACATGGTGGTAAAATTATTTTTATTGGCAGTGGTCATGAACCTATATCTTCAAATATTACTTAATTGAAATATTTACATGATACTATGTGAAAGGGTGAGCAATATAGTGTAATACTGACCAATAAAGTATAGATATTTATATTAGGAAAATGTTTGTGTATTTTGTATCCTACAAGGTAGTTTTCAATCACTCAGCTAAGCATTTTTATTTTTGCCCATCTCTATTTTTCCCATCTGCATATCCTCTCTTTGGCTTGAATTTGGTTCAGAAAAAAATGCTGTAACCTGTACACAAGTGCTTGCCACGCTGACAAAAGATGAATCAAGTTGTCTTTCTTAGCTGAAGTTCCTGTGTTCAGTTGCTCACAAGTAGTATAGGTCAGCTTTTGGGCCATATCGGTGCCTTTTCAGGAAAGAAAATATCAGAAACTTTCACCTTGCAATCCACTGGACACATACTTTCTTTCTGCATTTGGTTCATGTCTTTTGTGAACCCACAACAGCACCTCAGTGATATGTGATTTTTTAAATTTGTCTTATCCTGTTGGTAAAGCAGCTATCAAACGTGTCTGAAAGCTTGCAGGCTTACAGGAGTCCAAGGGGCACCATCCCAGGCATCCAGTGAGTAAGGCTGCTGCCCTGAATTAGTGCCACTCTTTGTTATCTTGTTCTACCTCTTTTTTTTTTTCTTTTACTTTTTCTTTTTTCTTTTTTTTTTCTTTTTTTTTTTTTAATGATATTGTTTGTACTTCAGGTCAGGATGTCTATTCTGATTTATTTCCAAATGTAACATGGTGAGTTTTTCAGACATTTAAAAGGCGATCATAGTGATTACTGCTATCAGAAGCCTTATATCTGGGAAAGCACTCTGAAATCTTTGTTATACACTCTTCCAATCCACAGTACTCCTTTGATAGTAGTAGCTAAAAAGAAATAAAGAATACGGGAAAACTTGACTAGATGTCTAGAAATCTTTTTGGTTCAGCTTGCTTTTCTGGTTTTGTTGTTGTTGTTGTTTTGTTTTGGGGTTTTTTTTTGTAATTGTTATTGATGTTACAAAATTAGAGTGTATTGTAGCGCTTCAACTATGTTGTCACCTCCAGGGCAGGCTGTTTGATGTCTCAAAAGCTGCCATGCTCTTGTGCAGTCACGTGAAAAAACATCAAGAGACAAAGGTAAAAGTTGGCTAAAAATTGGGTAAAAGATGGACCATGAGCTTAGGAAACAAGGTTAAGGAGGTCCAACAAATGAGATATCTTACAGCCAGTGTGATTCCTGATGCAATAAATATTACTTTGCTCACATGTTTATGCAAAACAAACGGTGCTTTTATTACCAGGGTCTGGGTAAACACACATTCTGCCTGGTTATTATTTCATGTACATATTCCAGAGAGCTGTGGCCGGTCATTTAAGCCTTGCCCCGTATTTGTGTCCCGCTGCTTTTGTGCGTCTAGGCCAGTTTGGCATTTTGAGAGTCCTTATGTATTAGGCTGAAATCCGAGTGAAGCCCTCTGGGGCTGTTATTTGTGGGTTTGCTTTGGTATTCTGTCATTCTTCTGTGCATGTTTGTTCAGTTGTATGAAATGCAAAACTCTTTGTTTACTTTCTGACAAGGGATTAGGTTCACCCAGAGTAAAAGAATGCTTTCAATGAGCTGCTGCTGCTAACAGCGAGGAGGATCCTAAGCTGCAAGTCCTTAAACCTTTTATGTGAAGAGATCAGTGGGGATTGTTAAGTTGACTAAACTGATGGAGATTACTGTACTGAACAACCCTCACACAGCTGAAAAGGTTAGACATATGTTTCAGACAAATGTACTTCAGCAGAGTAATTGGAAAGCAATGCAGTGTCAAAGAATTATGTAATGTGATGAAGAAAATTACAGCAAAAACCATTAGGGCTTTTGAATAGAATTTACACAGAATTTAATATGCTAAATATAATGTAGCTGTTATGTATGATAAACAACATTTTTCCTAATTTCTATAGAATGTCTCTGTTTAGTTATAAATCATACAAAGATGTTACCCTTTAGATAATTGGATTAAGCTGTAATTGAAAAAAAAATAAAATCCTAAATTATCTAGGTACCTAAAATAAACAAGATAATGTTATGTGTTCATATAGTAAAACCAGTCTCAGACTGATTTGAGAAAAATTGTTATTACGGAATCCCAAGTTACCTGTCTCTGTAATATATTGTTGTTTAAGTTACTGTGATTACTTCTGTAGTATTGCAGGACTTAACTGCCAGTGATAATTTACTTAGACTTTAAGGTGAAATGACCAATGGAAATGCGCAATAATGAAAAAGATTACTTTTACATTATTAAAGTTACTTAAAAGCCTTTAAAAATTAAAATCTACTCCTGCCCATACACTACAAATTTGCTCAAACCACGCTATGCTTTTTTTTTCCCTCACAGAATGCGAAATATATACTGTAAAGTTTTTATAGTACTTTAAGAAGCTGAAATGCTTTTTGCTACACACCATCAGAAATCCTAGAGCTACTGGGACATGCATATTGGCATATAGACTTCCACCCGGGCGAAACCCAAGCCTGCCCTCTAATGGCACGTGCTCCTGTAATCCACTGTAGCACAGCTCTCCAAAACTGCCCTGTAGAACACCTGGTCATTACCATGCTCTAGGTTACACAAACCAGTTGCAGTAGTTACAGCTCTGCTTTATTTCTGCAGAACACATATATGTGCTTTTCCTCAAATGAGGAAATGGTTGCAAATGTCTGGGGCAATTTCAGCAGTACAGAGTTCACACAGGGGAGAATGGTTTTCAGGCTTCATAAAGCACTTCTGTAGGAAAAATAAAAGGAAAATACATTGGTGCCTAATTTATGAAGCAGTAGGCTCTGCTCTTTGCTGAAATGAATTTCATTTTGTCAGTGCACCACAATTAGAGATTATTAGGAGAATGATTATGTCTGGACTTTTTTATGCATCTTGATGTATGTTAGAGCTTCACTTCTATCAGCTGGATATCATCCCAAATGAAGGAAAAAGCATATTCTGCCAGGACTCCAACTGGTCCAACTGGTGCACCTGTGTGCTGGTGTGAGCTTTACAAAGGGCCCAGAAAGCAATTGAGAACCTAATGCAGTGTAATTGTGGGTGGGGTTTTTTTGATTTTTGGTTGGTTTTTGGAGTTTTATTTTGAGCCCTGTGAGAAACAAAATGCCTTTTGATGGGAAATGTACCTCTGATATGAAATAAGAAGGCTGTGTTCTGTCTCAAAATGAGAAAGGCACATTTTTGCCATTATCGCTCAAAATAAAAAGGGGAGGAAGTGGAGGGAAGGGATTATAAAGAGCATTCTCACTGCTTTTGAGCACTTAAATAATGTATTTTATACATACTTCTTTTTTAGGTCCTGTTGTTTGACTCTGAAAAGTAATTTCTGTTCATACACAAACATATTCCTATGCTTTTAAATAGCTATGTCTTTGCAGAGTACATTCATTTGATCAAATATGACTTCTTAAAGAATCACACTGACGCTGAGCAATAACACAGGTTTTTTTACTTTGTAGACCTTTCAGTGTTACCTAAGAAAGGTTTCAAGTGTATTACTCTCAGCAAGTATGTCTGCTGGTCTGGAGGTACATGTCAGGTTGAGCTGAAGCTGAAATTCAGGAGCATCCATAAAATGTCACACGCTTCCTCAGAGAATTGGCAGTGTTTCGAATGAAAAGCTGCACTAGAATTTAGGTAATTCACGTTTTCATTCTTCCAGGCAAACAAGGGGTGTACAGTAATGGAGTGGCAAGAGCTGTGTTTACACCTACTCCTACTGCAGAAGCTGTGAGATGACACAAAGTATATAGCTCAGAAATGCAGAGCCTCTCAGGAGTAACCCTATAATTTTGTAGGCTTAGGAGAACCTTTCCTATAAACACTTAATCCTGTGTGGTGTTTTCATGCTTTCTCTATGCAGCATCTGGAGGATCGTAAACCTTGTAATTATTAGGAGAGTAAAAACTGCCAACTCCCTAAAATCAAAATCGTGATTTGCGAGTAATTCTCAAAACTCTACCTGTGTGAGAATATGACCTAAATGTTGAAAACAGCCACGAGGATAGTTGGAAGGTAGATAGACACATAGATAAGAAAATAGTGTTGATGTGTACTGAGGTGATAGCAACTATCTTGGACCTCTCTGTTTTCCAATATTCGCCTCCAGTCCATTTTAAAAAGCAAAATTATTTCAAAGGATGTTTCAGTGTACAACCTTCTTTTAAATTAATATTTCTTATAAAGTAGAGCGATGTAAATGTCTAATTCGTGTCCCACCATGTGGACACATGGGATAATAGAAGTTAAGAAGAAACTTTAAATTATGTCTAAAAAAATTTCTTATGTTAAAATAGAAGCAAAAAAGAATTCACTGAAACAAAGGCATAACAATGAGAACCTTGCAACATCATAAGCTGGAGTGTATTTACCACTGGAAAAATAATTTTACAAAAATATTATCAGAATAGGGTTTTTTCCTGAGTTCATGAAGGCATAGTCTGAGCAGTGGTCTGTCAAGGGCAGTAGAGCTGAGAAGGGAAATTTTAGAACTCATTACAAATATTTTCCACCTGTGAAAATTTGGTACCAAGTTGATGTAAGTTCAATTTCTATAGATACTAGACAACTTTGAGCATTTCCAGTTTTGGCAGTGGAGGAGTTTATGTTTGATTCACTCAGTACTTCATGCTGATAGTGTTTCAGTGCGATAATGGGGAAGGTATTTACACTGCTTATGCTAGGTGTTTAAAGTAGCTTTCCAGATCAGGGAGAGAGACAGTCTTCCACAAGATCCTACTTACATCTTTCCTGCCCTCAGGCTGTGATTACAGACCCCTAATGTGATATCCCAGCTGCCTGCCACCCATGGGGCCCTCACGGATCCCTGTTCTGTCCTTCCATTACCAAGTTGTGGCCTCAGGGTTCTGTGGTCCCCTTGTGCATTGCCAAGACTTTTGCTGAATGATATAAACCACCCCCATGCCAATTGTGGGGGTTTGTTGGGTTTGGGGTTTTTTTGTTTTTTTGTTTTTTGTTTTTTTTTTTGGTTTGGGGTTGGTTGGTGTGTTGTGTTTTGGGTTTTTTTGTTTTTTCCATGAAAATTTTGGGGTTTATTAGGTTGAGTAATCTAACAGAGGAGTCAAGTAGGCTGCAGAGGTCAGCATACAGAAGTGGGACCTATCCATTCAGAACCTGTAAACTCTCATGTCAGCTTGTTATGTCTCCTGAAGGTGTGCTCCAAATCACCCTGGCAGAACTCCCCCCTGCCTGCCCTGTGCTGGGGATGCTGCTGGGGCAGTTTAGCTTTCAGTCTCCATGCCTTAGTCAGGCAGCATTAGTATTCCTACCTCTTCTCCCCAAAAAATCAGCAAACAAGTTGCTTTGATTCTCTTTGACAGAATTGCACTCTGTCACTCTCTGGAGCTGATGACCTCTTTCTAATCTATATAAAGTCTTGAACTGCTAAACTTGTGTAATTTATCATGTCATTGCAGCTGCCCTCTGGGATGTTTTACAGGAATTTTGATTATTTTAATCACATCATTTTAATTGGCTTTATGAATGATACTCTTTAAAAGTGAAAAATAATTACAAAGTTTAATTTACATTTAGAAAGAGCACATAGCTCATAATAGTGAATGAATAATACATTTACTTGACCTTAAGCTTCTTCAGTGATGGTGCACTGATACGGACAATTTCTAATATGTTTTGTCCTCTTATTTCTTAGAACAGTGGGTTTTGAGGGGGTTGGAATTTTTTTTTTTCCCAAATGCCAAGTCTCCCTAGAAAATAAAGATTAAAAAAGAAGACTCTCTGGGGCCTGTCTCTGTAAAATAATGAAATTATCTCCTTGCCTAATGCAGACACTCAGGTCTGCAATTAATACAATAATAAAACTGTTCTGTTGACCTTTCCCATATAGGAGTTAATTTATTTGTTCCTATCTGTTTATCAGTCTTTTCTAGTACAAGATAAGCTGCTAAGACTTTTCTAGTTTGCAACCTTACTTGAATAGATGCATTTTAGTGTCAAGCCCAATTGTAAATGCTGCCTCCTATATTAAAGATATAATTGAAAATTGGCAGTTTTAGGGAAAAGAAAGTCTAAGAAAAGCTTCCTATAAGTAAATACTATGCTTTTCTGTTGGCATTCCATATGTACCAAGACAAAAGAAAATCAATAACGTCTCTTCCCAAATCAAAACACCCTCAAATCAGCATGTGGTAATTGTACAGTATAGAGCCTCGAGGCCCTGTATTCTCATTTTCAATATTTAAACAGTAAAATATTGTTCTCATACTTACTTAGCCTGCTAGGAGTCATTTACACCTATGTATAGAATCTAATCAATTATTCATAATTATGAATTAATTTTGTGCCTAAAGTATTGTAAATATTGGTTATGGTGATACATCAGGGACACAGGGAAATATTAAATTAATCCTAGCAATTTTTTAAAATGTCAAAGTAACTAATTTTTTATTGTGATTTTTTTTTATTGAATTAATATATAGAATTACGGGCACTTCTCTTAATTTTGTTTTGGAATAATTGAGTCCACTGCAGTGGTTTTAAGGGAAACTTACCATTGGTGAGCACATAGTCAGAATTTATTTTCTTTTGCAGAATAAATTCTGTCCTAAACTATTAATATATGGAATATTTGCACAGTTACATAATAATCTGCCCCTTTTTTAAAAAAAAATATACATATTCTAAGGTAAGGACACAGCTTTAAGAGATTTATACTATTAAATTTTAGGTCAAAATATATTCCAGAAGAAAGCTGAGAGGCAGGTCTTTCTCTGCCCATCACTTCACAAAAGTGATAGCTTTGTTGGTTATTTTCTGGGTGCCGTGAGAGTTTCTCTCAGAGCGTGCTCACTGTACCCGCACGGTGCACTGGCACAGCCCACTGAGCTACTGCTGCTCAGAGACCACCTGAGACACTGTGCAGGTACTATGCAAGCTGATCTCCAGCAGGCTTCCTTGTATTTCAAAATCATAGTTTTTTTGACTTGAAAAAAAAAATGTTTATTTATGTCTGACAAAACTGACCTGTGCAACTGTATTAAAAAATGAAAGCTGAATTTTTTTATGCTAACTTGATTTATGTGATGAAGTGACACTTTTGTATATTCTGCTCTGCAAGGGTGCAGTGCTTGCATACTAAGCAACTAGTGTTCAGTTTTCATTACTCTGATTCCATTTTCTTCTTATATTTGGTATAATTTTAGTTTTTAATCATTAGATACAGCCTTCTTTCCCAGTAATATCCCCCACTTCTGCCCCTAAGCCTCTTCATATTCTGAAGTTGCATTTTTTTGATGTGTTGGTAAAATTAACTGATAGGAAGTAGGTGTTGCTGTAGATTAACTGTCATGGCAATGGGAGGACAGGCAAAAATTTATATAATATCTTTTCTCTCAGTGCTGTTCTGTAGTTAAAGTTAGGCTAATAATTCTGACATTGCCACTGTTTCAGTGTCTATAACGTTAATACACTATTGACCTTCCTATGAATTCCATATGTTTTAATAAGAAAAGAATAGATAAGAGCAAGTGCATATGAAACTTGTTTATAAAAGAGCATATGAAAGCAAATAAATTGTTTTTTTAATTAATAACTGCCTCAGTATTATTTTATTTTACTTGTGGATAGAGTGAGAGCAAACTAATGGTATACACTACTTCTTCATAGAAGATCTAAGGTAGACTGTAGTCATTATTAACTTTAGGAGGCATAGTTTGGCCATCCTGTTCTTTCCATCATTATCACCACCTTGTTCAGATCTACAAGAATTAAATTTATTTATATTACAGTCTGGCAGCGTGTAGGAATGGAATAGGACTTGGCTATTGAGACTAAACTAGACCAGTGTACCTATAAGAACATTAATATGTCTGTTATGACACTTTTCCTGCTGGAGTGGTGTTGTCTATATTTATAGATGATACCTCCCAAATGGATATATCTGTTTTGAGACAGATGGGAGAGTGGGCACTCTGTATCAGCTGTAGGGAGACAGACATTGAGCAGTCTCAACTTGGTTCCACTGTTATTTGCACATATTGCCTCCTCCTAGAAGTTGCCTTTGTTAACACCATATTTACGTTTGCTCTCTGTGCAATATAGTTGTTTTCCTAAAAATCAGTTTTACACTTCTATTGTTAAGCATTTCTTGTAAAAGACACTTGTTCACATATTAAAAATAATATATTCAATGAGGCTAGAAGTTCCATACAGAATTCAGTAATGCATGTGTACAAAGCCAAAGCAGGATGCGGGATGAGCTCACAGGTTAATATAACAATTAGTGAATGCCATTCATATGATGCATGAAGTGCTAATTCTTCTAATGATATTTAGATACTGTTGTTAATGTCTTTACATTATGTGTATGTTCAGCATCAACATGGTTACTTGAATAACACATTGCCCTATGGCACTGACTTGTGTACAAATACTTTTTTTTACTTTCAGCTGTGAAGATAGAAATAGCACCAAATAGTCTGAGTCTACCAAAATGTCCCCTTGCAATTCTAAGCAAAAGTGTGAGCATGCTTTAAATTAAATACTGTCTCTGCAAGCTATACATTCATCTGCTTGATCAGGTAGCCTTCAAAATGTTGTGCTAAATCGACTATTGTAATATGTTACATATATTCCACTGCTTCCTCAGGAAGCAAGTAAACTGTGCTTAGAGAAGGCGTGTGTATATGAATTCACAGTGCATACATTGCCAGTGATCCATTCTATTTCACTTGCAGTATTTGTTTTACTGCAAGAAAATCTTCTGAGTACTAGCTGTGTCCTTGGACTTACAAAATACTGTAATAGTGGTAAAATTTCTTCCTTAACACATTTCTTAAATGAGACGTCCCAAAATTTCCTGCCCAAACACATCCTATTTCCTGCACAGCATGTACTTAAGGCTAAATTTAGGAAATTGGTGTTCTGTGTAACTATCAGCTTTTCTACTGTGAATTTGAGTGTCATCTGCTGAAAGTTGCCTCTGCTAAACACAATGCAGGAATGTGTTTAGAACTCGGGCTGTCAGAGTCCCCTGATGAGTACAGGTGCCAACCTCTTTTGTAAGGAAAAACCTGTTTTAGTTTTAGTAATCACAAAGAGTGCTTTAAAGTGTAAAAATGTTTGCAGAAAACAAGAAGTTAATTCCTTCCCTAAGAGGGCAGGAATGGTTCCATTAATCCAGCTATGTCCTAAATTTCATGGGAAGACCTTTGCCAATGGTGTTCCTGTCCTCATCGCTGTCAGCAGCGAATTGCAGTTTCAGTCAAAGTATTTCTCTGATAAGGAGCATGAGTCATCTTCATTTTGAAATGGACTTTAACTGGTCTTGTGGTGCAGTGAAAGTCCAGAAGAGATTAAAAAAACCTTGTGATTTTTTGGGAAGCTTTTTTCATGTATTTCTGAAAACCAGTTTAAATATCATGTGCTGGGGATGGTGCTCTTGTTAATAGGACCCTTCCGTGGTGAGGCACTTGCTCTTGAACAAAGTCGGTTTCCTTCTTGCCAGAGAAAATCCAATAGCTAGAAGCAGGTGAAAAACAGCCTTAGGAGCTCACTTGCAACAATAAAAGGGCAACAGTGATAAGGAAGCAAGCAGCAGATGTGAAAAAAATAACAAAACAACCAAGTGCTGATCTATAGCTCCTAATGATACCGGTATCATATATTTTTATCTACGTAGTTAACAGTCTAATAACCTTAGAATTCTTCTAATGTTCCTAGTAACCTTAGGATTCCTCTGAGACTGCAGAAGATTGTTCTTTGGTCTCACTTGAGCTGGCAAGTTCTGGCTAACTTTGCATACAACAATTGGAGCACCAAATAAATTCTTTACTGCATGTACTTACTGCACATTTAAATGCAACAATTGAACTCAAAGAATCTTGGATGCGTCGAAGAACAGTGTTCTGCCCACTCTGTAATCTGTGAGAGTTTTCACTGTTGTAGGCTGGCCTGGGATTGCAGAACAAAGATGTAATAAATGTTCAGCCTTTCTCTGATTGTAAGATTACCTTCATCTGTCTGAATAGGAAGGAACAAGTTTCTGGTTTTGCTCCTCCCTGATGTGTTTGTGCATGTATTTTGAAGAAACTTCTACACAAATATTGCAGACTTTCTGTGTGTACCAGCTATGACCCTTTTTCACAAAGCTCAACAGCCTGGCTTCCTCTGCTGCAATATCTCTGTTACTGTAGTTGACTCTCCATGGCAGTAAAAATCTGCAGATAGAATATGAAGTTTAAAGCTGGATACTACTGTGAAGTACAACTAATGGAAAAACTAGTACAAATTAAATTTGTTCTGTTTCAAGAGCTAGTGATGGGCGCTGTGGCAATGCCAACAAGTGATGGGTAACTGTTCCAGAGGCAGAATTACACTGTGTGAAACTTGATCCGATGTTGAATATATCTAGTCAAATGTCCTTTAGTGCTCAGATTCTTCTATTTGGCACAGGTCAGCTGATAAAAATTTGGAAAGCCGTAAAGGCAGATAATACCTATGAGGAAAATTATATAACTCCAGACTTGCAATAGCAAATAAAGCCCATCCAGCTCCACAGTTTATACATAGCAGAGTTCCATATGCATTAACAGTATGTCCTAATGAATACTCCTGAAATAAAAGCAATTTTTATTAAGACAACAAGCTATTAGATTGTAATCTGCTATTAAATAAAAATTGCTTACTAAACAGCCTTTTGAACACTATTTTATGGTGATTATTTTCTTTTTGTTTTCTTCTGTTGGTACTTCTAACTACCCATATCTTCTAGTTGATAGAATGGAGTGCATCTAAAACCAATTACTGATTTAAAGAATAATTTATGCTCTTGTTGAAACAAGAGAAAACATTAAGCCTGGAAGAAATTCTGCAAACAATGCAAAACTGCGATTAGCTATTTTTGCAGCATTATTTCCTCAGGTTCTACAAATTATATGTTTCAAGGGTCTTCCATGTGGAGGTAGAAGCAAGAAAAGTGTGATACAGCTCCTCAAGGGAAAATACTATGGGCCAACTAATGTAGAGGGAATGATGGACTTCTAGAAATAGACTCAGCCTTATTAATTCCCTCGTACCATCATAAATTTCCAACTATGTTGTCAGGCATCTGACACTGAGAGACCACGAGATTACACCAAAAGTTTTTTGTGTTACAACCACACTGAATATTGCTCTGAATGCTTGCACACTTATAATTAGGGAGCATGTTTCTGATGGAGTAAGCTCAAATGAATACACACCTACTTAAGCAGAAAGGTAAAGGCAAATTATTCATTTGTAGCTTGAGGAAATGAAAGGGACAATTAAAACCAAAATCATTAGCTAAATCTGGCCTCTTGTGGTCACAGTATTACACTCATACTATTTTTATATTATATATATAATAACATATATTTGAAAATAATCTTGAAGCATCTGTTCTCTGTAAAGGAGCCGGGTATAAACAGCACATTCACACTTCACTGCTCTGTCTCTTGCACACATTGTGAGTCACACACATGCACTTCAGGGACAACTATTTTTTCTCTGTTTTTTCTCCTCTGTAGAACTCTAATATCAACAGCACAGGTGCAATATATTCCAACCAGCATATCATCTCCATTAGCACTGACTTAATTTTGATTCCAAAATGTTAATTATTCTCAGTGACCAAGATAAATATAAACTCTCCAAATTCAGATTCTAGTGTCAACCAGCATGTAGTGGATTTCTGTATGCCTTTATACTGAAGTATATTTTTCATATTAGAATTACTGTTTCAGTAATTTTTAATAGTAATCATAATATCTATCCATAGGAACAATTTTTTGTTACTTTTCTTTGCGGGTTGTTTTTTCAGAAACTGGTGCAGAGAAAAAGCCCCAATCCAGCATTTAAGAGATTAGCATTTTGAGTATCTTTCATCCTCTTTTTCCTTTTTTTGTCAAAATAATTTTGATAATTTGTTCTTTATGCAGTTTTCATAAGAAATGCATAATATATATCAAGCTGTGAAGGTTGTTAGCTACACATATGTACACATTCCTTATAGTTTAATTGATATGAGTATTTTTGAGTGTTTATGGACACAAAATTTGAGTTATTTTTTATAGTGTTGATACAGTTCCATGTTGTTAGACATCAGGTATTCTAAAGAAATATTTAGAAAGTTTAAAACAGAAGAAGTTTCATATTCAAACACAAAAATTTAAAAGCAGTCACCAGACTGAAAATATTTCGTGTTTACTTTTCAGACTGCATGCTGTTTTACTAGAATACCTGAACTGAAAATGCAGCTTGTTTCTCATTTTGATGCTTTGATGCTATCTGCATTAATCTTAAAATAAAAATGGATTAGAAGTTAAACCACAGAAATATTTTCCTGGGGGATTCCTGCAACTATATTCCTACTTACTTACTTCTGTGTTTAAATTAAATAGATATAAAACTGCATTTATTAGTAGATTATCCCTTCAAAATCTGATGGAATTGAAAGACTTAAAAGGTTACAAAAGGAGGGTGTCTGGGAAATAAATTGTTATTAAATGCAAAATCTAAATCTATGTCATTTTTTTCTAAACATAAGAGGGTTAAGTATGCTGCCAGTAGCACTGTTCAATTAAAAATGGCTTATATCCCATAGTTCTGTTATTATGGTCTGTCTGTTTGACTTCATTCCACAATAAAATTGTTCTGTTAAAAATACTTGTAACAACATATGGACAGGTTTTTATGTTAGTCAAGCAGATGCACACAGAATTCTAATATGTACTTAAGGAGATACCCTTTTAACAATATAAAGACTTAACCTATATTTACAGCTGGGATTTGCATGAGTGTTTATTCAGTGAGGTATTAGTGGCCACTATCATGCTACATCTGCAAGTTTTTTTGAGGGTATATTGAAATAAAAACTGAAATCAGTATGATGAAGATTATGTCAAAAATAGCCTTTGCTTTCAATTTATATGTATATGGAGAGAGAGAGAGACGTGTGTGTGTGTGTGTGTGTGTGTATAAAACCCTAAATCAAACGCAGGCTGTGAGCAAGTACTAAGCGTGCTTTCTGACTGATTCAGCACACTGCCAGCTGTCAAAAAGCCTTTAGTTTGGAGTATGTTTCCCAGCACTACAGTAACAAAAAATCTAAATAAGGAGTGGTGGGGTTTTTACAGGTGGCCAAGATGCCTAAGCATCTGGTAGCATAAAGTTGTCAAACAGAGCGACATTCCTGAAGCTTGTGAGAAGGGGACACAGAGGTGGTCACAGAACATGCGACATCTGTGTGTTGCCTCTGCTTGATTTGAACCTTGAACGTTCCTCTGGGCCCCAGCCAAGTATTTGGCTGTGCTGTGCCACGTATTGGACACAAAGTGTGTGCAGGCCAGAAGCACAAGCAGGCAGGTTAGGCAATTTACTGTGGGTTGGTTAGCACACAGCCCTTAGGAAAGGCAGGAGGCAGTAAGAACAGCATAATGGGAAGTGGGCAGGGAACGCTGCCTGTCAGGCCATTGCTAAATGACTTTCAAGGCTGCAAGAGAATATGAAGTGGAAGTAGTACCAATTCATAAGGGCTATGAATCTAAGTGGGAGACTTCTCAGGTGTTTAAATTGTTCTCGGGCAAAATGATTTACAGTATTTGAGGAAAAGGTGGGCTGTTATGTGACAGAACAGCAACTGCTGGTGGATTGAAATGAAAAAAAAAAAAAAAAAAGATTAAAATCTGTAGTCCAAAAAATGTGCAATGAAACAAAAATATAGCTACCTATCCCTTCTCTATGTGAGCAGAAAAAACCCCAGATCATCATTTTGATTATTGCTCTCTGTTCCTGTAGATAAAACTGGTGCAGAGAAATTCTGGATGTAATGTTTTGGGTTTAATTTATAAAATAAAGTAGAATGCAAGCTTTAGTTTACATTGCTTATGAGTTTTGAGTTTAGATTGAGTTCCTCTGAGCTTTATGTGAGCCCAGAGAAGGTACAGGATATGACAGATATAGTACAGGCGTAAGATATATAACGAAGTGGATATTTTTATTAATGTACTTGAGAAATTGAGAAACACTCCTAGAACCATTACCTCTCACAATGTTTGGTTTTGGTTGGTTGGTTGGGTTTTTTTATTTTGTAAAAATCAAATTTGTCTTTTGTGCTGTGAAGCAAAATGAAACCATCCAGTCTATATTTTCAGGCTTAACCTAACTCTGCAAAGGCTGCAGTCCAATGCATTTTGATTTTCAGTGTCAGAAACTCTTATCTCCAAGCTGAACACCTGTACAAAAGACTCTTCCTCTTTTCGCATGTGTCCGAACTCAATATTCAGCCTTGCAGTTGTTTAACTCCTGCAGAAACACAGAAGTGAAGCTCTCTATGATGGGTGCCTGGCCAGCAGTAATCAGCCCTGTCCAGAAATGCCGCCTGCTGCTCCGCTTCTGCCTCATGATTTTACAGATCCCTAATCTGCAGGATCCCTCTTAATCCATCCCTGCTGGCTTTAATTTTTAAGGTTTTATTATAAGGCTATACCTCATGCAAAGACCTTGAACTAACCATAGTATTTACAAAGAATATTTTTTATACTTTCATTATATTTTCATTATATATTATCATTTATATTTTTATACTACTTGGGGCTCTATGTAGTGTATACACTCTTCAATATTGGTGATAATACTGAAAAAGTCTAATTAAGCATGAGGTCCCATTGTTCCAAGCAGGGTAGAAATATAATCCTGGCTACAAAGAGCACACTGTAAAAATCTGACACATCAAATTAAGGGAAGGATGGAACAGAGGTGGAAACATAAAAGAGTGTACATTACTATGTGAGATGGTAATGCTTATTGTACTTGGAAAAAATGGTTGGAACTTCCAAGTTTTTAAGGCATTTTACACGTTTCACAATTGAGTTTATCATCAGTGGATGTCTCTTGTTTCTAGAACTATAATTTATACTCTAAAGTCTCAATAATCAAAAGTAATTAAGGAAAGACAAGATCCTATTAGACAGCAGTGACAGCAGCATGTCATTTGGAAGATAAAGAACAACGAAAGATTTAAGCATTCAAAACCATAATAAAACATGAGCAGGTGAAGACACTTCATTCCCCTTTCAAAGTGTAAGTAGATTTTTCATGCAAGTTCTTTCATATAGTGTCAGGAGGTGACATGGCGAAAAGTACACATACAAATTCCTGAATATCACAAAGGGCTAACTGAATTTTTTTATTAGTAGTATTTGTATTTGTATTAGTATTTCACTTTTGAGGAAGTGATTTAGTTGTTTTAAACCAGCCCTTTCTCCTAAGTGTGGTTTCAGAATGCTGGTGCACCAAGTACAGCAAAGTATACTTGTGTGTGTGTAAAATTATTGGATCCAAATGTAACATGGTTTGTTTTTTTTATCACCACCTCATGCTTTGGTACTTTTGGAGGTCTTTAAATTATTGTGTGTTAACTCTACAGAATGTATATACTGGTTACAGTTCTTGGGGTGACAGAACTGTATTTTTTCTCTCTTAAAAATAATAAGGTGAGTTGGCAGTAGTGTTGATTGTTCTGACAACAAGATACTTATCTCTTAAATAATCTTAAATAGCACTAAAAGACTATGAAATCAACCATTTGGAAGGTATGTTAACAGCTTTTCCAGAAAGCAGCAGCACTGGATACATCTATTCTATATCCATTTAACGGCAATAATGTGTTGAGAAAAAGTGATTCTTTTAATCACCAAGATGCCTTGGATAGTTCACAAAGCTCTATTTTGGACTTTTTGGGGAAAGGTTAAAAACTTTTTTATCTGGAATTACCTTAAAATGATGCCCAACCATCAAAAGATTTTAAGGACATCTCTTGTGATTTATGTTGCCCTAAAGCTGGAAATCAGGTTTCAGAATGCATTTATAGGTAACCTGAAATGATACTCATCAAGAAGTAAAAATTGCAGTTTGTTTGTCTCTTACATGATTGCAAATAAGTAAATATCTGAGACAAGAGCTCTGATAATTCATAAATTCATTCATAATATTCCTGAAGTTAGTAAGAGTTTCTTGTGTCACTTCTCCCGAACAGATGAACATGTTTCTGCTGATCTTGAAAGTGAAAAATTAGTGAGCTGCATTAATGTTTTTCCATTATTTTGCACTTCTGTTGACACAACAGACAAATCTAAAGGGAATTCTTCATCCATAAGCAACATGGTTTTGAGAAGTTGCAGTCTGCATCTTTTCTGAAGATCAAATACTCAGATAACATACTTTGAGTTTATTTGATTGTCTTACCTGCCTTTTGAATTTGGCACATTTGGAGAGGCTTTCTCATGTGGGTGGCATTGTTTTATTCTACACAGCATGCAGGGGTTTAGTGTTCTATATGACTTAAAATTCAGCAGAACTGCTTCAGAGCAGTAGATTGTTTTAGTCTTCTTCTGGCAGCTGTAGGGATTATTTCATATCTGCATCATGATATGCAAACAGAATATTAATTTGCAACATGTTTATTGCAAACTATTGATACTATTATTGAAATGACATCTTTTAATAAGCTTTACTAAAGAATCTCTGTCTACTTTTTTCAAAATGTAAGTTTCTGGCTTTTTTAATTTTGAAGGTTAGAATAAGAGTCAGTTGAGTCATCCAAGATCTTAGAAACAACTATTACAAGGTATGAATCATTTCATCTTCTCTATTGGAGCCCCATGAATTTATACAGCTGACTGCAGTCCCAAGGAAGCAGTCCTTCAGCAGAGCATGGCGCAGAACAATGTAGAAATTCCTGCTTTGTATCCAAAGTCAGGTTATTCTGTGGTTGTTCCTGTGTTAGTGAGTGCTCCTTCTTCATAGGCATCATATGCCACTGGTACAGCTATGCTGCTTTCCCTTCTGGACGTAGGTAATTCAGGACAAATTCAGGGGTATTCTATGGCACAACACAACCATTCTCGTGGCTGGCATATTTTGTTTAGTTTCTATA
The DNA here is from genome assembly GCA_013398955.1 of Callaeas wilsoni. Taxonomy (NCBI): domain Eukaryota; kingdom Metazoa; phylum Chordata; class Aves; order Passeriformes; family Callaeidae; genus Callaeas; species Callaeas wilsoni. The sequence goes on along the minus strand of VWPU01004329.1, from coordinate 236,872 downwards.
TCTGGTCGGTACAGTCTGGTATGGGCTTCTTTTTAACTCTTACTCTTTGCCTGCTTTTATATATATAAGGAATAATTCATAAAATGTGCTTTTTGCTCTGTGTGCAACTCACACATGCACTGAGGGAGCAGGAGGCTCCAGATGAACACACCAAAGTGTGTTCAGCCTGGAGACCTGAGCAGCACCTGAAGCTCGGGGACTACTGGCACTGACTGTAGATTCCTACCTTTACTGGTACATTCTATTGCCAGGCTACCTAATGATAAAACCACATCAGAACTTAGCATTTTCCTGTCTGAAGCTTGCTGAGGAATACTGCTATATGTGAGTGGGGTATTCTTGTTTTTCTGCTGTGAGAGTTAAAAAAAATTCATCATTGTGTAAACACTGTGAAAGAAAAATTAGCTCTCCCATCTGCTTTCCTCTGACTAACATTTCTTCCATCACATGTTTAACACTGAGCCTCTCTGATGGAATTAAAAATAGATGGCTACAGAGGAGCCCACATCTATTAATTGACATTCAATCTTTAAAACTTACAACCATAAAATCACTGGAGTAACAGACCCAACCAGGCATTTATATGAGCGAAATCTTGGGTAAAGGCACTAGTCGCACTCTTTCTGTATTTTACCATTTTGGCAAAATTCTGTTGGGAAGTTCAAATATGAAGATAAGTTGATGAATCTTACACAAACTGGAAGAGAGAAAAGGGTTAATTTTAATCCCTCAGGAAAGTGAAAAGCAGAAGGTTTCATTTTTTCTGAGTCTCTTTACCAGCCCTTCATTGCAATATCTGATCACCTCGGAATCACTGGTATAGTGAGAGTAAATAATTGATCTGTTTGTTTGGCAGCATGATACAAAAGTGGAAGAGGAAAACCATTCCACTCTGAGCCTAAAGGGTTATCTGGCTTGTGGGTGTGTAGAGATCACAACTGTGGGTTCGTAGAACATGATGTAGAGGCTTTATCCTTTAAATCTTGACTTGTAGTCTTGTAGTGGAAATGCTTTTAGTAATTAAGACAGAAGTAAAAGAAAGATAAAAGAGAGATGATCTTTCAGGGTCACAGTGGAGGACAGGAGACAGGCAGCTTTCATGCTTGAGTGATAGGTAAACTTGCACTGGAATGTCATGCACATAATTTTTTTTTTTAAAATAACAATTCAGTAGTTTCTAGCAGGATTTCAAGTGTATTGGAACTCTTGAACAGCAAACCCAATCTATGGGCATGTTTCTATGATTCTATGGAACTGAAGAAGCTGCATAACCACATAAACTCTCTTAAACAAATTTGCATGTAAAATGTTTTATTTTCAGTTTTACTGAGATGATGGTTGAAACAGAGTATGTTTGCAAAACAAATTGACATGAAATCATAACTATGATTCCTTAAAATTCCTGTATTATTATAGAAGCACTGGGGCATATCTCTCACTATAAGCTTTTGAACTACTCAGTATCATGTAGCATTGCAAAATTTATTGGATTTTTTTTTTCTTATAGATGGTTATCATTAAACCCATCATTGTATTTGGGACAGCTGAATGAGTAAAACAATAAAGCTGTTAAAATTGCATCAAAAGAGGCAGAACTGTTGACAGAGTAGGATTCTGAGCTAAAAAAGACAATTCTACTGTTAACTATAGTTACTTGACAGTCATAGCTAAGACTATCAGAGGAACGCATGTATTGATATAATGATGTGTCTTTGTTCCACAACTAATGTTGTGTTAATGATAAAAATCACTACCCTTCTGACTCATGCATTATTAACCATGTCTTCTGCCAGTGTTAATCACTTATTGCTTTGATGCACACAAGTACATAAGCCAAGCCATTGTCTGGAGAGAGTGTTAGTTAATACCCATATGGTGAAATTCTTCATAGCTCTGCTTTTCCCTATTGTTGAAAAATAATAGAGTGTATTCAATACATGTCTTATTCAATTGCAACATTAAATTGAAATGTAAAGTATTGACTAAATGTCATCGTTTGGGTAACCAACTTTTCCTGAGCTTGTTTCCTGTGAATAATGCTACAATTTTAAGTAATGTTTCTAACTCCAAGAATTGTAGTGTTCCATTTTAATTAATGTCATGAACGCTCAAGAACCAAAATGAAGGCAACAAATAAATGGAAAAAGGTCCGGAATTAACCATACTTTGAAGTTGCGTGGAAGGATGGATGGATGGATGGATGGATGGATGGATGGATGGATGGATGGATGGATGGATGAAAAAATTCACAGTGCATCCTAACAAAACACCTCTTCCATATCCATAAAAATGAAAATAACTAGAGAGATACACCTTAAAATCAGTGAAGTAAGTGCTAACTCAAGATAGTTTTTAGTTACAAGAGACACTTCATTGCACTGCACCCTTCCTGTTCACACCAGTAAGATTAATTTCAAAAGTCAAGTGTTCAGCCTATAGAGAACTGTCACCCTTGGATATATTTTCTTACACTTGGAGGCAACTTGCCAAGGAAACACTTGCATTTGCAAATTCAGATTTTGGAATGTGACTGTCCCCTTGGCACTTCTGGCTTTCCACTTTTGGGAACATCGTATTATGGATCTCCCCAAGGTGTGGGCTTGGCAGCTGTGCATCCATTGCAAACAGAAACTGGAAGAGAATTGTCTCTATTTACCTTCCTCCTTCCTCCTACCAAGTGCATGAGCTGTTTTCACTGCTTATAAGATACTCCTCTTAAGACATTCCTGTGAGTTTGCTTAACCAGGGCTACTATTTAGGCACACTGTTAACTGCTGGTATGTGCAAGCTGATGCAACCTAGTTTAGATCACAGTGAAATAAAAAGTTAATTGAATCATTTCAAGTTGTATGAAGTTGAACTACTTTCTCTTTTCCACAGGCTAAGAGCTGGCAGTCAATCTGCAATATCTCTTTTGGTGTCATCTGCATATTTGCAATTATAACTGCTTTCAGCAGTATCTTAATACCTATGAGACGTGCTTTCTTTTGTGCTTTCTGTGGAATTGCGGTATTGCAGGTTACATTAAAATTCACCTTTTAATTCAATTTGCAACTGAAATACAGAACCCACTGAGGGATGTTGAAACTAGATGATCTTTAAAGTCCCTTCCAACCCAAGCCATTACATGGTTCTATGATCTTCAGCAGCAACCAGAAAGTCCACTGTATTTAGCACCTGCTAAAGTTTTCCTTCCCCATGCTTGCCAGTGAGCAGCGATGATGCTACTATGGTGAGGAAACTTGTGTTTTGCCAAGAAAAAATGCAATTAAACAACAAAATGCTTTGTCTATACTTGTCATTCCTTAGGAAGCAAGGCTGGTGTTTTTTTGGCTAGGAGAGAAGACAAACCATCTAATTTTAGGTAATCCACTCAGATATTGAGTTGCCTTTGAGGTAACCTCTTTTTTTCCCTCAAGGGTCAGGAATCTTGAGCTTTTAACTTCAAGTACTCTGAATTACATTTGTATTAGATAAGGTGTGCAAATCATTCAATTTCATCTTTCTTGGTACAGATTCTCTATCATAGTGAGTAGTTACTAATCTATGCTCTCTCAATTTCTTCTCTGTAGGTCTGGTCTTTTAAATGATCAGGGTTCTTTGATCTGCCCTTTCTCAGCTGTTAGGAAACTTGCCCTGCTAACAAAGCTAAGATCTTCATTACATCATGGTGGCTGGCTGTATGTTTTATGGGGATTCTTCTGGGACCTACTAGCTCATATCTTTCTTCTCCCTTTCTTGCTATGTTTTATGAACACTTTATAGATAATAAAAATTATACTTGAAGGACACATAACATACAGATGTAATCATACGACAGGTTGTTACACTTGCCAACTTTCAGTGATGATAAGATGTAAAATTTTGACTTTTAAAAAATAAACATTGGAAAGATGTATTCTTTTTTTTAGGCCCCAGATAATGTTGAACAATTCTAATTTTTTTAAAAATTACAAAGTGTTAGTAGTAGTGTTGTCAGATCCTCATGGTTTAAATTTGGATTTTTACACTAATCAACAGAATACCTCTGTTTTGCAGACTAGATTCTGTATTTTTTATATATGCATTTGCCTATATCTGTAGTTTGATATACTCAAAAAGACTGCTTTTGTCTGGATCTGGAGTCTTTCATGTTGCTGTAGAGGTGAGACAGAAAAATATGTAGCCGATATTTGTCCAGTGATGCTTTGATGTTAATTCTTTGGCTGATTGAATAAGTGTTGCCAGGGTACTATTTTAGTCTTTTTATTACATTCTTTTAATTGTAGTCAGTGAAGTCTTTGCTCTTGAATTTAAAGTTTTAAGCTGTGCTGTTGTCTCAATTTTATATGGGCATGATAACTATTGTTACACTTGAAAATCGTGTTCTTGGCTAGGTAAAATAGCTGTATGCAGAGAAACAAGACTGTAGGTGTCATGAATCCTTTTATGTCCTGGACCACTCCTTGGTCCCTGCTGCAGCATCAGGGACTAGTACCAGCATAGCAAAGAAAACTGGGGTCATGGACATTTCCTCAAGTTGTCTGGTATACACAACTTTAAGCACCTTTGTCATTATTTCAACAGATTTTCAACATCAATTTCTGTTTATTTTCATTAAAAAGACATAACTCATCCAACATACTCTGTTAGGAAATTTGGTCTGATTTATGCTTCAAGTAGCTGAAGGGAATGTTGCATATGGAGAAAATAAACAAAACAAAACAAAAAGTTTCCAAAGCTTATTTTGCTCTTGGAGCATTTTAAATTCAGGCTTTCAGTCAGTGTGGTATTGAGTTTTAAACCAGTGTCTAAAGTGACAGTTTAAAAGAGTTTTTAAAAGCTTTTGTGGATAAACATGTTGGTTTAATACATAAAGACAAATTGTCCTGTCTGCTTTCTTCACTTACAAAGTTTTATGTTTAATTTAAATCAAAATTGTTTCAGTTCTTCCCTTTACAATTAGAATTTAATTTCATTTTTGAATGTGCTCTACTTAATCGTGTTTTTCATGAAAGTTTTTGTGGAAAGACTGGCTTGCCTACCTCTCGAACTTAGGCAAGTTGTCGGATGTACAAATCTACATTTGAACAATTTCCTGGAGAGGAATAACCAGTTTTATGTGTGTTTCATCCTAAGATAGTGTTGAGGAATACCTTTAGAGCAGGTAGCTCGGTTTGCCGGTTCAGTGCGAGCTGCCGGTTGGGCTCTGGGTGGCTGGAACCCGAGGGAAGGAGCTGTGAACTGCTGACCCTTCCTATAACAAAGGGCCTGGGGACCTGCGGGGCACTGCGTGGAAACTCAGGGACAAGGCAGGAGCCCACAACCCCCAGGCTTTGCCCCGCTTGGACTGCGAGGGTATAAAATCATGGGGAATCCTTTGCTCAGGGTCCCTCCTCAAAGGCACCAGGTCAAAAAGTTATTTTGTTACTTAGTTACTGCACCAAGACTAAATTATTTAAAGGATCCAGACATGATATCCCTGCCCTGATGCAATGCAAAGAGGTGAAACTATATCTAAGGTCTAATGCAAATAATAGTTTTCAATCCCATAGATACACTAGTTTTCAGATTCTTTCAGGAGACAGTAAAAAAAGAAGCTTCTGTTCAGGCTCTTTCTCACTTACAGCTTCTTATTAATTTTCTGTGTAAGTGCCTCCACTCCTCCCCACTGATATTCTCCACCTTTGGGCTGTCTTTCCAAGGTGTAGTTTCCTTACGCTGCCTGCATCTGCCACTGCTCATTTTTCAAATGACATTAATGTGAAGCTGAACTGATTTCTGACATCTGGCTGTTGCCCAAAGCGTTATGAACAGCCGAGAAAAAGACCAAAATCTTGTTAATTTGTGTTTTCTGCTGCTTGGCAGCATCATAATCACTCTCAGTTCCTGAAACTGTGTGTACATCATGAATGTATCACTGTACTGCTGTATGTTTGTTTGGATGTCTTTTGGTATCTCAAAAAACTGGGAAGGAGATATTTAAATGCAAAGAAAAATACTGCACCAGAATTCTATGAATTAGGCTTCTATACTCACATGAAAAAGCAAACGAAGCAAAAGCAGTGAAGTGCTTGGAAACTATGTACATGTATCCCAGCTGTGTCATAGAAGAAATATTCTCAGAGCTACACTTGCACAGTGCCTAGCAAAGCTAGTGGCAAGTTATAATACAGATTACTTTAAATGATAATTGCTTTAAATCAGCAGGAGTTCATGTGATAGCCCTGGCCTGTTCAGGACCTGCAAAGGGCTGTACAGTGAGATTGGTTGCTTGGAAGCTGACCCAACAGAGTAGCATTAAATCTCAGAGGAATCAGCACTAGCTATGCCTGTCCCACTTGTATCTTCAAGAGCAAGCTGAATTTCTTCAGCAGTGTTTTATCTAGAAGGATAAACACTTAAAAGAAAAAATTAAACTGAGAACAGTTCAGCCAAAACGATTTGCAGACTTCAGATATCTGTGTATCTGTACATGTTTTTTTCTGAGGAGACAGACTATGATAAAGCTGTGTCTAACAGTGTTAGCCATATTTGCTGGGCTTGTAGAATGAGGTTATAGTTATAAATGAGTTGCTTCTTTTTGTTTGCTCACAGTCATACAGAATATCTGTGTTCCAGAGTCCTCCACAGCACAGGCAGAGCAGAATGGCTCTCAGGGGCTGCATTCTGCACTCACCCAAGGGCACATTTCCTTCTCCTCACCCTGCTTCCAGGTGATCAGAGGGCAAATTGTCCCTCTGAAGGAAACTGGATGTGCCAGCACATGCCTTCAGGAAAATGAGGGAAATATTCATTACTGCAAAATAAGTGATTCACTGTCATGTTTTTTTGGAAAATTGGAAGAGTGGAACAGGAACAGATTTTGAATAGGCTTCACTTAGCCTTTATGGGGCAATCAAAGTCGTATGTGGCTGTAGAGAATTATTTAGGCATGGTTTTGGCTTTGCTGTCTGCTGTAGTCATACAGTGAGAATGAGACTACAGGACACAAAGTTTTCAAATTAGAGCAAGTATGATTCACTGTGTTTCGAATGTGTTTCCAGAATTTTGACTTAGTTTTGTCTTTAAGAAATCTCTGATAATCCCTGTAATCCTTGTCCGGTTTTTGGTATTTCTCTCTTTCACAAGACCTGTGAGATTTCTCAGCCATGTCTAGGCTCCTCAGGTGTGCTCGGATTCCATCTAACCTGGATCTGTCAGCAGGTCTGATCTTCAGGGACCGTGTGCACAGTTTAGCATCAGTCTTAACACACCTTCCTAGACCGTACTTGTCTCTTGCAGGGCAGCATGCACATGTGTATGAAGTGCTGTATCTTCTTTCTCTGTGGCCTAGAGAAGAGAGATTAGTACTGTAGGCTGGGAGTAGGTCTGGTAGCTGGTTGGTTAGAGGAGCAGGATTTCAGGGCGTGCAGGAAAATGCTGTAGGTGTCTTTGGTTATCGGTTTAATTTTTTCTTTTATTTTTATCTTTCACTTATTTTAACCCACTTCCTTCCTTCCTTCCTTCCTTCCTTCCTTCCTTCCTTCCTTCCTTCCTTCCTTCCTTCCTTCCTTCCTTCCTTCCCTCCTGCCTGCCTTCCTGCCTGCCTTCCTGCCTTCCTGCCTTCCTGCCTTCCATCACTGATATACAATGACTTGGAATTGAACCTGGAACATAAATATCAGACAGTTCATACTTCATTAGACAGAACAAAAGAGTAGTTAGCATGATTTTCACAGCCCTAGTCCGAAAACCACTCACTATAGCATTCTCCAGGGTAACCCCCAAAAAAGTGTATTGTATTCCATATTTGTGCAATGTTCATATAGTTTCATATTTTTACACGGTATTGAATTTCAAAAAGGACATTGGGGTGCTGGAGCATTTTCAAAGAGGGACAACAAAAGCTGGCAAAGGATCTGAAGCACAAGTCCAATGAGGGAGCTGCAGTTTTTAAGCTTAGAGGAAAGGAGACTCAAGGGGTGACTTACCTCTCTGTACAACTGCCTGAAGGGAGGTTATAGCCAGGTGGGGATCCATCTCTTCCGCCATGTCTCAAGTGAAAGGATGAGAGGAAATAGCCTTAAGATGCCATTCCTGACGAGGTTCAGATTAGATATTAGAAGAAGTTTTCACTGAAAGAGTGGTTAGGCACTGGAATAAGTTGCCCAGGAAGGTGATGGAGTCACTGTCTCTGGAAGTGCTCAAGAAGAGCTGTCTCGATGTGGCATTTTGGGATGTGGTTTAGGGGTGATTTTGGTGGTGATGGGTTGATGACCAGACTGGATGATCTTGAAGGTATCTTTCAACCTTGACGATTCTGTGCTTCTGTGAAATGAGCATGTCCTTTGTTTTCTGCACTAATAAAAAAACAAACTTGTAGTCTGAAAAGACTTTATGTGGAGGAAATCCTGACAATTAAGAAGGAAAGGGAAGGCAATATTTTTCTTTTTTGAGTAAGAACTATTCAGACAGTTCCTTTTTAGAGTCTTTTTTTAACTAAATTTTAATGATGGAATACATGCCTGAATTATTTCTGTACCTCGGTACAGCACGAAGACACGATCTGGAGATGTTTTAATGGATAGATGAACTCAAACTTTGCTTCTGTGATCACTGTTCTGAATCTTTATTCATTGTAATAAGCATCTCCTACGAGAATAGTGTAAATATTTTATAGGGTAAATGTAAGATTTTATTTTAACTGTGGTGATTTTATTGAAATATTTTTAAAGGGATTAATCAAAGAATAATTAGAAAGTTCAGTTAGTTTGATACAGGTAAACAAATATATTTGAATCTTATTTTCTCTTTAAAATGCTCACTTAACGAGGTATTAGCTTACCTTGTTTTGTCATGTAACAATACTGTGGCAAGACTACTATACAGACTGCAAGGTCTATCTTTCTATATATTAGGTTTTAAGGAATAGATCTTGCCAATTTTTGCATGTAGATTTCACTGTGAAGTGACAGAAGTTCTCTGTAGTTCAGTGGGAGTGCTCCCATGGACAAAGTGTGTAGAGGTCAACATAAATACAGGAGAGCTATCTTGATATAGATGGCTTATGGGTGGTTTTTTTTACTTCTTTTTACTTTTTTTTTTTTTCTGCAGACTATCATCATCAAACATATAATATTTGTTTATGCATAGTGTGTGAGCATACATATGTACAAATATTGCTCTGAGGGAGACTTTTTTTATTTCTGAGAGCAGGATTATCATTATTTTCTGGTAAGTAGGTTCCACTTGTCAGAAATCTACATTATAGAAGTTAAAAAAGAACTGGAAAAGATTTTGCCCTGGTTTATTCATAATAGTAACAAATTAAGTTTGTTCAGTGAGTACCGTTGAATTTTTCAACAGCTTTTGATACCACTGATTATAAAACTTGACTTTCTTGTGTATTCCGTGGCCTTATTTTGGACGTGGCCTTGAAATTAGAGCTGTACTGCTCGTATCATAACTGAGTGCAGGATTTCCTGCTTTACCAGAGCTTTGACTGGGGACTTGCTGAGAAGGTTTGGATTATAATGATGTTAGTGCTTAGGAAAATATCTTCTGTTTTGTGTGACCTGGATAGCAAGATCACTTGTAAGCCCAGTGTAACTAACTGGTTAAAAATGCAGTTGCTTCATGTTGTGAGGTTAGGAATAGCAGGGTCTGAATTAGTGAATTTTCACGTACTTCTCATGGGTTAATTTAGAGAATTAGATAAAACTTCATTTAATTTTATTGCTTCCACATAAACTTGGAATTATGGTCTCATTTATCCTTTGTCACTATTTCCATCTGGTTGTGAAAGGCAGGCCAGTTTGCTGCATATTCGTGCCATTATTTGTGATTATAGTCTCACGTGGTCTTGGGAACTCCGGGAGGTGTAGCGTGGCTGCATATGCACCTAGAGGGCACCTCGTAGGTGACACATTTTCTGAAAATGTTTTCAGATGTGTCACAGCCTCACACAAGGCTTTTCTATGTGGAAATCCAAAAGAAAGATGAAAAGGAGATGGGAAACATTTCTGAGTCCATCAGTTGGATACAGCTTGAGGATCTGTCCCCCTGCATGTGGTTTACAGCAAACAGTAGCTGAAGTGCTCATCTCAAGCAAGAATATATGCATGTTCTAGAGATTCATTTTCAGAATTTTGTCTCCCGCTTAACTCTATTTTCTCCTCTGATAAACTTTAATTTTCTCCTCTGATAAACATTTTTCAAAGGAGAAAGCCCAAACTGTAATATAAAGTGTCATTAATATTAGTTATAATAGGTTGTAGTTACCTAAGGTACGAAGTGCTAACTCGATGCTATACTATTAGATGCATTCCTGAATGGAATAAATATTTTATCAACATGCATGAATGGGAATTCCAGCATTACTTGCGATGCATAACTCTTTCATAGATTTTTGTATCTCAAATGATTGCCAGTAAAATCTTCATGACAATATGATGCATTTGCCTCAACATACGTTGTTTAAGAAAAAGAATTTTAGAAATAATGCACAAATTTAATACTTTTTATTGAATATTTTTCTTTCGCTTTTCTTATACTTGACACTTTAGATATTGAAAGTCCAGTTGGATAGGAAATTACTGTGGATATAAGGAAATAGCCTTACAGCATTGAAGTACCAGGGATCACTTCAGGGATTAAGTTTCCTGTAGTAGGCCTGAAGAGTCAAAATACTGGACTTTAACCCCATCAGCTGGTAGAATTGAACTCAACAGAATTAATTTTATAACTTTTGTCACTAGATCTTTCATCACAGTTTTACAAGGGGAAAGAGGGGGAAAATTATTTACAAGGTAATTTGAAAAATTATGAGAAAGTTACTCAGAGAATATTGCTGTTAACAGTGATGAACAGCAAGAATAAATTTGTTAAAAGAGCTCAGATGCAGCAGTCAAAAGTATACAGTAGACCTACCTTTTTAAACATAAGTGCAAAATTATTTAAAAAAATCATATATCGGACATACGGATATTAAAATGTGCAAAAATTTGTGAATTATTTACACATTAATCCAGATGCATTTGTTTCAACATTTTTTTAGTAGTTGTGTGTGTATATATGTATATATATGTGTGTGTGTGTGTGTATTACATATATACACACACAGGTGTAATTTATGAACCATTGAACCGTGATTAAATAAAGATGTGCGAGACTGAATGGGTAAAATTTATAATGTGTGTGTTTACTTGTCCTGAAGTATTGTTTATTTAAAACAGTGATATGCTGATATAATATGTACTGTGTTTTCCTTAAAAAATTCTGGAGCAACAGTGGTGTTATAGATACATCTGAACATGATACATGAATTGAACATGAAGTTGCTTTGCATGGAAATTATCTTTTCAAAAGTAGCTGCTCTGTATGAAGGGAAATATCCTATAAGTAAAGAGAATAGCATTATAAAAATATTTTCAAATATTTAAGGCTGTAAATCTGAAGAAGGGAAATATGACAGAAACAAGTTAAGAACTTGTCAGCATATCAGGAGAGTTTTGCTTAAATTTCAATATTTAAATTTTTTTTAATATGACTGCATAATTCTCCTTTAAAAGACTGAAAGTTTAAAAGTATTTAAAGTATTTAAAAACTGTTATAAATCAAAATGTGAGGATCATTGCAAATATGTGATTTGAAGATAGATGGACATGGACACATGCCTGTGGCTGTTGTTAAATATATAGATAATGTGTACATTTTTGTTTGCTGCAAAAGTAAGCTGTAATATACAGTTAGGCTTAACTTCCTCAAATTATAATAGTAAATTCGCTGTAAAACACATCTTGCAATAAGCTGTGTTTTCCATATGTTAAAAATACTTGAGTCCAAAAATACTGCATTTTTGCCTGTTTTAAATACCAGGTTTACTTTATTGAGTTAATGAATAGTCACAGAAATAAATCTTAGGTCAATATTTACTTTGAGAAATTATTAAGCTCAACTATAATTAGCATGAACATTGTATGTATTGTTACATATGCCCTCAGCAGTGGAAAGAAATTTTTTAAAGGTTTAGTCTAGAACTGCTGGGTTTTTTACACCTAGAACTTCTGAAACTGTCTGCTGTTAATTTCTTCTGAAGTAAATTTTGAAATCTGAAGAAATACCGCCTGATCAGATTGCCTATTAGTCAAGGTCTGTCTAAAGAAAAATATTGTATGTTGGGCTCTGCAGAAATAAATTAGAAAGTGATAAAAAGGAGGAAAAATAGAAAATAGTCTCTTCAGAAGCTGAAGAGACTTCCAGACTTTTTAAATGCACGTAGCTTCTTTCCTACTATTTTTCTACTCTTGTGGTTGTTTGATGCAAGAAGGAAGTCTGAGACGGCATGAAAAAATTACCAATTTAATAGGTAAATTGTACCTAATAATTTAATAGGTTTATTTATTTTGATATTTTTCTATAAGATGTTTGAATATGGGGGAGAAGATCCTACTTTCTTCAAACCTCACAAACAGGTGAAGTTCTTGCATTATGTAGAGACCTCAGGTAAAAGTCAGCCGTGGGGCTGTGATTATTCCTCCATAGTTATCGAACTGTTTGACAGTGCTTCTGAGGCCACTTCTGTGAACACAGTGCAGAACACCAAGGTGATCTACTATTTGGTTGTTCTCAGTACCTCATGAGCCAGGAGATGTAACAATACTTTCAATTTCTTTATGTGAATTTCAGTTGAGCCACATCAGTGTTCTCTTAGATAAGCTTGTTTGAATGATAACATTCATTTGTTAGCATGGTGTAATTTAAATATACTGTAGTACTGTACAAAATTCTGTTCCATTCAGCAGACTCTCTGTTGCCACCTTTTGCAGATGACGGTTGCTGCTGGTACGAGCATTGAGAATAACATTCAAAGGACCATATCCTGCCCTAATGTATGTTCAAAATATCTTGGCTTTTTCTGTCATTTAAATGTGAAGCCTCCTTATGTGAATTTGATATTTTGTTGCCCACAGAAGCTTGTGCATCTCGAGGTTACTTCACATTATATATTTCAGGGTCAATGAATATTGTACTACAAGTGAGGTCTCAGCCTATCAAAATTCCCAAACTGCTGTAATTTCTTTCTATACAGTTTGCTAGTGCAGCTAAATAAAGATGATGATAACATATTCATAGTTCTTTCTGCATTTACCTTGCTTCCCAGCCAGCTCAATGCTCCTGTCAGTCGAGATCAGTAGAACAGCAATAGACAAAATGAGGAAAGCAATGAGAGCCTATATTTATTCTACTTAACCTTGTTCTAAATTGCATTTTGATATGAAGATGTGTAATACTAAATGTGGAAGGAAGGTAATTTCATTTTTCTTGCTTAGGCAAATGTATACCATGACTTAAAATAGAAGGAGGGAGGACTTATTATTGCTTATGAAAGGTAGAATTAGTGATATATCTGGTTAAGAAAAGAAGCAAATTATTCACTTGTAGTATAATAAGTCATTTGTCTTTTTAGACCAAAACTATTTAGATAAGGGAAAGTCGTTGGGCCAAAATTGAACCCTTAATACATAAATGGGGAAACATTAATGAAAATTGGGATGTACTCTTGAGAAAAGACTGTGGCTCTGCATTTTATAGAAGCTGGTTTTTATCATGTAATGTGTTTAATAATTTATTCTTCAACTAAAGATTATCATATTTATAGGGGAATTGGCAGATGGAATTCTGAATAAACACCTCTATCCCCTTAAGTTCTTTGAAGGTATGGCAAATAATCGAAGAACAAGCACAATCTAGTTAAAGTAACTAATATCTAAAAGAGAAAATACTGTGATTTAATATTGGTAAGAACTGAATTTGTCCTCCCTGTCTGGGAAAATAATCTCAAACCATTCTTTTTACTGGAAAGTTTGTGCTCTTAAGGGAACACAGAGAATTTCTTTGCAGTGCATTCTTAGAAGATACTGCATCTGACCATCTGAATCATTGTGGATTTCTGCATACATTCCTGGAATAGATCAATATTATAAATTCTTGGCTATGATTTGTACTGTTTGATTTCATTTTCAGACTTGCTTCTGTGCAAAGGAAAAACCCTTCCTCAGTGCACAATATATGATTAATCTCCAATCTCTTTTGAATTTTCAACATGACTTTAAACTTCTCCAGTGCAATTTTAGTATGCCAGTCTGCAAATAGTACCATTTGTAATGGAAGCTAGTAATATGAAAGACAATAACATGGCAGAAATGATGAGCATGGAAAAATGCACTATTTCCAATTTACTTGTAGAAGTCCATGCTATTACTTGAAAATAGTTAGTGATCTTTTAGTTTTCTTTGAGCAATCTGGTTGAATGGAAGGTGCCGCTGCCTATGGCAAGGGTTTGGAACTAGATGATCTTTAAGGTCCTTTCCAACCCCAAACGCTATTATTCTATGAGTTTTGAATTTATAACTAATAAAGACAAAAATTTCTGTTAGTTATAAAAGAATCCTGTTCAGAGATGGAATATAATCCCTGTCAACATCTATGTGTCATCCAAATGCACTTGAGCAAGGGCAAAGAGCAGAAATCTGTACTCAGCTTTTCTCCCAGCATCTTGCAGGGAGGGCAGGAAGGGAAGCCAATTCTACTTTATAAGTACAAAATTAAGTAAATAATTTATTTAATTCCATTCAATGCCAACCCCACAATTACCTGTGTGAACCATATTTTTAGTGGTGGGCATTAAAACTGTCAAATCTGCAGCTGAAACTGTTTGAATGCATGGTAAATTTTCAATTATTGAGCTACATCATTCTGAAATGTATCTTGTAATTACTGCAAATTGCACAAATTTTTATTTCTACCTATTGTAAAAGGGATAACTACAGAGGATGACCTCAAAACCATAAAATTTTCAGTCAGTATATATTGCACTGGTTCAACATTTTAATTACATGGCATTAATAATAAGTTGTAATTAATTATAAACCTCAGTTACTTAGTCAAAAAGGCACAATACAGTTGGTTTGGCCTTTCTGGCTCTTAATCTCGGACCCAAAATAAATTTCTAGAACTACTCACCTAGAAGCAGTGTTTGAAATGCTAAAACCATAAAGAAAACATAGAATAGCTTGTTCATGAGACAAATATGCTAAAATATTGAAAAAGGCTTTATTAAGCCTGGATAATATTTCTTAATGTTACTAATAACAAATGTAAGCAGGTTTTTAGGCATAAAGGTTGTATAGTATGTCATTCTGCTTAATGGAAACACACTGCAAGGCTTGCAAAAAAGCTGAAGCTAAGGAAGAAACTGTTATAAATTCAAAATTGAGAATTCAGGTATTATGGTGGTTTTCAAGGTACAACTTAGTGGACAGGTTCCCACATATGAAAAGTTCCAATTCGTATGCTGTTGCTCTGTGAAGTTTACACCTTCATAATTATAGGCTTCAATTTACCTTTATTCTCTCATTAACTTTCAGCTTTCTACTTCTCATTATTATCAACTGTTCATGCAGCAGACGCTGAGGGAAGAAATGGATATTAGATACATTAATAAAACGCTTTGCAGATTATTCTCCTCTGTATTGTTTAGTAGGATATTAACTGCTAAGTTTGCTGTCTTTCGTGCAAGGTATCACAAATCATGATTGTCTATCTATCTGCATGTCTATCTATCTATCTATCTATGTGTTTTTGAATAGATGGGTCTTTAAACAACCACTCCAATTGCTGTATACTTTGTAAACACCATTGCTTGATAAGAATATCTGTAGATGTAAGCTTGAAGTACACATACATTATAAAATGGCTGGATGAACATTACTGATGGATGTAGAGTCCCTTAGACAGGACAGTCTATCGTACTTCGATATCTCAATGCCATTACATGATGACAGGAAGCAGTGCAAAGACAGAGACAGGACACTTTGTATGCAGATCCAGTGGCTGTGGCTGCATGACCTTGAGCTTCTGCAAAATTGCAGCACTAATACTTATTTTCTTTACTGCTCTTTAAGGTCCACAGTGAGCATGTAAACAGCAAAATATGAAAGAAAATGGTGACAGATATTGAACATGCTGTGTTTCTTCATTCAAAACAGAACCTGAATCTGTGTTTTTGTAAAACAAAATGGAACTATATAGTAAATGAAAACATACTTCACTGCATATAGTTGAGAAGAAATCTATTTAATTTTAATCAAGTGCAAACACAATGCATTTTGTTCTTGAACCTCAGCTGTAACACTCCTCTTTCATGGAAAAGCCACATTTGTTTTGTCTAAATGGATACATACCTTCAGGAATTGTTTGAGCTAGTCAGAAGTTTCAGAGTAAGTGCTCTGAAATTCCGGGTCTTTTGAATTTCAGCATGTGTGAGTCAGACTGTTTTCTTTGGGTAGATGCTTTTATTAATTACAAAGCTTAATGTGCTTAAATTTTTAACCTCAATTTTTTATTATTATTTTATGGCTTTAGACAAGATGTAGAGCATATCTATAGAAATTTTCTACAGGAGCTCTGTAGGAAAATAGCAATTTGTGTATATTTTGTCAAATTCAGCAGTTATGCAGCATCTTATAAAATTGCTGGTTTTCATCCATCAGCAATCTTAGTTCTTTACACTGTTTCAAAATGTTTTTGACAGGGTTACAGTAAGGAGGGGGCAGAGGGTGAAAGCTTTGGTAATATACTGATACCTTAAAATATCAGCATATTTATGTTCTTCCTGTAAGAAAATAAAACTGTACTTTCAAGGTTTTTTTAAATCAAAGATTAAATCCTGCTTTTTTTCATAAGTTTGTTCATGTGAATAAGCTGAGCATGTCTCTTCCTTAAATTGAAGCCAAATGGCTTTATTCTAAGCGGAGATAATTTTTTTCTATGTTGGGAACATTTCTGAGATTAGGAGGAAAAAGTACTCCAGAACTGCTACAGATAGGAAGAAGCCTCCAACCTTTCTCAGGTTTTTATGAAAGCACCCTGAGCTTTCAGCTCAGCTACGTCAGCTAATTTTCAACTTTTACAGAAATCAGGGATTTACCAAACAGTGACTTACCACTTGAAGCTACAAACCCATTTTATGTGATCACCTGACACTTTCAAGCCTCAAACCCTCTTGACACGCAGATGTCTTATGTCTGTGGAAGGAAAAAAATTGCAGGGAGGTTTCTTTTCTCAAGCTTTTCACTAACTCCATAGTTTAAAGTCTTCAGGAGTTAATTCATTCACAAATAAACTTGCAAAAAGAAAAGCAATTTGGATTTGTTCTCAGTGACAATGACTGTGCAGCTCCGTATTTGCAGCATGACACTAATCTTAGGCCCTCGTCTCTCACTTCCCTACCACAGGGCCAGCAAATCTCACTGTGCAGCCCAACATTTCTGCCTCTGCTTCACATCTTGTGACAGGCAACGAACTGGCAGATCGGCTGCTGGGCCAGCTGTGCCAAGTGTGTTAAATCAGGAGGTAGAACGAGATGGCAGCAATGCTTTGCAACTGGGGAGATGTATCACTGGCAAGTGTGTGCCTTGGCAACAGTGGGGTGTCCTCATCCTCAAGTGTGTGGCAGCACACTCCTGGTAATGCTGTTCCATGCACAGCATCGGTGTCCTGGCATAGCCCTGCGAGCCCTCCAGCACTTTCCCATGGCATTTGGACTGACACAGGCCCAATGCATTGATTTGAGAGATTGCAAATTGCAAAATGGAAATCAGGAAGTTGGAATTGTAGCAGCATTTGCAAGGATTTGCAAGAAACAATTCTCAGATGATATCTAAGTTATTCCACACCTTTTTAACATTATTTTTTCATCTTATGCTTTCTTCTAGAACTTGCCACTGGTTGTCTCTTTTTTTTGCTTGTTTTGTTTCCCTCCCTACTTCTGAGACACATCTTATGTAGGGAGCCATAGCTCCCTACAGCCACAGAAAGGAGATCTAGATATGGAAAAACTATGCTTTGGGGAGAAGAGCAGGTTTTCATTGGTTTGGTGACATTTTTCCTTTGGATTATTACTGAGAAAAATCTTAGCCCTATCACCAGAAAACAGGTGGGACAAAATCTTTTTATGGCAGATATATTATACAGGAAATAATTGTCTAGACAACAATGATGCTTCTAGATACTTTCCTTTACTGCTTTCCCGTCATTTGCATTTGTCTCACAAAAGAGGGATGCAGAAGAGCTGTCAGCTGTTAATGGTTGGGAAATAACTCATTTGGCAAAAGGCAGTTGGCAAATTCCTTTGGAAGAAAAAAAGAATGCCATCCATCCCAGGACGTGTGAAAAATAAATCAGCTCAGATTCAGATTATTTCTGTTTAGAAATATGCAGTGTTTATGGTATACAACTTTTGCTTAGTGAAGCTGGGAACTTTTCTTGCTGCTGTGATGCTGTTGCTGAAACCAAGGGGAGGCAGAAGAGGAAGCTGGCCCAGGGGAAAAGTTCCTGGACCAGAATTAACGAACAATTAAATTGAAAAGGGCAGCCATGGCCTGGAATGGGGGAAATAATTATGAGTCATTAAGCATGGAGTCTGGAAGCAGGTGGGGGAATCAGAGACACCAGTGGGAACAGGGGTTGGTGGATGTGGGGGAGGAACGTGATCTGAGATGGAGGAGAAGTAAGAGTGGAGAAGGAAGTTTCAATGGCACAATTCTCCAAACTGAAAAGGCAGATCTTTTCATGGAAATGTGAAGTTTTATAGGAAAGATGTCTCAGGGAGGCTTAAAGTGGAAGAGAGGTGCCGCCTCCTGAGGTATCTTGAGTTCCAGCAGACGAACCTATGAATGACGGTATAACAGGTGGCCCTTGTGATGTGGTCTGGACATTCCTTCTTCTAGTTCTCTGTTCAGCCCAGGTTTGATGCTGTATATCAGGCATATCTAACATGTTAATGAGAAAATGATTCATTCCACTTTGGGAATTTATAGATGTTGTATTACCAAATATACTTGTGAACTCCTCAGACTTATGGATTAGTTCCAAGTCAATGAAATAATCAATGTCACACCAAGCTATATATTGCAGTTAATTAAACATTTGAAGAGAAAGGCCCTAACTGCTAGTTCAACCACTCAACTTGGTAAGAGCTCAGCTCCTTGACAACAGTCTGGTACTGGCTGGTACTGTACTTAAATAACACTCTTACACTGTAATATAGCTCTTTTACTGTAATTATATATACATAGCAATATATTACATTTTGAGTGGTGAGATGGAAATTCTTTTGTAATTGTTTCCCCAGCCAATAGTTCTGGTTTATTAAATTGCTAATAGTTGTCTTCTAGAAGGAGAAACAAACATGCCTCAAGAAAGAAAAGGAATTATTTCAAAGGTCAGTATTACTTAAGCATTTGTTTCATGCTTACAGCAGACTGGAGTTAGAAGTAATTGGAAAGCATACTGATATTGCAAGTGACAGACTGGAGGAAAAAGCTTGCACCAAAGATTGTGTCCTGACTTTCCTTGGTGCCTCAAGGAAGTGACTAGGTTGAAAATGCTTTATACAATAGTGATGGAATACAATATTAAGGCAAGGATTAAACTTGATTTGGGTTTCCCAAAGGAAATGCCTGGGAAAAAATCGATACTGTGAGAACCCTAGACAGTATAATGACAGCCCATTAACAGAAATTAAAAGAAACTCTCCTTCCAATGGTACATTTATCTTCTCATGCTGCTACAATGTGAAGTAGTGTATGTTTGCAAAAAACAGAAATGGGAATGGGATCTTTCTGCATAGTTTGAATTTTACCTGACCTTTGAATTGCACCATTGTTATTTCATTCATATGTAGTAAGCCTAGTAAAGGTTATCTGGGTAGTGATACAATGAATTTTGCAACTCTCTTCTTTTTCTGATTAAATTGTAGATGCCTTTTAATCAAGGTAAATTTAAAAAGCCCCTCCCCCCCAAAAAACCAACCAAAAAAAAATCCAACAACAACAAAAAAGTTAAGGAAAGTTTATCATCCATCAGTTATTTTTGTCTGATCTTTCTTATATCTAATTATTGTATTTATTATGCAAAATATTTATTTTTTTATCTAGATATCTCCATCCCTGAGATTACACTTTTTAGACACTAAACAATATCAAATTATTAACATCAACTGGCTTCTTATTCCATTACTCCTTGTCTTGTACTTTGTGTAGGAAAAGGCATAATTGCAAAGTAAGGCATAATTACAGGGTAAAGAGAGAAGTGTGAAGAGGCAGATTATTTGAAATAAGATAAATATTTAATAGTGAAACCGAAAGAACAAAATGAAACATGTTTTAGGACAAGTGAGCAGAAAGCAAGCTAATGAAGATACTTCTAGCAAGGCATCCTGTGGTCTGCTAAACTTTCTCTCTCTTAAATACATACTTTTCTATATGAATAGATTATTCCCAAGACAAATAATGCGTAAATTTTGCTACCACGACTTCTTCATTTTGATGCATATTCAGCTACTTCTGGAATTTATTGTTTTTGCAGTTGGACTGTGCCGGTTTGGACACAAAATCAGGAGGAAGCAACCCGAGAGGGGCGTCTCTCTCTCTCTCTCTCCTGCCTGCCAGGCAAGCAGACCCCGGCAGCACCTCCCCCACGGGTTCGGGAAAATAATTTCTCGAGTNTTGGACATATTGCAATTTTTTTTCAAATGGAAAAATAATCCTTTTCAGATCTTAGTTTTAAAAACTTCTCAGGATTATTCTGCCTTTGTCTAAATTTCTGGTTTCAGAGTAGTATTAATATAATTCTGAAAACTGGATAGTAAGAAATCATAAGAAATTTTACATAAAGTAATTAGTGTCTCCATTTGAAAAATATCTTTGAAGAAATAACCTTATTTCATTTCTTCTGTCCTCTCCATGGCCACATCCTCCAGGTGAAGATCAAAAACAGTTTTTTAATTTTGCTACGATTTATGGATTCAGCTAGTACGGCAGTTAAGGAATAGATAGATTTTGAAGAATTGAATCAGTTAAAATACTTCAAAGCATGGATGCAAACTTTGATTTAGATGCAGAGCATGTGCTGGGAGGCTGGTTTCCTCTCATAAGTCCTTGGTATCTTCTTGTCGTGAGATCATTCTGTGCCTCCCCTTGAAGGGCATGATCCCTGCTAGGGAGAGGGGGAAGGGAAGTGAGAGTGTGACAAGATTATAAGCATAGAAGCAGAACTGTTTCCACTTTGCAAAATTATCAAAGAAATAAAAATAGCTTCTGTGCATTGCCAAAAAGTCTTACGGGGTTTCAAAAGTGAGAGAAGTAGCTCTAAAATGGTCTAATTTTTCTGGTGAATTATGTAAGTAATTTAGTATTGATTTCAATATATTTTGCTCATTTTCATCAGATGAAAATTTGGCCCTGACTCTCTTTGACCCACTATTTTGATAAAGCAAAATAATTAGAAAATTAATTAAATGTTATTAGCTTAAGCTTACACTGGTCTAATTCTTCTTGCAGTCGTGCAAAAGGAGTTTTACATTTCCACTTCATTTCAGAAGGACTTGTGATTTTTTTTCTAGAAAATATAGTTACTGAAGCTTTATTAGGAACTGTAACCTTTGAAATAGTTTTCTTTTTAAAATATCATCCTCAAATTTCGTAATGCACTTTGATTTGTTCCATAAACAATGTCTTTGATAGTTCTCTTAAAGTAGCTCAAGATAGATACAGAACTAGCCACTTCTGCATCTCAATTTATTTTAAAATATTAGATAAACATCAATATTTGTCATGAAAAGGAATCAATTTTGATTGATAACTGTATTTGAGACGATGCAGTTTTTCAATATATATTTTTTGCTATTAGATCCAGTTAATCAATATGTGAATTACCTGCTTGGCTGTTTAAAAGAACAGGAGTTTGTCATAAATCACATGGACTGTGGCTGGAAAATCTGTCACAAGTCTGTGCAGTCACTGGTAATCTTTTCTCACGCATTTACATCTATTTTAACTCAGAAACCAAATCCAAATGAAATTGGTAAAAGCAGATGAAGGGTAAAATTAGGATTAAGAGGTCAGAATCTGTTTAGTATTTCTGAATTGGGATTTAAGATGTGATCTCTGTGACATAGTCTGTCAGTCTGGTCTCATAACCTCCTGGCCAAAAGTAGTGTAACATCCCTGTTAATTTTCCTATTCTTATATCCCTTTGAGGAGAAGACCAAGCTGTTACAGTGGTAGAGTTTGAAGATCTCATTTAACTCCAACTCCAGGACCAGCTGTCCAGGTGACATACACCTAGGGGCAGTTTCATCATTCAATAGATTTAGTTACTTCTGCAAAGAAAATATGCCTTAAGGAGATAGGTTTTCAGGAACTATCTTGTGGTATAATTCCTTTTTAGTAGATGTGTAAACTATTTATATTTTTTAGCTAGTCCTTCAAGGGCATCCTTGAGAGCATATCATTCTCTCCTGTTTGTGGTCTCTCCTTGAAATATTCTATTGCTACATGACAAAAACTGTGACATTTTTGTGGTTATTCATTTATTAGTATGTCTGAGGAACAGAAAAGATTTATACAGAGTCCTATGGAAAATTCCATTTTTTTGAAGAACTGGCCTCTAGCAAACACTACTTTATTCTTCAATCTAGAGAGGAAACTAAGGATTAGGTCTACTTTAGACTATCCCCGTCACAGCTTGTGTTACCACGGACTCTCCAGCTGTAAGCAGAGCAGATGAAGTTGTTCTGTTTGTATAAATGAACTTATTTGGCCTGAGCAGAAGCTTTTGCCCAAGATCAGGACAAGGAAGGCAAGGTAAGGGGCAATGCTGTGGCAAAAACTTGGGAATTCCTAGCACAGTCAGGAAGCCAGGGACTGGAAGCCACTGCAGGACATCTTGAGTCTTAAATATCAACCGCATGTTACAACAGCCATCTGCAGAGTAATTTTTTTATTCTGCCACTCGTATGGACAGCTCATGCTGCAAGTTGGGAATTACAGACTGTTAGTTACTGTTTGCATATTTTAGTTTTATTCCCATCGGTTTCAGTTACTGTTCGTGTCGCTGCCATTATTTGGTTTGCTTGCTTTCCTGCTTGCAGTTCAATGCACTTTTCAAAGCTGCTTCATTTTAATGGAAAGAAGACCTTACCGTTACTCAGAAAAAGGAGGAATGCATTTCCTGTATTTATACTCACAATGTTATTTTGACATAAAGATGAGCATGGCCCATGTTGCTGGTCCAAAACTCTGTAAAGGAGGTGGTAGCAATCAAAGCACTGAAGGAGAGCATACACAAGACAGAATACAGACCCAGCAAACTCTAGATTCCACTGTATGAAAGTGTATTATTCAGCTCTCCACAGGGATTGCTATTTGTTTGTCAACCCAGGTGGCTGTGATGTCTGTCTTTTCCCATTCCAGTTGATTTATCAGGAAAATTGATTATGCGTTATGTAACTGAAGCCAATTATCTGTCATGTTGTTGTGTTTTCTCTGACTTTTCCCTCTCAATTTACTGCTTCTTTTTTTATACTTAGTTTGTAACTCCCTTTGGAAAGAAAACATATCTTTTTGTGCTTTCATGCAGTACGATGAAATACTAGTCCTTGCAGTAGGGTTTCTAGTGCAAATTTACAAAAAATATTTAATACAAAATAATTTTTTTCTTTACATGAAGAAATCATAAGCATATAGCATAATAACTGAAGGGAAAGTTTTATTATTTTCACTTGGATCAGCCAGAGACAATGCTCAGTATATTTGACCTCAATGAGAAAGTGTTTTAAAGTATTGTACTGCTGATGGCGGAACTTTCCAAAGCTCTGTAGGCATGGGAGGATATATTTGGGTTTATTAATATTTTAAAACTATGTGAAAGTACCAACTTTTGGTGTCAAGTTTGGATAGTTTAGTTCTTTTCCCTTCTAAAGAAGTTTATAGTGGACTTCTAAGCGTGACTGACTTTTGAAAGAGATCTAAAGTCAGACTCCAAAGTCAGGATAGAGGAATCCCAGCTATATAAAATGTTAGTTTCATCCTGGAGGAGAAATCTCCTTGTATTTAGGTATCAAGATGCAGATTACTTACTGGAATTAAAGTTCCTAGCATTGTAGGCATTCTTGGTATCTAGTGTAGCAGAATTTACTGCAAGGGGCTAACTTTCTGGCTTGGTTAGATAGAAAGTATGATGATGCACATTTGTCATGTGTGTCTCAGTATGAATTTTTTTGTTGATTGAAAACAGTGCAGTGGGTGCTGGAGGCATGGCCACCTGGTACTTTTAAGCTATGGGGAATCATTTATGACATTACTGCTACCATAGAAGCATATTTCAACTTAACAGAAATTGAGTTCATGGAAAAAGCTATTGAATCATTTATGTTGTTACTCCTAAGAGGTTTGCCAATGCAATTGAGACTTCTGGGAACATTTCTCAGTCCCTCAGAGCAGTAGTCTTATTCACATACTTTGAAACCCTGACTGTATCCACAATATGATCCCATTGTCTGTCCTTCTAATAGAGTCCCAGCATAAATTAACATTCTCACACCACATCCCTACCTATTATCATAAGTAAAGAAACCAGAGAGCTGTTGAATTTCTACTGCTGTTTTCAGAATATCAGAATCAGGTTCTTTTAGATACTGCATATAAGGAAGGTTTAATGTTTAGTACCAAACTTACTTTTTTGAAGATATTTAACATTATCTGGGATTTTAATTTACAAAAGTGATATAGCAATATTCTGAAATCACACTGCAAGCACTATATAGCCATCACACTGTACAGAAAATTCACATAATGAATGTAATTCCCATTACCATGGTCTGTATGCAAACTGTCATCACCCTTGGCATTCCTGGTTGCTGCAAGGGAATGCATAGGTTGAAGTCAGATTAAACCTGTTGCTCTCTTCAAAGTCACTTTTGCTACATGCTCAGTGTTTATAATTGTTGGATTGAGCTATATATACAGCTCCCCCATGCTGATCTGTCTAGTTCGGGAAAATAAGGCTTTCTGTTATTTTCAGGAAGTCCATTTACACAACCAGTTAACCCTCAACTGACACAGCCATTATCTACAATGAAGGCCACCCACAGGTCTCCTTGGTGTTGAGGTACATTCAGCTTCCTATATGATAGCTGTGGCTACTTCCAGAATTCTTTTTTAAGCTTCATGGGTTTATCACCCTTATCTGCCTTCTCTGAGCTTTATTTCATGGTAGATGTTTGTTGATCAATAACACAGAATCAGCAATATTGCAAATGAAAGCAGATATTCTTGGAAGAACAAAACCAACATTTAAAGCAATTTTTATGTGCATTTCTCCCCTTTTCCTTAACAAGTCCAGATAAAAAGTTGAAGCTTCTAAAATTCATGGTTTTGGTCAAGTCTTCTGGAACACAGAAGTCCTAATATGGAAATTTCGTCAACAGATAAAATTGTGATACTGCACAGAGTAAAGGTGAAGAAGGCATCAGTCATATTATTAATTCTGTCCATTACATCATTAGTTCTCTGAAAACAAAACCAAAGATTTGGCTTTAAATGTTTTGTAAAGATATCCATGAAATACTATCCAGTTATTACAGAGGAGGTCTTCAGAGAATAATTTAAAAGAAATTAAACATTTAATTTTTATATAAAATTAAGATACGTGTAAGTTCCTAGGCATAATGTTATCTAAAGATCTAGTGAATGGTGCATGCACATATGTTCATACAGTTTTACATAAGCTATGCAATAACAGGCAAAATTTTTTAAATCTCCACATAATTTGTAGAAAAAATGAAAATCAAGTTGAATAGCACCCTGAGGCAAAAGAGAAAATAAAACTTTATGCAAAGCTCAACGTGGTCAGAGGGCAAGGATGTTTTCAAGTATTTTATTTCAGCTGTTATGGGCTTGCTTTTCTGTGTAAATAAAGTGCAAAAATGGATAGTTTTTTATGCCCTCTGTTTTTGCAAAATTTCTTCATTCAGTTCTCAAGCCTGAGAAAGTCGGTTTTTTTCAGATGAGAAAGTGTTTTGATATGATTGCAATGCTTGGGGGTTTGGTTTGTTTGGGGTTTGGGGGGGTGGAGCTGAGGTTTTTTTCATAAAGGTCTACGGGGGTAATGAACACTGAAAGTCTGTCACTGCATTTTAATTATTTTAGTCTTTTTTTTTTTTTTTTTGCCACTGAATGCAGCTGAAAAATAACTCCGAAATTTAAAGAATTTAAATACATAGAATACATTGCTTTCTTAGGGCAGAACACATATATATTTCACTTAAAATAAAAATTACTTCCCCATAACATTGATAATAACATTTTAAATAATAAAGCCTGGAAATGGAAATTTTAGACAAGACACAGCTTTACAGAATATCAAAAACCAATTGATCCAAAAAAGATGAGAAGGAAAAGACGTGCTGCAAGGTGTTATCTTCAGTTCTGTAATGTGAACTGATTTTCTTGCATGCCAGTAGTGCTAAAATAGATGACTACCTACATAAATATCTTTAGGACTTTTAGTAATATGATGGTTATATGCTAAATATAGCGCAGGCAGCAAGCCTTTTGGCACACCAAGTCAGATTTCCAGTTCATCAAGCAGGTCGAGACACTACAGGGTGGTCTGCCCAAGTTTATTGAAGCATTCATTACCTTTCCAAACTGGTTTAGCACCCAGGGAGGGATTTTTCCTGCCAGATTACCCACAGACTGCTTACAGACAAACTGTGAGATAGCCGCGGTAGGTGTGAGAGCTGAGTTGTAGGTGCATGGCTACAACTGAGACAGTGTTTTATGGACAGCTAGAATGTAGACATTGGGTGGTAACAAGACTCTTTGGAGTCTTCTCCAGAAACTACTTTGTTTCTTATTCCTGGGATTCTTTCATTTCTCCTTGTCACAGCCCTTATCAAATGATAGAAATTTACAACTACTAAGCTAGATGTTTGCCTGAAACAGATATATCCCACATATTTTTTTTAAATGGCTGTATACTAAATACATTTTAGACAATTATCTTTTTGTGATGACATGGATTTTAGGGCTTCAAACTGAGACGATTATGTCTCTAAATAAAAGTTTGTGAAATATAGCATGATTGCTGTAATTAGCCATTTTCTTCACTACACTTAACTAAGTCCCACTGTTTTTTTTTTTTTTTTACAAGTGGAAAAGCACATAAATTCCCTAGAGAATGGAAAACTAGTGAGGTATGATTTTCTGCAGGATTTGTGTGACTGTTATAGTCTGAGTCTAGCTTTTTATGAGATTTAAACATATCTGCTGAGAGTATTTAATAGTCTGTATGTGTGCATTTGTGATTGTGCATGAATTTCACTAAAATACTACCTTGGAAAGATAATTTTTATTTTCTATCCCCTTCATATGGCTCCATCATAGCTTGTGGTGGTAGCTGTAATCCTAAACAGAGCTTTCCTGAGCAGAAGAGCTCAAAGTTGTCACGTATACTCTGTCCTGAATGTTATCATATGTGTTTATTTAGTTATCAGTAGAGACAATGCAGTAAAAGGGGACAGATGTAACACTGAAGTAGTAATGAGGTAGGATAATGAACTTCAAACAGAAACAGGAGCTCTGCAGCACCTCAAAGGCAACTGGAGTTGTTTGAAGTGTAACTTTGGTTTAGAGCACTAGACCCGAATCAGCAAATATGATTTCATTTTCAAAGTGACAGTCACACTGCAAACAAGCCCAACTGTTTCTGAAGTATGTGTGTGAAGATTAGGTAGTAAACCTTCCTCTGACACAGTCTTGTAGTAAATATTTTAAATAGAACTTTAAAAAATAAATAAATCTCTGTGTTCGTCAGTTTCTGATTTTTCCTTTTGAAGGAGAAACATGGATAGTGTTAGGTGGAATCATCTAAATTATATGAAAAATAAACAAAACTTGTAGTTCATTTATTGTGTAACTTTTATGTGAGGTGATCATACACCTACGTGGGTAGGTCTAGCAAATCATGCAGCAAAACTTAGGGATGTGCATGCATTTGTCATCAGAACAGATAATTCACCACTTCTTAGAAGTCATGGACTATGTCCCAATTTGGGGATGCTTTTCTTCTGGAAGTCGTGCTGTTGTCCCACATTGCACAGGCACTGTTGATGCCTGAAGGACTAAATAACAAGATGTGGAAAAAGATGCATGAGTTGCCTGGACTCTGAGCAGAATCTGCCTCTGAACTACCTGTCTGTCCAGTGGGCAGCTAAAGAATGTATTGCTAACGAGGCCGTATTTTGATGTAAATGTCGTATTTATTGAACACAATCACTGGAGCCTTACAGAGCTCTTGATTAGCAGTATTTTTTCTTATGTTTTGAACTACTGCTTTGTTATGACCTGGTTATTAAGAGATACTTCTGCTTAAATTAAAGTGCAAACATGATCATGTGCCAAAGTCAATAATACAGATTTTATTAAATGGGAAATGTGAGTGAGGGAGATAGACAGAAATAGGAGGTGGAGAAGGGGAGAGCAGAGAGAGAAAGAGAATTGAAAAACCTCAAAATGTTTTATATCAACTACCCTGTAGTCTTAAAAAAAAAAAAATAGATGCCAGTGTCTGAATGTTAGCATAATTTTAAGATGTTTTATTATTCCTTGATTTCTAATAAAGACACAGAGGTTAATAAGATCCTTGTTGCTTATGCAATTTTTAATACAGAATACCTCATTCCTTAATTTGGTTTTCTTGCATCTGTAACTACATTGTATATTTGTCCTCAGGACAAAGTCTATGTCAGTAATTATCAATTTATCATATTTCCTGATGAAGAACATCTGTGACTAATTATCTTGTTTTCCCCACTGAAGTTTTTAAATTTCATTGCCATAGTATAGACAAAATGAAAGATTGCTGTTAAAAATTTCAGTATATGAAACAAGGGTCAGTATCTCTCCCAAGCAAAATTTGGATTCCTTCATGAGGTACATATTTGTACTTTGTCAATATTAGCTAACTCTTAACTGGACTAAGTGAAAAGGGAGCAAGTCAACATATGAAGAAAAAGTCACAAGTTTTCAGTTATCAAACAGAAAGCAAATTAGTGAAATCCATGGCTTAAATTATCTCCTGCACACCCATCAAGAAAGTACTGTGTGTAAATGCAGTACCATCACAATATACACTGTAGTCATCTAAGTTAAAGGATCTGCAAATAAAGTGGAATTCACGGCAGCGAAACCATTATGTTGGTTTTGCATGGCTGAATGTTGAGGAGGGAAGAAGCCAGCCATGGAAGTGATTTTCTGTGAGGGACTGCTAGAAGCTTCCTCCTTGCCTGGCAAAACCAATCACTGGCTGGCTCTGAGAATAGGCATGCTGCTGGCCCAGTTAGAGAAGTTGTTAACTCCTCTATGATGACATATTTAAGAATAAAAAAAAAAACAACTGCTAAAGCCCAGTGGAGTTGGGGCCCTTTCTGGCGCAGCCACTGGGCCCATGCTGCTGCAGGCCATCCCAGCACCACAAGCGGCCCCGTGGCCAAGGCCAGGAGTGGCCGGGGCCGGGAGCAGCCTCCGCCATCCCGGTCTGGGAGCGGCCATGTGGCCAAGACCGCGTGGCCAGGGTGGTGCCACATGGCCACTGCTAGCTCAGCATGGCTCGCAATGAACTTTATTTGCTTAGCTGCTTTCAGCCAGCCATGGTGGGGACAGAAGGGCAGAAGTGGTGGCAGCAGCTTTTCTTTTTCGGCGCCCTGCATGAGGAGAAGTGCTGAGTGGAGCTGGTGGCCGGCACAACTCACGCAGTGCTGGCTGAGACCACGTGACCAGCAGCGAGAGGCAAGGCGAGCATCTCCCCAGTGCAGAGCCTGGACGGAATCAACTTTGCAGGGCTGCAGAACTCTAAAGAAACTTTTCAGCTGATAGAACTTGAGAACAAACAAACCTACAGACACCAATTCTCTCCCGAGTCAGAGAAAAGGAAAAGGTGAAAACACGTGAGGAGAACAACATGGCGACAGTGAGGTCGGTGCAAAGGAGGGAGGGGAAGTAGGAGTTGCTCCAGGCCTCAGAGCTGAAATTCTTCTGCAAGCCATGGTGAGGACTATAATACAACAAACTGTTTCCTTGTAGTTCATGAAATGCATGGGGGGATGCAGAATTCACCCGCAGGCCATTAAAAGAAGATACTTGTGCTGGAGTGTGTGGATGCTGAGAAGCTGTAACCTGGCGAAAGCCTTGAACAGAGAGAGAAGACCCTTGCTTCCAGAGACAGAGGAGGAGGACCCTTGCTTTTAGACTAGAACGCCTCATCCTAAAATACTGTACCCCATGAACCAAATGGCCCACGAAAAAGCAGTTGTGGGAAGACTGTTTTACCCGTGGGAGGGACTCACGTTGCAGCAGATTTGGGCGGGACTGCTACTTGTGAAAATTAGAGCCATGTTGGAAAAGTTCGCAGAGAACTGTCTCCTGTGGGAACAGCCCCATGGCATAGCAAAGGACACTCCTCTCTATAAGCGAACTGAAGAAAGATTTATTTTTTTCAGAAGTGACAAACTGGCTAAAAACCCCATGTTTTGAATCCCTGCGCTGCTGGTGGGAAGGAAAGAAGGGCGGGGGGTGGGTGGGAAGGTCTTTTAAGTCTGTTAATAATTTTTTTTTCTTTATACCTTTGAAAGTTTTGAACCTGTTTTGGCCTTAGAAGTGTTTTCTCCTGATCCTTATCTGACCCCATTAACTTTTAAATTTATTTCTCTTTCCCCCTCCTCTGCTCAAGTATAGCAGAGGAGCATGAGTGAATAATTTTTGGTGGATGCAGTGGCGTTTGGCCAGCATCAACCCACAACACTATATATACGGATTCATTGTCATGGACTCAAAAAATGGAAATATCTTCCAAATGTCATTTATCCCACCTTTGTCCATTAAAACAAGACCATAAGCCCTCACAGACTTTCACCCCAATTGTCAGTGAAAGTGTGTTGCCACACTGTTCCTGCACAGCTAGGCTTGTTGCCTAATTATTCTTACAGAGGGTTTTCCTAACACTGCACTGGACTGTTTTGGCAGCAGTTTAACCTTGTTGTGACTCAGGACACTTGTCTTGTTCTCTTCCCCAAGAACCAAACCCCTGTACAGCTCCAGTTGAACACTAGCACCTAGAAGAATGGGATAATTACTTCCAGTTTATATTTTTTATTTTCAACTTTTTTTTTGGAGGGGCAAGGGGAATGGCAAGATTATTGCCACCAGGGTTACCAATTATGAAGTTATCCCTGACTGCCAGTTTTATTTGGGAGTTTTATTTACTTCTCACAGTGAAGCTTCTGTTCTACTGGGACAGATAAGACCAGAAGCAGCCATCTACAGTGCAGAAGAGGTAGCTTTCCCAATCATCGTTATAGAAACTCTAGAGAGAAAAAAAAAAGGAATTCAAAGGTGCAGTTCCTTTCAACCCAAAAGATATAAGTGGATATAAAAGATTAAAATGATAGATCATTCTAAAAGGACATTTATTCACTTTTGCTCCTCTTGGATGACAAGCTTGGATACAGAAAATCTAATATTTGCATCCTCAAGGATCCATTAGCAATCATTCTTGTCAGGAAAAGATCAAATATAGTTTGTGCAAAGAGATCAGTTGGTGGATAAAGTCAGGTAGTAGACTAGATTTTGTAAAAATCTTTCTCTGAAAAACTCCAACTTTTTAACTTGATGGTTGTTTTGGTTAGAATCTAGTATGACTAATATTCTAAAGTTTGGAAGTTATTCAAAATAATAGAATTAGGCATGTTTGCATTTTCTTCATCCTCCTCTTTTTCTGTGGCTTTACACTGAGTAAATTCAATTCAAAAAATTGGAAACTGGAAAACAGCAAAAATCTGGAAAAAATTAAAATAAATTTAAAATATTAAATTATTTCATATTAGTTGTTTGGTATAAATTCTGAAAGGGTGAAAAATATGGTTTTACTGTGGAAGGAAGGTTGGGTTCTGAATCAGAAGAGGGGACTTGTTGACCTATTAATAATAACTGAATGTGTGATCATGGATAAAATTTACCCAGAGACAATGCTGAGAAAGCAGAGAAGGAGACAAGTGTCAGGACAGTTACACAAAATGAGAGAGAAGAAAAGGTCATGCTGTATTTTGTCAAGTTTGCCTGGAAGAAAACAAGTTGCTCTGTGGAGAAGCAAATTGAAGCTAGGAAAGTAAAGAGTTTGGAAAGTGAGTCAGGGATTCTAAAAATCAACTAGACTAAGAAGCTGGAATTGGCACCAAAATAAGCTGCACATTCCTTATCCAACATTATAATAGAAGACCTATTCTGTTTACTGGTAAGTATGTGTTCCTTCTTTTAGTCACTCTTCATATATCCTCTCTGTCAGGATTTATTTTAGGTTGTTTCTTAGGGCCATGTACTGACCTCAATCTGCCTTATAATGAGGGTTTGTATGTGTGCATTGATGTGCTGAAGCAATTGTACAGTCTGTAAAGCACTTCAATAATTTGCATATTGTCCAGGCGTGTTCTTTTTATAACTTTGTGTTTATTTTAAATTTGGGAGGAAAAAAAAAAAAAAGAAGTAGGATGGTAAGCATAAAATCAGACTGTGCTGGCAGTGGGAGTTTGTAGTCTTGTATTTCAATGCAGCAATTTATTTCGTGCTTATGCTACTGCTCTGTGACCATTTCACACTTTTAATAATTAAATATCTGGAAAAAATATATAACTGATTAATTGGAATAAAATCAATCCCATTTTCCATAAAATTATTTTAAAAATTAGTCAGTCTGTCATTTTAGAACATATTTTGCTCTTTTTATTTCTTGATAGATGAAAAATTTTCCAACTGTGGAGGAGTAAATTGTCATCAGTTTTTATGCAGTACAATATTTAATCAATCAAGACATATTGGTATAAATATCTTTTATGTTAAAAGATGTCACTTGAAAATGATGATATGCTGTAGTCTGCAATATAGCTATATCTGCAAATTACTTATGTACTTTCAGAAAAAGTGAATAAAAATAGCTGTAAAACAAAGGCATTAATTATTAAATGGAAAAAAAGTTGATGGTATAAGTCCCCTTCTTATATAGCTGACTCACTTCCATACTACAGTAGTATGATTTAAGGAAAAAATCCCTACACTCGCATCTAACGACACTTTCATCCCGCCTCTGGAGAGTGTGCTGCCATAATGTTGCACATGAGTAATACTTCTACAAAAAACAGTCCAGTGTGTTTAGTAAAACATTCTGAAAACACATTGTAAGCCAGTCTGCAGTTTCATCCTACACTGTAGATAGTATTATGTGCTTTTAATTACAAATTCAGGTTTATTATGTTTACAGATGTTTATATGAGTGATGTTTTATCCCACCCCTTTTCAGTACTAGTCCGACAGATGTTTAATTTGCCTATAGACCCTCTGTGCCTCAGTGTTCCCATCAGTCAGGAGCAAACCACTAACGACACAATTAGTGTTATTTGAAAGTAGCAGGGTGTGTTACTGTCATTCACTGTGATATCTGTTCCAAACCGAACCAATCTAGTTTACATGATCTGCAAGACAAGAGAGCTTAACATTTTCAATCTGCCTTTTTTATGGGGAAAGAAAAAAGACTTTAAGTTCATTCTTGTTCGTAAATATGGGAGAATGACTCGTTTGATATAATTGGCTTGGCTACATTATAATAAAAACACTAAAAACTATTAAAAAGCTATTTTTTTATAATTATTAAAATTTTTGCTTTTTTTAAGGGGTGGAGGCTGTCAAGTCCTTTGAAGCCTCAAGCTTTATAGCCTGGTACTAAGGATTACAAATAAATAACATTGAATTTTTGTCATCTACTATCTTGTGCTTGAGATAATTTTTTTAAGCTTTTGTCAACTCATCTCTCTTATCATAATCTGAAGAGTCTCACAGAACACAGGAGATTCTAGATTAAAAAAGAAGAAAAATCTGTTGTTAATTCTATTATGCCTTTATTATGCCTTCCCTCCTCTTTTTTCTTCTGTTTTATTGTTACTGTAAGCGTTTTAACAGACCACTGCTGGGTGGACATTATTCTTCAGAAAGCATAGATTTCAGTGATCAGTACTCAACAGATAATACAGAGCACCAAAGCTAAATTATTTAAATAGAGGAAGTGGGAAAATATTAATAAGTCAGCAGATTGCAT
Organism: Callaeas wilsoni; assembly: GCA_013398955.1. Lineage (NCBI taxonomy): Eukaryota > Metazoa > Chordata > Aves > Passeriformes > Callaeidae > Callaeas > Callaeas wilsoni. Next base: position 202,864 of record VWPU01004329.1, on the reverse strand, counting down.
TCTTTATTTAGCAGTTTTCCATTAAAAATAATTTAACTGTGAAAAAGCCAGGAATTCCACTTTTTAGCTGGTGTCATGTAAAATTTACACTTTTACATGACAATTTTTCAAGCTAATTTGGGAAATAATGGAAAAGAGATCTGTGTTTGGCTGTGTGGTACTGATTAGAGAGTTATACATGGATCGTTGTTTGTGGTTATATTGCTAAAACCATAGGAATTATATTCATATTATTATTGCTTTGGATTCAAGTGAAAACTACCATGGCGTATTTGTGCCCATATCTTCTGTCTGTAGTGTCAGATTTCTTCCTGAAGTAATCCTGTGTGGGAAAATCATTGCCAGAAGCTGAGCCATTGCCATAATACTCATGTTGCTGTGGAGATTCGCTTTGACTTCAAAAATCTGGTGGAATTAACCTTTATATGGCAAGTGTGTACTAGCAAAATTAGGTAGATTACATCATAAGTCCTGTCAGTGGTTTGTTCTTCCCATTTTCTTTGAATTTATCTAGAATGACTGTCACATCAACTAACATGTAAACAGATGCTTTTAAAGCTTCTTTCTGACTGAGTTTTGAAATATAATTTTGAATACTGTGGTACTCTTCTAAAAGATCATGAAACGTGATGCAGCTGGTGAATTTAGGTGACATTCCTATAAAATTCAGGTTACATAGTCACAAAGCTACACCAAAATATTTATATCCATATCCATTCAATAAGTTTGAATTATCTTAATCAGATACATAAATTTTATCTAGCAAAATCCTCAGTCCTCTATTATTATTTTGGGTTTTTTTCTAGAAGCAAGTTTTTGGGGCTTTTTGTGTGTGTGCATTTTTTTTTCTTTTTTCAGGTACTGAAAGGGTATTTCAGTGTTTTTCTGTTTGCTCAAAAAAGCAGTTATATCTCTCTTACTCTGGGGTCACAGTCATCATAGTAAATTACGCATTCACAGTTGCAGGCCGTGCAGAGAGAGACTTGAGATGATTTCTTCTACCCAGAAGGGGATGGCTGAATAAGTAAATATTTGCCAGACTTAGTTCAAAATCTGGTGTAGATTCAACTATTTAAGGAAGGAAGGAAGTCTTCGTAATGGAAAGCTATATAACTGTTCTGCATTTGTCCAATTTTGTGTTCAGTGAATGTATTGGAATTATTAATTCTTATAGATGTTTACATGGGCTCTGAGCCTCTGAAATGTTTTTTCTTTCTTCCAAGAGCATTGACTGCGTGCTTCTGTGTGGATAAATGTCTACACATTTCTAAATTTCAGTCACTGCCCCCATTTCTGGAAAAGAAAAAACTAAAATGGGGTCTCAAGTCCACTGTGTTACTAAATGTCATGGTTTTAAGCCCAGCTGGAGATGAAACACCACAGAGCCATTCATTCAACCTCCCCTCTGTCATCTCCCCACTCTGGTGGAATGGGGATGAGAACTGAAGTAAAATTTGTTTGTTGAGATAAGAACAGTTTAATAAGTGAAAATAAAGTAAAATACAATACTAATGGTGAATAGTAATAACAATAATAATGGGAAAAAACCAAGTAATGCACAATGTGGTTGCTCAGCACATGCTGACCAATGCCAGACTCCCCTTCCTGAACCCAGATCAGCCACCCTTCCAGCAGCTCCCCCCAGTTTACATACTGGGCATGACATTCTGATGTCCCTTTGGTCAGTTCAGGTCACCTGTCCAAGCTATGCTCCTCCCCAGTTTCTTTGGTGTACCTCCTCATGGCAGAGCATGAGAAAAGGAAAACAATGAGTCCTCGATTTAGGATTAACACAACTTAGCAAAAAATCAAAGCATCAGTGTGTTGTCAACGCCATTCTCATTCCAAATCCAAAACACAGCACTGTAACAGCTACTGGGAAGAAATTAACTCTACCCTAGTTGAAACCAGGACACTCAGTTCTCTCTCTTACATAACAGAAATCTTGTCGTCTTAGAATCATTGAATAGTGGTTGGAAAAGACATCTAAAATCATCGATTCCAATCATTAACCCAGCACTGCCAGGTCCACCACTAAATCATTTCCCTAAGTGCCACATCCACACATTTTTTGAACTCTTCCAGCAATGGCGATTCCACCGCTTCCCTGCCTAGCCTGTTTCCTAATATCCAATCTATATCTCCCTTGGTGCAGCTCTTCGTCTTCCTTTGTTAATTAATGGAACTCTCACATCGTGACACTTAAGCGTACTTGCCACATTTTAGATGTGGCAGACCACATTCTTGCAGACCACTAAGCAACCCAAACCAGTGTTCGTAAATCCTTGATAGTTTGAAACACAATTAATATCTCTGTAAGAACCACTGGAAGAGCCACTGTCTGTCAAGAAGAATTATTCTCTATCTGTGTGAGCATGGTGTGAGTCAAAGTAACACTCAGTTCATATTGGAGCCACAGTAGTTCAGCATGATGTGGCCAAACCACATCATACGGTTTTTTGTATAATATACTACTGGTGGCCAACCTTTTTGAAGGAGTGGTAAAAAATACTTTCCAGTGCCTAAAAATGTGGAAAACGGAGACTAAATCAATTTTCCTTACATTAATTTGTGGAGAAGTACATAAAACACTCTACACAAACAACATCGTAGTGCAAAATACTCAGATATTTTTAAGACAATAATTCAGAGAGTACAATTTTGAAAGTTTTGCTTTTATGTATGAAGAGATAAAAATTTTAGTCCTGAGATCCGAAGAGATTTCCATTTTTTTACCCAGGTCCTGTTATAATACAGTATTTCAGGGTACATATCCAGCCTAAAACTTCTGTGCAAATGAACTCTCATTTTGAGCAGTAATGTAACAATGAATGTTTTAGACTACTGACACCAAACCCATGTGTTGAAATCATAGAATCATGGAATGATTGAATGACTTGAATTGGAAGGGACCTTAAAGATCATTTCATTCCAATCCCCCCTACCTTTCACTAGACCAGGTTGGTGTAAGCCTCATCCAGCCTGGCCTTGAACACTACCAGGGATGGGGAAAATCTTGCATTCAACCTAGTTTAGAATCAAGGAAGATTTATTATTACTTCTCTGTAGCAAGAAGATAAATAGTGAATTATGTTCAGAAGTTTTTGTATTTTTTTCTGTTAATTAGAGTCAGCAAGGATGAAGTCTGTGTTCTACCAAAATTGCTAAAATAAATCCTTGGTCATTTACAAGGCATGGAGAATTTCCAAGAACATTTCCAGTTACAGAATAATAAGAAAAGAAAGAAGATACCTTTTTTTCTCCCTCCCCCACCAATGGATTGCATGAAAACTTAATAAATAAAAGGTTAAAACTGTGAGAGAATTGTAGTAGATAGGGATTTCCTGTGTTAAATGAATTACATCTAAATTTGTAGGAAAGCAAATTGTTTGACATAGCTTGTGTTAAATGTAAAGTAGGAATTATAAATCCCTATCATTCTTTACCATGCATAGATTAGTTCACTCACTCATTCTTGAAATGAACTGTGGTTCAATGATGGAAAATCCAGAGGAGGAGCTTTTAAGCTGAATCTCCTCAGTGTCTCCATAACTGAATTTTATGTGTTTTTAATTTAGTTTTTTTATTAGTGTCACAAAATTTCTACTTTATTTCAGTATTTTTTGTGGGGATGATGAGAAACTGTGTTTTCATTTCAGTTCAATTTGGATTGCATCATATTCTGAACAGTCGAGCATCACAGATATGAGATACCATAATTTCTGTGGCATATCCTCAACTTGTAGACTAGTTATGTGTGTTTTATGCATATTTTGTCATAAAAAATGAACCTTGCAGGCCTTTCCTGGGAACAGCAAACAATGAAAGCAGGATTTCTTTAGCCAGCCCCTAGAGGCAGAAATTTAATGGTAAGAGAGCTGTGGTATGCCTCCCCTGCCCAGTCCTGCTGCCAGCACATCTGGCAGTGCTGCCAGCCTTCCTGTCCCCATGGCATCCCACTCTCTCAGGCACCCTCCAGCCTCTGCTCCAACTGAATTTCAGCTGCTTCACCTGGGAAGTCCTTGAATTTTGTTTATTGGTAACTCCTAGTGGACCTTTTAGTGTCTTCAAATTTCTGTTGAATTGGTTTTCAAGGCTTAATTTCATAGACCAAGTATTAAAAGAGAAGCAGCAGTTAAGATAGGCTCTGAGATTATGTTTATTCAGATGGGGAAAACAATACTCTTTATCAAGTTATTTATCTTGAAAAAAATTGCAAGCATCTTGATGCCATGGTATAGCATAAAACCAGTGCAATCAACTGAATAATTTTCATAGAGTTTTAATTCATTTCAGTTCTTAATTAGCTCTACCGGCATACAACTTCTATGTGAGCTTTAAGAGTGCAGTTGTGCCTGTCAACTCCTATTAGTTATGCAACAGATATTACCTTCAGGGCTCCCAAAGTATGACTGACTGTCGTGGTCACTGACCATGCAAGATTTCTGCTGCAAACAGTAATTCCAGATGACAGTATTCCCTTGATCCCTGTATATATGTACGAGGGAATTGCATGAGCAGAGGTCATTATCATTGCATGTTATTGATTACATAACTGGGTGTTATGTTAAAACAAAAATATGCTTTGCTTAGCATAGAACCTGTGTGAAAAAAAAAATGCTTTCTGGAGCATTGGTCACAGAGATATCTTGGATAAATAGGTTATTTTTAAAATAAGTTTTACATATAGTTTTTGGAGTAGTATTTGGAAGTTGTGAGGTGTTGTCCTACTTATTAATTTATCAAGACAGATGTGACAGAAATAATAAGTTTTAAAGCTCTAGGGAAAACTCCCTGACTTTCCCTGTAAAAGGCTTATGATATAAACACAAGGATTAAGCTCTCTTTCTGTCATTATTCAAGTCGAAGAATTCCAAGCTCTTGATGAATGAGCAGTCTCTAGTACTTCAGATGAAGTTGGCCACTTGAGGTCCAGACATATGAAGAGTTGACTGCTTGTTGTAAATGCTTGCACTGCAGGTATGTCAAAAGCACAGAGAAATTTCAGAGAGCAGCAGCAGCAAATGAACAATTAATAGGCTTGAAATGACAATGTTGTCCACTCAAGTAACAAAGTCTAAAATACTGGACACAGGAAGCCCAGCTAAGGTAGATGCTAATAGATATTATGAATATAAACTGAAGATATTTGGAGGCTGAAACAACATTACATTAGGTATGGGACTCTCTGGGAGCAGAACTTTGGGTAATGATTTGTTTAAAAACAAGGGAAAACTTACACTGACAACCAGACAAAATTACCCTAAGAATAAACTCCATGCTGCTTAGCAAACTAGTAGGAACTTCATTCCTTTGTTGTTTGAGATTATATTGACCAAAGCATTAGGGACTGTACTGGTAGCAGGCTTGCCTTGGCACAACAAAGATGTGCAATTTGATAAACATATCTTTTTCTATTTCAAAGGAAACAGCAAATGCATGTTACCAGGCTGGTTTGCCTTACTGTAGTTCAGAACTCGAACTGTAAGTCACCAAATGGCATTTGTTATCCTTTCCACCACCTGTCACCCATCCGGATGCCCAAGCATATGCCAAAATGTCTATTTTAATTCCAGCTGAAACAATACCAAGAGATGAGAAAACATAAACAACAACGACACACTCCATAGATTACACTGAAAGTTTATTCTGTGAGACTCTGAAAGTATTATAGACACTAATCCATGTGTATGTACATTAGTAACAAGGGCTCCACCCTCTAGGGCTTTAGAGAAATATGTGTTTATGTGTGGGTTTGTGCTTCAAAATTCTAATTCAATTGAGATGAATTGAGATCATTAGCTTTCAATTAACTATGATTTTTCATTCAGTATATAACATTACGTATAAACCTTAAGGACAGGAAATTTTTTTAAAAAATCTGAGCAGAATAACACTGCTGAACGGGTAGTTTCTGAATCCTAGCTTAAGACCTACAGGCAGAAGTTTTAATGATACTTTTGAAAAGCGAGTGAGGAGTGTTACAATATAAATGTCATTTTCAAAACTAAGCTAAGGGTTTTAGCATCAAAGTATACTGTGTAGGCTTAAATTTACCTGAGCACTAGGATGTAAAAAGCAAATACTGATTAGAAGGTATGACACAAAACATTATATGGTTCATGTGATCAATAGCCAGTGTCTAAAACAAAATCCGTTGAGGATATCAGAACAACACTTTTTCTTACCATGCAATTTGCATGGAGGTCTACTGTGCTTCCAGTTCCAGCTGCTGAGAAATGGAAAAAAAAAAAAAAAAAAGGCACCCTTAGTTACATGTTGTCAGAATATCACTTGACATTTATTTGAATAATTTTTAATATATACTATATACTGTTAACCACTTAAAAACTTGACTAAAACAGAATGAGACTAGGAATACTCACCTAAGTTCTGTTGAACAGCTGTTTAGTTCAGATAAAAGCTGCTTTCCACAGCTTGAGGAGAAGCAGCAAACTAAGGCCTTTTGAGATCATCTCTAGCTAGCTTTTGTCTTAAGTAAGTAGATTTAGTCTCAGTTTCATCCTACTGCCCGATAAGATAAACCACCTGGACATGTTTTTTCCTTGAACTGCTTTCTCTTGGAGTGCAGTTTAACTGCCTGCTTGTGGGCTGGTGGGCTCTTAAGCACTGACTGTTTTGGTCAAACTAAAATTAACCTAATATTTAAAAATATGTATACATCTTCGTTAAACAGTAATGCTGTTCAAGACATTTTTTTTCTCAAACCATCATCACGAATCTTAGAGGCTTTTCATCCTTTACCTTACTGGTTTTATGAGACATGTAGCATCTTTTTGCTGTAAAGGATAAAATTAACCACTGTAATTCAGTGTATCTTATGCCTGCCAAAAGTAAACACATATGGAGTGAAACCTTTTCTGTATTGAAATTACTGACAACTCTATGACTGCCCTTTGTATAGACAGAAATTTATGTGTATTGTTGAAGGGTTGCAGCAATGGTAAATTCAAGACATTTTAATAGAAGTTTTGACAACTAAAATATGTTTTTCAGAATACCTGTTAGTCGCATGCATAAACCTTAACATCAGGAGCAGCTTACAATCTAGTTTCATTTTGTTGATAATTCATAGGAAACTCATTCCAACTAAAAAATATTGCTCTGAGTCATCGCAGCCTTTCACTATAATGGCCAAATACATTTTAATAGTTAAGTTCAATATCAAGTAGAGTATTTTTTTCACAACTCATGTATTACTTATGTTAATCTGATATTAGATAGATTTTGATTAGTGAATACGTTAACTTTTTTTTCACATGCCATATTGCAAAGGCTGCCTTACAGAGTGGCAAGAATGCTCCTAAGTTGGTATGTTGAGTTGAACCTCCTTAGGTGTGAGATGTGGTGTCTCTGTTGCTATGAAATTGGCCAGTTCTATTCCTCTTCTGGTGTGTTTCTGATAGCTTATGTATGGGAGATGTTGCCATCATTTTGAATCTTCTTTTGTTTCTAAATTTAAATTAGTAGTTGCCTTTTATTAGCTGTGTCTAGACTTGAAATGATTTTAGTAGATGCTGAAGCTTACATATGCTATTTTAGTTTGTGTTGATGATTTCTAAATATTATTTAAATCCTCAAACTCTAGAATGCGTATGGATTTGATTATCCTCATGCTTATCTCTTGAGTAACTTCATATATAATTTTATTCTACAGGAATTTGCTGCACTGACAAAAGAATTAAATGCATGCAGGGAACAGCTGCTTGAAAAAGAGGAAGAGATTTCAGAACTAAAAGCTGAAAGAAACAACACAAGAGTAAGTATACAGCAGACCTTTTCTGGACATCATGTATGTGTAAACTTACATATAAATGTAGATCTTCATTTGTATGAATAAGAAGACAAAATTCCAGCATTTTCATGAGTAAAGGAGGTTCTAAGTAGCAGGACATCTACCATGCTACTCTCCTGAAGAGTGTTTTAGCCAGATATATTACAAATACTATAGGAGATTTAGTATGTAACATGGTAAGGTCATTCAGTTTAAATGTCTTCTAAAGCAAGGGACTCATGCAGCCTTCCAAGCCTTAGTAGCCTGCACATATCCGCTTCTCTTATCAAGGCAAAAGGCAAGGTTACAACAGACCTCCTTTTGCCTTGGATTTGATCTGAATAACGATGAGATGAAGGCTGCCACACATACCACAGGCAGTCTGCTGTTTGGTCTACATCCGGCCTTGTGACCCTTGAAATAAATGTCATTTGCCATACAGCTGAGCTGCTTCAATCAGAAGATATTATTCTGTCTGGGAACAAGAACATATGTGACAGCACTTTCTTAAAATTCTCAAATGATGTACAGAATTGTTTTCAGAATAAAATAATTTGCACACAGAAGTGTCTGGGCAAAGGCAGAATTGATCTAGAAACACAAGAGGGTAGCAGAGTAGACTTCGTGGTGTTTGTGGAAAGGTGTGAGAAAAGAGATGGAGTAATCCCAAATCAGGTGGTAGTCAGGCTGGTAATGAACATACAAAATAGATCTCAGAGGCTGAACACCAAGGATGACTTCTCATATCCATATTTCATTCTTCTGTGATCTGTGTAACTTTTCCTGTTTTCCTCTTCTTAATAAGCTAATAGCACTTTGGATGCTCAGATAACATCTCTTCTTTATCAGCTAATTTGCGTTCTGAAGAGAATCTAACAATTTATATGCCAAAAGACCTGAGAGAGGGTCTTTCTCCCTGCTTTCCTCTTTCCATCTCTACCACCAGGGTGCCATAGGGTTCAGAAGTTCAAGGGAGGACAGATGAAACAGATGCCTACAAGAGGCAAAGCTGACTCATCTACCTCCATGCTTTCCTGGATGTTCAGGAGAGGATCACGTTTAGCACAAAATTCTTAGAGGTGATGGGTTTGGAAAACCTATGGGAGGTATAGGTGAGACCTACTTTTTCTCCCATTAATTAATTAATTGATTAGGAAAAACATGTAGGAATTGCACTGCGCTTTCCAAGTTTAGCAAATCATGTCAGCTGAAGAAAAGTCTGAAGACTTTCTATAGCTGCCTAAATTATCAGTAACTCCTACATGTGTATTATTTTAGTATGTATAAAAAAATGCTTTATCCATTTCATTACGAAGTCCACTGAACACCAGCTTTAGTGTATTAAAACTGCAGTGCGCCAATACCTACTGTGAGTCTGATAAAAGCAGTGCAGACTAGCAAACATTCCAAGACAGCTAAGTAGCCAAAGATAGTCACTTGCCAAAGAACTGTGAGAGAAAAAGAAGATGACTCAACTGCAAGTCATCTCCTAAGTCACACTGATCTCTGTCATAGGCATTTCTTTGCAGAGCAAGAAGCTTAAAGATCATCCATTCTTATGTTTCCTGTGCTATGTAAAAGGAAAATCAGTAATAGGTTTTCCAGGAGAACTAATGTCAACAAATGGGAGTTACAGTCTGATAATCCTTGCAAGTCCTTGCAGTTAAAATTAGTAAATGCTAACAGTGTGTTTTCAAAATGAGGATGAAGCTAGACATCAAAATGTTTAGGCTATGAAAAAATATAGGGAATGCAGGAGATGTTAAAGCAAACAAGGGGAAGATAGAGTCCCAGTATTAATGGAGAAGGAGAGAGAAAAAATTCAGAGACATGCCTTACCCTGCCCTCTAGCATTTTCATTAATAAGTTATCACCCTGTCATGTCATATTTATGTTCTTGCCAGGCTTTAAGCTACCATATACTACAATATATCCCAGAGTTGGCTGTAGTAGTCATGCTGTTTTCTATAGGGACACTACTTTTATAGGGAAAAATGAGCATTTTAGACGCAAAGCTGTTGGTTTCAACACAGTCTCAGTGATGTGCTAGTGATGAGATTTCTAGCAGCATTCATTGTGAAGGCATTCCCTATAAAGAGGCAGTTTTGCACACTGAGATTTATGGTGTTACTAATGCAAAACAGCATTAATATTTTGTAAGAAAAAGAATTGCTCCAAAATTTTCCTGTTAATTCAGCAAGGATTCTAATAAAATAATAATATTTGGAGGACCACTGATACACTTTCACAGTGAGAAAATTAAGTGTCTTTTCTCATATATAAAGTTAATCCAACTAATGCATCTTTTGTCCATCCCTCTACTGTTCACACTTCAGCCAGCCCTGGCTTGGCTACATTAATAAGGCTCACCTGATCCCCTAGGACACATTCATGCATAGCCACACATAGTGGAACTACTCACAACAACACTATGTCCTAAGAAGAACTTCCTGCTGCTTTTAAATGAAGAGGCTCAGTTCCAAATTGCAGCTTCTGAATTTTTTAATCCAACCTTTTTATCTCCCTGGGGTAACAGCAAAAAAGGTATTGTTTGATTTGTCCTGCTTCAAACTGAGAATCAGCAGGAAGGAATGAAAGTGGCAATTCTGTCAGGTCCTGAGTTCACACCAGCCTTCTAGCTCCCCTTTATATTTTCAGTTATGCCTAACTGGCAGTATTTCCTTTACTCTAGACCCACACCTATGTGTTTCTTTATTTCCTGGCAACAGCCTCACACAGTTTTTGCTAATCACATAAACAAACAAAACACAAAACTGATTTCCCACTCTATGCCAAGCTGCAGTAGTAGACCCTGATGGTAGCATGAATTAGGGAGAGACCATGATGGAATTACATTTTTTGGGGACACATACACTTCAGATCTCAGCCAAAATACCAGAAATTAAACCTTACCCCAATATTTAATCACTTTTCTACTCAATCCTTCTAGCAGCATTCTTAAGCATTTGCTGTTGAATGTGTATTTTTGCTGCCTATGATAATTAACTTCTTCTGACATATTACAGTAGAAATATTTCCATGTTAAGAATATAGCTTGCAACTTAATGTATCAATACACGAGGCAAAATAGAAGCTGTGGGAGTACTGATAGTGTGGTGTTGCTGATGGGAAGACAGACAGGTTCTCTCTGGAAGACCATTCTATGGGACTTTGAAAACATGTACAAAAATACCTCAATAGAAACTCTTACAGTTATTTCTCTGGATATTCTCTAGACAGAACGATCCCCTATAGCATGTGGAAAGATAGCATCTTTTCTGAAGCTGGAAGAGAAGTCAGTGTGATCCAGCATACTATTTAATGGAAATTATAAAATAACAATACTTTGGCTGTTTAAATTAAAATGGAAAGGTTTTTTTTGTCTCAGTCTGTATTCTTTAAAAGTGGAAAAAATGCATAGGATTAACTTATTAGATCAGAATACTATTACAAGGAAATTTGGGAGTTGGTTTGGTAGCTGAAAAAAAATATGTTACAATACTGATATGGATTAATCTGATTGTGGATTTTTCCCTACAACAATAAAAAAGGACCAGACACATACATATGCTTTTTGAATATAGCATAAATCTTTTACTCAAATTGGTCTGAAATATTTTAGTTCTAACAGTTTTGAAACAAAAAAGTTAAACCCGTGTTCACAAATGAAACAGCAGTAACAAAGGCAGTGTCATTAACTCTCTTTTGCTTCATGTCTTAGGAGATGAACCACTTATTAAAGTGAGCAAGGCTGACTTATATCTAATTTTATTCATATTTTATTGTCTCCATTCCTTATTGAATGGTTTATGAAACATCTTCAATTATGCACTACAGTCTCATAATACCTATAGATTGGAAACTAACCCTGTATTTTATGATTCAAATTCCTTTCTACTGTGTTGGGAAAACCTAAGAATATATTTTAAAGTATGGTTTTACCTATTTTAGCTCATTTTCTCATAGGTCCTTTTAATTAAATCAATGTCATAGGTGCTGAAAATGAATCAGGTACTCTATTTCTTTTTTAAACGTGAGTTCTTGCAGTCTAAAAACACTGTACACATAAAAATAAGTGTATCTGTCTCTTAAAGTTCTGCAAATTGCAAAGCATTAGTTCGATATAAGTAACAGTATATATCATTACCTCAATTTTATTCACTGTCTTCTAGATTCACGTGTCTCTTCTTTCAAAAAAAAGAACCTCTATCACTGAACATAGTGTAACAACAGATAGTAAATGTAATATGTAGTTATTCAGTACCTGTGTTTTCAGGTAATCTGTGTAGTTTAATAGTCATTATGTTTATATTCATTATTCTTATGAAACCCCTTTTGTTCCTATTACTTTGTATCATTATCCCGATCACTACATTTTCTTTCATACCTTTGTTTCACATACGTGTGATTTCATTAAGGTTTTACGTTGCTTGCATTTTGGTTTCTGTACAGAAAGACAAGACATGGGACACACTGCAGTAGTTGGGCTGTAACTTTGTTTTTTTAGAGAAAGATTTTCATTGCTAATTTACCAGTGTAGCTGTTGGTGGTCACACCAGATGATCACAGGTGAAAAGTGATTTCCATTACTGTGGAACAGTGCTGAAGAAAATCACTGATTTTGTGACTGATTGTAGAGATAGTTTTCAACCCCATGTCTGCTTATTTTACTTGTCTTCTCTGCTCACACCAGAGATGGAGATTCACTGAACAATGTGAATTCTAAATATAGACTGAAAGAAAATTCCATTTTTCCTGCACTAGTGAGAAATTGTAAGCTGAACCTCAAAAGGGAATTGTCTTCTTAGTGGGTTACCTCATTCCTCTAAGGAATACCTTAAGCTAAGTCTGTCTTATTTTAGTAAAAGCCTAGTCTTTTATGTTTTTTCCCTATATTTCATTATTTATGACTCTCCTTTTCTCTTCCTTACCGTCTGCTGATTCTTTCATTTCTCCATTTATTATACTGCTGTGAACTTTTTCTACAAACAAATTTTTTGAAAATAATGAAAGCTAAGATAAAATATTTTATATTGATTAAAATCCAGGTCCCGTAATAGCAAACTCTACTGAGTCACACTAATTTCAACTTATTGAACCATCATTCCTGAAAATGAGTGTTTTAACTTCTTTTATTTTCTATATGTAAATCAGTGTCCATGTAGGCATGATGGTATAATGTAGTAAAGCAGAGCAGATGATAATCTACACCAATGTAGTTTATACCATTAAATCTAACCATGCATTTCTGTTTCACAGAAATCAATCACTTCCATAATTGCTTTGTAAGTGATTTGAGAAATACAGGAAGCTGGGTATATTCTAAAAATTTTCTCTTTTCATGTTCATTTAGTTCTAATTAACACTTTAAAGATGCTACATTCATTCAAAAAATGTGCACTAGAGCATTTTTTAGTCTTTAAATTATTATTTTTATACATTTTTTGTGCTTATAAAAAGTCCAGAGCTCCAGAAACAATCTTATTTACATCAGATACAATTATCAGCACAGCATCTTGAGCATCCTAAAATTTGCCCAGCGTAAAACTCACTTGTCAGATTATTTCATAATTCATTGTCAAGCTTATGCTTTCCGGTAGGAAAAGCATAGCAGTGATGCGTAGGTGATTCTGTCCTACCTGCTGCTGTTGATCTTCATCTTCTTTTCTCTGCAAGCTGCCTGTCCCTCTGAGTGCTTGACAACTGTAACAGCTTGACACAGTGTGAGGGAGCAGAAAATGCTCAGCAGCCCATGATCACTATTAATGCCAGAGTTTAATTGCAACTTACTGAAGTCCCTAAAGCTGTTTCTAACAATTCATTTGTAGTTTAAATGAATTACCAGCATTGTTACAATGTTATTTCAACATGAAATCTTGTGATGTTCTCACAACTATATGGAATATTAATTCTTGAACTACTTATGGGTGAGGAAAGTCCTCAGCATGCCCACAAGTTATTGTGATGTTAGCTTCAAATGTTAAACATTGGATGGACACACCATCATCTTCAATGTCAATTTTTTATGCTTTTATTCCCTTCCCTCATCATTGTAGCCCTGAGACACTTCATAGTTCTGTCAGGGATGTTGACATTTGCTCTTCTCAGAGAAGCAGGGAAGATCTATTACCCCTTTTTAAAATATAATTGTACTTGGGGAAAGGTTGAATAAAACAGTAGCTGTTGTTATACATCCAAAGTAGGGCAACAAAACTGGTGAAGGATCTGAAGCACAAGTCTTACAAGGAGCAGCTGAGGGAGATGGGGATGTTTAACCTGGAGAAAAGGAGGCTCAGGGGAGACCTTATCACTCTCTACAGCTGTAGCCAGGTTGGGGTCAGTCCCTTCTCCCAGGTAACAAGGGATAGGACAAGAGGAAATGGCCTCAAGTTATACCCGAGGAAGCTTAGGTTCGGCATTAGGGAACATTTCTTCACTAAGGAGCTAAGTGAAGCATTAGAACAGGCTGCCCAGGGAAATGGTGGAGTCACCCTCCCTGGAGTTATTTAAAAGATCTGTAGATGTGGCACTTGGGCACTTTGTTTAGTGGATGATTTGATAGTGCTGGGTTAATGTTTGGACTTGATGATCTTAGAGGTTTTTTTCCAGACAAAACAATTCTATTATTCTATGAATCTAACATTTCGTCAGAGCAGGGGGCAAGGATTTTGTATCAGATTCTCAGTCACAGTCAGATGTCCTACCCCTTGGTTTTTTCCCTTTCAGCAGAACTGGGACTAATGTTGCACTAAGAGACTTGGTTACTAGTATTCCCTGCTCAGACGGTTTTGCTGTTAGCAGTGCTCACAGAATTTCTGAAAAAACAGAGATGATTTTTGTTGAAAAGCAAAAATAAGAAATTTTTACAAACCAAAAACCTATGTTAGCCTGCCTTCTTGAGCATTCCTAGAGCTGACGGTAAGGAAAATTCCAATGTTCAGAGGTAGTTTCCAGAAGAATGAGTGACTTTAAACAGCTTGAGTAAATAACAACAGAGAGAAAAAGTATGAAATGTTCACAGGCACTGTTTTAGTTCTCCATGGGTCTTTTGACACTTAGCTATGACATCTGTATACAGTAAAATAGACAACACAGTGTTTTGCGTTTGATTTATTTAGCAACTGTGAAATATATGCAGACATTGGAATATGTTTTTTTCTCCTCAGAAATGGTAGTTCTAAGCTGAAAGCAAACTTAGCTTTTGTTTATATTAAATGGGCCACTATCATTGGTTTAGTATTATGTGTTATACGTGTTTCTGACGTGGCAGTAATGTAACCTAAAGTGAAATATGTTATCTGTAGCTCTGCAAAAGGCTACAGGGCTGTACTGTTCATCTCAAATAGCAAATTCCTCCACAATCACCCCATTAGAAATTCTGAGTTCCCACCACTCTGCTCTCTTCTTATACTTGAAAACCTTGTGTAACTTGTTTTGTCTCTTCATCACTCTCTTCGGTCTCCATTCTGCCTTTGCTTAGCAAGTTTCTTGTCTTTCTTCTGTCCATGCTGACTTCACATTCCGTGTTGGGATTGTCTGTCTGCACCAGTTCAAAATGTGGTTCTGGGTGTATGTTTAGGGGATTTTTGTTTGTTCCTTATTTATCTCTCTGCTACAGTTTATGTGTAATTTCTTCTGTTATGAATATTTTTCAATGTCAAGATTTCCACGTCACCATCACTTTTCTTCTCTCCTAAACCAGATTTTCCCATTTTCCTTTCCAACTAAGTCTTGCACACAGGCTCTCAGAAGTCCCGGATCATCACAGCATTTATCTGGGAGATAAGTCATTTAGGGACACCAAAATGATAAATTTTCTCAGAGTTAGGCTGAAAAAAAGGTTGCCAAGGTTTTTTTACTCTAGACTGGTTTAGAGCGTGTCAGTTTGAGCATTAGACAACTACAGACCTGTGGAAGGAATGGCCATACTAAAAACTCAGCTGTGGATCAATGTTTTCCCTTTTTCCCCAATTTCTTCAGAAGTCTGTAGCCTTTTGGCTGGACTTAGACTGATCGGAACGTAGCTATGATGCATTGAAAAGCTTTTTCATAAAGAGAACAGATCAGGATGAGCCAGGCTCTAATAGAATCAGCCAGGACACGGGAATGACTGTGGGGAAATCTAAGTGCACAGCATGGATGAGAGCCAGATTCTGGCTACCCTGGGGCTATGGACTGGGGCCGAGTCAGGCTGCACGGAGAAGGAAATGTTGCACCCTCACAGACTCTTTGAAGAGACAGGGCAGAGAGAAGGTTGTAAAATTAGAAATCAGCTATTGACTTACTTTCCTCCAGCTCTCTCCCAGATAAACTAGGTGGCCTAGAAAAAACATGAAGATAGAAGAATTTAGACTAAAATTCAGCAATTCCGTTCTATTCATGATAGCAATTAACTGTTTATTTAAGTACTACTATGAACAGAAATACTCTGTAAATATTTGGAAAGTACTCTGATCTCATTTAATTTGCAAACTTCCCACAGCCCCATACTGAATTCTTGATAGTTCTATCATTGAGGTCTCTTCAAATTTGCGTTCTACTTTGGACTGCCTCAAATAATTAAAAATCCCCCTATTTCTGCTGTCAGCCCTCCAGGGATGAGAAAGCTTGTGAATTTACTGTTCATTTGCTTTTAATAAATACAGGCCACCGCTTGGATTCAGAAATGATAGGAAGACCCTCCTTTCTTGAACTGCCGGGAGTCGTTACAACTCTCATTGTACTAATTGTTCACGTATGCATTCACTACTTTTTGTGAAGAATATAGTTATTGTAACACAATAACCAGGTGCAAATCCAGACACGAGAACCATGTTTGAAGCAAAGATTACACCAAACCATAATAATTCCTAACTTAGTATCAACATTCATCTCTAATGTAATTGCCCTCTGCTTTTGCTCTTCTATGTCTATTAATTAATGTAAGAATAAAAACCATGATGTGACTGAGAATAACTGTGGATTACAAATAAATATATTTATTTACTAGTAGTATCTATATTAAGAACTACATCAGGGGAGAAATATTAAACAATTATCCATGTAACTTTCAAATTTCCAGTTTAGTGACTTAGATATAATTGTTTGCTGTAATTACAATACATTTAACATGCATTCTGATTCATGAATTTAGCTACCCTGATTTAACCTTACAGCTAACCAGGTCTCTTTAATGTTCAGGCACTAAAAACAGCAATGGTAGCCCTATGAAAGTGTAGGCAAATGAGGAATTTTCTATACAACATCAACAAACCATTTTAATTTTTCCTTTAACCTCAGAGTTAAATAATGAAAACTAATTAAAACATGTTTTTACAATATGTTATTTATGGTCTATTTTACAGGTACTTATGGACTTCTCTGATTTCTGTTGTGTTTGTAATACAACAGAGACAATGAACATTTTAAAGCATGTGCTAGTGACAAACACCATTAGCTGTGGCAGTTCTAATGAATAGTCTTAAAAATCTAGTAAAATATACTGTTCAATTTACATGTTTTGTTAAGTTGCTTTCAAGATAAATTGAAAATAGATTACAATTAGGCTGAATTAATTGTAAACTTATTTAATATTTTTGCATGATTCTTTAGACTGTCTTTGGTTATTTGGTTGTCAATGCTCATCAATTAGTATCACAAATGATAATGTAAATATGTAATTAATTTAGTAAAATAGTGACCTTATGCTTAGTGATTTGTTCTTGCTTTTCATAGCAGAGTTTTAAGTGAAATCATAAATAGATTTTCTATTTTTCTATTTATTCCATTTGATTTAGAAACATGAAATATTGCTAATAGTTCCAGCAATCTCTCCTACAATGAGGTTGCCAAGAAAATTGCTGTTTGGTATCATGCACTTTGTAGTTAGAATTTCTGTGGCATTTAGGTGCACAGAAATTAATAATGTTTTATTTCAAATCCAATAGCTGTTACTGGAGCATTTGGAGTGCCTTGTCTCGAGACACGAAAGGTCCCTGAGGATGACAGTGGTGAAACGGCAAGCACAGTCTCCCTCAGGAGTTTCCAGTGAAGTTGAGGTCCTCAAAGCTCTGAAATCTCTGTTTGAGCACCACAAGGCTTTGGATGAAAAGGTACAGTATGGGAAAAAAGCTTACTAAATACACTCTTTAATTCACTTAATTGTGTTTTATGATGCAGCAGAGCAACAGCGTTGTTTGTTTACTCCTCGGAATAAATCCATTCTTAGAGCATTTACAGGTATACAGAGAAATCCATCAGAATGTATGGCCAATAGCTGTAATGCACTTGAGGTCACTTCTGCTATCTTTTGTAGACAATAGAAATTACTTTTCAAAATAAGGAAATCTCACCCCTATCAGACATGCTTCTCCTATTTAGCACTGAATAAAGATGACCCCATGGAATATATTGGGTGTAAAATATGCTTTTAAGTTATGGCCATGAAAATGTAGGTATATCTCAAATTTTAAAAACACACAGACAGGCAGAATGAGATGTACCTAACTACATAAGGGAACTTGGCTTTTAGGTATTTTTAGGAGGAAAACCTCCTAAATTTCAGAGATCTTTTTAGCCTTTGCTACATAAGGACAAGTAGTGTAACCTAAAGTAAGTAGTACATTCTTCATTATCAGAGGTAATGAAGGGCCTGCAGAATCAAGGTAAAAATCACTGATAACTGCATCAAGTCATGCTAATTAAGAGGGTCTTTCCACTGCATTCCTCATGTATCTTGTGCTGGAAAGACTATTTTGTATGAATGAAACTTTGTACAACTATGAATTATCACCTTGAATATTGCGTACACGCATTCAGAAATCTACTCTAAGTCTAGAAACAAAATGCTTAGAAGGTGATGTATCTGAATTAGTAAGTGCCTCAAAGCTACACGTGCAGGGAGCACGTGAGAAACATGGCTCATGAGCAAAGAACCTTGTTCCTTATGGGGTCTGTTTTGGCTGATTTGCTCATTGTTGCTGCTGAGTTGCTTCTCTGTTTGAGATGGTTGGGTAAGCAGGGGTAACATTGCACAGCATCTGAAACCATTGACTGCACAGATGAGCTGTATTGTACAGAACCAGTTTAATGGTCTCACAGTAACAAATTTAACTTCAACTTTCAGAAATATACTCAGAAAGTTGACTTTATTTAATGAACTGAGGTAGCTGTAGATATATAGTAATATATATATCATTGGTAATGAAGGGATGAGACACTGTGGGTTATGAGTCATACTGGGTTAACTATCAGGTTCAAAGTTAAATAAACTTAAGGAACTTAGACCAAATCAAAACTTACTATGTGTTTAGGTATACCTTTCGGGTTGTATGTTCTACTCAGATATCATGAAAGCATCTTTAAAGAAAATCTAGAAAAGGAAATATAATGAATTCTAGCCACTGTAATAAGCTTTTGGATGTCATTAAGACTTAAAAAGTCCTGTATTATTAAAAAGATCTTTTCAGGATTGATGGGATTTATGGTCTGAGCTTTGATCTTTTATCCAGCACTTTAAACATCGATAAATCTAGGTTAGGGAGCTCTCCAGCTTTTATACTTTTTGACATTGTGTTGGATAAGTATGAGAAATAGTGAGAACTAAACTTGAAATAGATTCTGATTATTCAACAGTTGACTGCCTCTTACAGATTTTCTTTTGTGAATGTTGTAGTGTTTTGGTACTATGCAGTTTATTTTACATCCCATTTTGAAAACCATTGTGCAGAACTAGATTGAAGCTACACGTACTATTTTGACTTATATTATTGAAAATTTTGACTTATATTGTTGAAAATTCTATTTTTATTTTATTTTAAATGCAACAGGTTAAAATCAGTATTCAGCACATTAAAAAGGTTTGGAATGACACAGGTAGACATCTTATGTATCTAATTGATTCCTGTCCCAGTGGTAATGAGAATTACCAGTGTAGAAAAGTCAAGCATCTGTAATCATATTGACAGAAGATTTGTTCCATTATAAAACAAGTTTTAAAAATGATTGGTCAAAATTACTTTTTTCCTACATGCTGTTTACCTATGTGTGGAACCTTTTCTATTTTGATGCAATAAATCATATTTTTACTATAAAACGTTCTGAGATAAGTCAAGTAAACAGCTTAATAAATTATTTTAAAATAATTTGTTATAAACCCAGCACACATTATTTTCGAGTACAAGTCCTGTATGAAAATACCTGGTTTTGTTACAGTGTCTCTGGAAGGACTGGATCAAACATGTTGCATATATGGCCCAGATACTTGATAATATAATGCTTTCACAAATTGTCAGCATTATGGTGATTTTTATTTAAAAATAATGAAAGTTAGAAAGACTGCATGCACCCAAATGTGCTAAAAATTTTTTTATGGCATGTGAGTCATATATTCTGCATGGTGACAGAAAAATTATGTAAGTTAGATTTGTTTCAGACCCTTCAGAAATAAGATATCAATCCACCTATAAAAATGCATTGAAGCTTTTCATGGACTAGTAGAACAATGTGGGTTGGAGCTCCGCAGAGACATCTGGCCCAATCTCCTGCTCAAAGCAGGGCCAACTGTTTCAGGTTGCTTAGGGTTCTGTCCCAGAACTTCTGAGTATTTCTAGGCAGGAAACCTATTCCAGTGTTTCACTACCCTCACTGTAATTTTTTCCCATAATACCCATCTGGAATTTCTGTTGTCGAGAGTTCCACTGGTTCCCTCTTGTTCTGTCACTCTGCATCTGCAAGAAGAAGCTAGCTTTATTTCCTCCACATCTTCTGGTTAGCTGGTTGTAGACAGCAATTAGATCTCCCACAAACTTCCTTCTTCACTTTGACCAGACCCAGCTCTCTCATTCTGTCTCATATGCTGTGTGCTCCAGCCCATGGCCAACTTGGTGGGCCTTCGTTGAAATCTGCCAATATCTTTCTTC
The DNA here is from genome assembly GCA_013398955.1 of Callaeas wilsoni. NCBI lineage: Eukaryota > Metazoa > Chordata > Aves > Passeriformes > Callaeidae > Callaeas > Callaeas wilsoni. The sequence goes on along the minus strand of VWPU01004329.1, from coordinate 182,170 downwards.
TACTAGGAAGCCCAAATGCAGCCTCAGAAGTCTGGAGGGAAATAATCATTTCCTCCATCCCACTGGCCAGACTGTGTGCTGGCCTTATTCACCGCTAGGTCTTTTCTGCGAAACTGCTTTCTCTTCCTGAAGCCTGTCTCATTCCCTGCGGTTATGCCTTTTGTGGCAATGGGATGCCACATGGACTTTGTATCACTGATCACAAACCTTTGAACCTTGCAATCAATTTCCTGTTCACCATGGAATCCATTTCACCAATTCATATCTCACCATTTTCTCTAGGGATAAATGGAAGATCTTATAGAAAACCTCTATAAGGTAAAGACAAAAAACATGCACTGTCCTCCCCTCATCCATGGAGCCAGTCCTTTCATCATGCAAGGCAGTAAGGTTGGCCAGATCTCATTTGATTTTGACAAGGCTGTGCTGGCTCTCCCCATCACCATCTTGTCCTTTATGTGCCTGAAAATGCTTCCTGGAAGATTTGCTCTATAACCTTCCCTACACTGGCCAGCTTGGATTTTCTTGCAGGATTATTCTTCCCAGGATAACTCCTCTATTTCATGATGAAGGACACAACATTTGTGAGTTTTCCACTCATCAGGAATCTCCCTGACTTCTACTACTTTCAAAGTTGAAAAAGGCCTTACTATGACAAACTAATCAAGTCTGTAGGCATCCATGGATGGAGTCAATCTACTGCCTTTGACTTATGTATGTCTTGTCTTCTTGTGTTGTGGGTAATGGTTTACTCGCACAGACTCTGCTGCTGTGCTCAGGGAAGGCCTGCAGGCAGAACCTCACAGTAAAACTGAGGCAAAAAAACATGATATATGATACACTGATGTCACAGCAAAATAAACAGTGCCCCATCAGAAAATGCACACAAAGCTGAAGTAGGCTAATGGATAAAGAGTAATAAAAACTGTCAAAAGTTCACTGGAAATGTATCATGATCCTTTGCAAATGAAAAATGCAAGCTTTTCTTTAGTTTTTTTCATCACAAAAAATGTTGACACTGAAACTATTAATGTAGCTGTTACATTCTTGGGAAAGCATAACTAAATATTTTCATAAAAGGTTTTGCCCTTTAAACTTAGAAAAATATGAAGAAAATCTTAAAATTCTTCCTGAATGCAAATTTTCTTTCATGTTTTCACTTCCCACGCTAAAACATCTTGAAGTGTTGTAACAAGCTCTGCCACAAAACTTGACTGATCATGAAAGGATTGCTACGTGCACAGTACAAGAACTACAAAACCATCCTCATTACTATAACAAAATGCAATGAAATCTACTAACAGATTGGAAAGTGAAAAATAAAATATATCAATTTCTAGGCAGGCCTGCTTAAGTACGAAAAGAATCCTGAGTGATACCTTACCTTATTTCAAAGTCTATTGACTTTCTATCTATTACATAAAGTCTGGGCTTTGCCTTTACCTTTTGTCCAAAAGATAGATCACCGCAGAGAGATCACAGCTGTGATTGCATTATTCTGAGAAAACATGGCTGTCACTGAGAGTTATTTCAATGTCTGACAGCTCCTTCAGCTTCCCTCTCATTATCCCCATGCCACAACCATAGAGAATGAAAGCTTGTCATGAGCTTCCCATGTGAGAGAGCCAGTCCTGGTTGGCTGAACCCAGTAGGTACCTCCTAGTAAGTAGAAGGTGGTAAGAGCATGCTTCCAGTCTTCCCCCATTATCTGTATGACATCTTAGCAGTGCCAAACAAAAGTCTTCACAGACTGTTTTTGCAGTTTTAGTGTATTTTGTGAGAATTTTTGCCTTAGGGCATGGGGATAATGACAGAGTTAATTTAGTTTAGAAATATTTACCATTATATGTGTCCCTCAGAGAAATCTCATTGTGTCTCCTTGGGTAAGTTGTGTCACAGCAAATGAAATTGATATCACACTAACTGTATTTATTATTATTACTATTATGATGATTCTTATAATTTTAAAAATTAATTTGACAGAAGCTATAAATATTTCCAAAAATTATTTGTATATCTAATTATGCTAACATTTTTAGAAATACAAAACCAAAGCACATGGGCAGTTATGCTAGCAATTTTACATTTTCATGATGTGAGAAGTTAAATTCAGTGACTGTCTTACCTAAGTGTAAGGTTAGATTATATCTCACAAACAACGAGCATTGTTTAAAAAGTGTGAAGTTTTAAACACTAGAACTTGGGAGTGATTGGGGCTAGGACCAGTGTGAAATTCTGACTTAACATTTCTTACAGCCTTTGTTATTGTATAAGTCAGATGAAATTTGCAGCAGTATTCACAGAGTGGAAACCTCCCTTCAGTTATTCACCCTGTCCTTCTTAATGCTACAGGTTTCAAACACTTCTCTTACTGCTGCTAAGTAGCTGATATCTTTGTTGTGGTTTTTTTTTCACACAATGAAAAGTTGTGGGACTAATGTAAGACAGCACTACAAAACATTTTGTGATATTATATATGAATATACATGGAATTGTTTATAAAAGAGCAAGTGAAGACAATATTTCCTAGAAATCATAAGAGCTTAATAAAAAATAGAAGCTCATGTTAACTTCATGTTTAGAATAGACATTGAGTAGGTCAGGAAATACATAGTCCTTATATGCAATTCAGGAAGAACAAAAGATAGAAAAATGATTATGTTACTTGTGCCATTCTATAGTTATACGTGACTTCTAATATCTATCTGAACATGTCTGTTGTCCTGCAGACATTTTTCCTCTTTTGCTTTAAACTTTAGGTTCAACTTTAAAAATGTGCATTTGGAAAGAAGAAACTGAATCAACTTCTCCAAACACATTTTTTTGGTCACCGTTGTAAGAAAAGTGTCCAGTTGATCTTCATAGCGGAAAGTAACTACCAGACATTACTGTCTTAGCTAAGAATCAAAACCCCACTGGTTCTCTTAAGATTAATTAATGGCAGAAAAGTATACTTAATATTCTTGCAAACAAAATTAGCCTATTCATGTCAGAATTGTCACTATCTTTTTATTCATTAGCAGGTAACTAGGAGAACTTTTATTCAATAGACTCTTCATGGAAAAAAAGTGATTCAATTCTAGTGTGCAAGTGTTTTTTTTAAAAGCTCTTTATGGGCTGCAGATCTGAAGAGAATGAAGAAAGAATTTGACAGCAAGCAAAAAAAGTGGGAAGCAGTTGCTAGGAGACAGAGAAAGATGGGTGATATTTTGCACTGACAGCAGTGCTAACATGACATTGACTATGCCGCATTTAAAGATAATGTGGTTGCATTTAAAAGTCAGAAGAATACCCAGTCATCTGGGCATATGTTGGATACACTGTGTAACATGGCGAGAGCAACTCCTTTCTGCTATGTCTGTGACACTAGAATCATAAAATCACAAAGTGGTTTTGGTTGAAAGAAATAATTTAAAAATCACCTCGTTTGAACCCCCTGCTGTATTAGGGACACCATTCACTGGACCATGTTACTCTAGGCCCCATCCAAACTGGCCTTGAACACTTCCAGAGATGGGGCATCCACAGCTTCTCTGGGCAACCTGTTCAGCATCTCACCATCTTCACAGTAAAAAAAAATTTTCGTAATATCCAATCTAAACCTGTCCTCTTTCAGTTTAAATCCCTTGAAAGAAACTGGAAGGTGCTATAAGTTCTTGTCAGAACTTTCTATTCTCCAGGTATTTGTCCTTTAAAAATGCCTATGATAGCATTTCTGTTGGATCAGTTGACATCTGATTAGTCTTACTTTGTGAAACCTTTTTTAGTAAAGCTCTATCATGTGCCCAAAAAATGGAAACATGTTGAAGAACCACATGAAATTTAAGCAGTGTAACTTCTGAAGTGATACACATGATCTCACTAAGATAATTCTTATGAACTATAGTTACTCACTTACTGTCACTTCCAGAAAACAGAAAACAGTATAATATGCCAATCACTATTTGGCATTCATCATATGAAAAAAAAAAAAAAACCAAACAAAAATTGTCAGATAAAAATAGTTTGCATTTGTTCCAGTTCCTTTTTCTTTAACAAGATAGTGACCGGGAACAACCACCTTTCCTGCATCTCTCAGATACGTGAATGGTTCTGTTTGGGAATTTTTTTGCTGTAAACATAAATTTAAAGAGGGAATCCAATAAAAAATCCTTTGCAATACTTTTGTGTATGATTGAGAAAGAAATGTAAAATGAGAAACAAAGTTACAACTTCTGGGTTGTAACCCAGAGCAGATTTCTCCTTCAGATCAGAGTGCTGATGTAACTCTATATTTTTTTACTAATAGAGTCAAAGATTTCCCTCATCTTTAACAGCTGTTATTTATGTTGGAAAATGAAGAATTAGTTGCAACATTTCCAATGTCACTATGGCAAATGTGAATCTGAATTTGTTGTTCACTGGTCAGATGAAAGGAAAAAAGATACTTTCTGTGCCAAGGCAGAATTGCTTTCAGTTCCTTTAGCAACTGTTAGATTCGGAGAACAAATAAGATCCATCAGACTGCAATTTTGGTTAGGGCATTATAAAAAAAGGCAGTGTATTAACTGTGGGAGAAAGGCAAGGTAAGGTAACTCAAGGCAAGGCAGGACAAGGGCAACAACGTCCAACTGTTGCTCTGTCTTACACTTAATGTTCAATGTTGTCACTGACAATGGGCCAGGAATGAAAATAAATGTATTTGGATATAATAGCTTGATAGCCAGAATAGAAACATTAATTCTCTACCTAGTTTTGCTGAAGTGCCATGTAAAAATTGTTTAGAGGAAGTGTTGTTTTCAAGCTCTAAAATGGCTATATAAAACCCACTAGGATTCAGTTCTACAGTGCTACAGTGTGTAAAGTTAAGGGTAATTCTTCTGATTGCAGCTCCTTATAGAGCTGTGACATCCTCAGTAATGTGGCCTAGTTGGTTTGCAAATTCTAGCACCATTCAAAGTGAACGTGCTAGAATTCAGTGTTAGACATATTATAATGTATGTTTTAAAATACATTCTTTATAAAACACTTGGGCTTGAATACATGGAGGTTTCAGAAAAAATTTCAAGTTGCCAACTCATCGTATTTAATTTTGAATTTAACAACTGCCTGCTTGTGAATTTTCTCTCAATCATCCTGTCCCAAGGCAGCGCTTACAGCCAAAGGGATTGAAGCCAGAAATACTATCGTAATTTTTCCATGGTTTTTTTTTGATATCTAATCTGAGATTTTTGTTAAGAAGTTGTTATATACCAGCTCCCATTGTGGTTAAAGAGGTTGAAATCAGGCCTCTTGAAGACAGGTCTACACCCCTCACTGGTTGTTTTAAATAAAGTATGTAAAGAGGACCAAATGCCTCAAAGTACTGCATAAGAAATTGTATTTGCATTTGTTAGAAAGGCTGAATAGTTTTATTTTTAAGTGTTAATTTCCTGAATATGTATTTCATCTTTAGATTTAGTCAGTTTTAAAATCAAGTGAACGTGCTATGTTATAGTTTTGCTAACTTTTCATCTACTAAAGTCTAATCCATTCTTGGGATGTAGTGAATCTGTTCGCAAAATCTCACTTCTATCAGTAGTAAATGAAAATAAATTGTGTAAGGAAAGGTAATATTTATTAGACTAAGAGCTATCACTGGAAAAAATATGAAGGTGTTAGGACATACACAACTGTTTTAAGGATCTCTTGGATTTGTCAAGGATGTGAAAACAATGAGAACATGTAATGTTTCTTTGTAAATGAAAAACTGATTTTGTTCTGCTTTGTTTTCCAGCTACATCTCTTGGTCTAATAGAGTATGCTACCTTACGCTACAAACATTGCTAATAGCCTTAAGCATCTGTGGGTCAGAGCTGGAACAGCATTGCTGCGGCATAGCTGAAACATGTAAAGAAACATACCATGAGTGTGGACTGATTAGCCAGATTATAAAGTCATTTATTGTGAGGTGCCTAGTGAAGTTCTGTAGATTAGAAGAATCACAGGGTGCCTTAACAATCAGGAGAGAGAGTCACACACAGCACTGGAAGTCACTTCAGGTGTGATTTGCCTTTGGTTCTGCTGGGAGACTGCAACTACATTGCTGCCTTAGGTTACATGACCTGCATGAGCTGACAATGAGCCAAACACTCAGATCAGCTGTGAATATGTCTTCAGACTCATTTAGTGTTAAGTTACTATTAACTATTAATAATCAATGTTTAGCAATAATTAAAATACTAGAAAAAATAATAATTGAGACCATAATCATCCTTAGAACAGAATAGGTTATTTATGAAACTGGTGCAAAGACAGAGGAATTTTCTGCTTATAAGAGTATACATTGTTTATGACATTTTGCAAAACTGAAACAAATGCATGATGATATAAAAAATCTCTAATATATGCACCTAAAGGCAATGCTGCAAGTTATTTTTCAGTGAATTTATTGCATTCAGTTACTATAAACAGATTAGTTATCTTCCATGGAGTGAACTTAAAACATCTTTGAAATGGTTTTTTTCCTTATCCTTTGTAAAAGATGTTTGTGAAAGTTTTATTTTTATGCCTAATGCGGTCTTAAAATATTTTCATTTGCTGTGTATTCCATAAAATTACAGGCAGACTGTGGAACAGCAGTGTGGCATTTCAATTTTGACACCTATTTTAATGGGTTAAGTTTTCCTATAGTTAGGTTTAAATGTTTTCTACACAGTATGTCTCATGGAAGGGTGCAACACACATGCCTACAAATGGAGTGGCAGGGCATACAGTAGAGCATATGGCAGATTATATAATCTTTAAAGACTAATAGAAATTACGTTACTGCACATATTTTGATTTTTCTTCTAGGTAAGGGAACGACTGAGGGTTTCTTTAGAAAGAGTCTCTGCACTGGAAGAAGAACTAGCTGCTGCTAACCAGGAGGTAACATAAAACACTTTCTCCCCTTTCGAGATTAAATTTCTCTAATACTCTGTCCCATGTGTTCCCTGTCACTTTCTTCAAAACTGTCAGAAAAAAACCCCAACAAAAGAAACAAACAAACAAAACCAAAATGAAACAAAACTAAAGAAAAATTACATTCTGAGTGAGCTTCTCAGTGAGGCATGTTTAAGGTGGTTGTCAGATTAATACAACCTTCTGTTTACTGATTTATTCCGTTCTTCTCTTCCCTTGTGAGCAAGCCAAAATCCAAGAGCTAGTGACAGATTCCCAAATTTCTTATTGAACTTGAAAAAGGAGTGAACCAACAAAAATGTCAGATACCATAAACAATTCAATAACCTGAATTTCGATTTTACTATAAAATTAAGTTAAACACTCACACATGTACATGTACTCATTATATAATTGTTAACATTGATGAAGAAAGGGTTATGGATGACCGTGGAATGTAGGTTTGTCTCTTCCCTTTTAACTGCAGTGTATCATGGTGTGTTGTGGTGTCATGTAACTATCGTGAACCTGGACAAGAGATTTTTTTTCCTGTTTACAGACTGTTCTCTTTTGTTTGAAAGGGTGAACAGCAAAACATGGTTGTATTGAACGAACAGCTGTACACGACACACATCTAGAAAGGAATTTTGCACCCTAGAGAGGTGATTTTGAGCTCAAAAAATTAAAAAAATGGAGTCTGCTGGTGACTTTACCATTCCCCTCGTGTTCTGAATCCACCTGAAATGCTTTTAACACTGTTAAAAATAAGTCAGATAAGTAAGTTGGATTAGAACTATTTTGGATTATGGCCATTTTTTGGTGTCATTTTATTCAGGCTTAAGATAGAAATTGAAAGAAGCCACAGACAACCTCAAATGCTACCAAATAATTCTTGAAGAGTGGAACACCCGTAATTCAGAATAATGTGTGACAATGTAAAGTAGAGACTCCTAAAGTATTTTTTTACTAATTTAAACTGGCAAAGGTACTTTCCTAAAATTACTTCTTAAAAATAGGATCTTCCATTAAGATATTAGTACTTTGTTTTTGATAAGTATGGTAAACTGTAAACCTATTAATATGATATTTTGATTCATCCCTTTGCTCTCTGAAGTAACTGCACTTTACCTGTTCAAAAATAAGATTATTCTTTCAGAAGGATCCAGAGAAGTTGTATTCAGATAATATGGTTACACTATGTTGTGTAATCTGTTATTTGCACTAGCGATTATGAAATAGCAAGCAGTCCTTTTGGTCAAGCCAGCTGAGATGCATCTCATTCCTCCAATCCCTCCTGCTCATCATCCAGTTAAATCCAAGTTCACTTCACTGAGCGTAGAACCAGGCTTTTAGAGCATTGCCTTGCTACTTGTAATTTTAAAAATTCAGTGCAACTTCTTTGACAGTAAGGACTAAGAGCATGCACAATGAAATTAAATTGAAATAGGACTTCTATAGCTTTTCTTGTCCCAAGTCCTTAGAAATGTACAAAGTTTGTGTCTACGTGACACTAAAGACATTTAGAAGGATGCTGAATCAATCAAGCATAACGTGATCATTAACACAATCTGAATATTGTTATTCCAGTTTCCTTTGAGGGACTGTTAAAGCTGAAATTCAATTAAACAATAATGAAAAAAGAGTGAAATAGGAAGACATGCGGAAGAGAACAAGTGGATTATTTTCAAACAGTTATGCATTTGAACAAGAGTTCAGATAATTTTCACACAATTAGTTATTTGAGTAAGACACAATTAATTAGAGCACTGCAGTATTTAAGTCTAGTTTTATGCTAAATTCCACAGTGAATGCACAGGCAATAAAGCACTTAAGAATTTATTGTACTATATATGAATATAAATCAGCTAAGTTTCCAGGGGAATTGAATTTATGGTTTTCAGTAATTTCTGTGTTCCTGTCTTTGTGTCTATTCTCCCAGGAGAATGAATATTTTCTTTCATATCCATTTTCTGATACTTATTCTAAGACTATACGTAAATATAAAATGGTGATAGTAAATTGGTTACCTGATTTAAAAAATTATGTTTAGGTATATGACAAGTATCAGATAAAAAGTAGTAGAAATGTATGTGTTAAGATATTATCTCTCCCTGAAAGCTTGTGACTGTGGCTCTGACAAAGCAGCTGTGAAAAACTGCAGACACTTGTGAGTTCTTATTGGTAATATTCTTATATTTAAAAAAACCCCAAAACTGGGAGAGAACTGTAGTTTTCCATCATTAGGTGGTAACTAAGCTCTCATTTAACTGTCTTTGTGACATATTACATACATAACAAAGGGAGCAAAATCATCTGTAACTGGCAAAGCTGATTTCAGCTCTAGTTGTTAACACAGTCTTAGAAAGCACTTAAGGCAATAGTGGCACACCTTGACTCTGAACTGCAGAGCAACTGAGGTGGGCATTTGGACCTGTTGGGGGAACTCAGCTTGTGTAGCCGATATTTACATGTGGTTACACAAGGGTAATAGAGAAGGGTTTCCATCTTATGGGCTTCTATTTTTTAAAGAGTGGATTAAAAATTATTTAAATATATGTTTTCCTAGGGGAAAACGTTATTTGACTATGTATTTTATTTTGCTGCAGCTGATCAGTGACTGTGGAAGGGGCCATTGTACATAGCAGCAAATTGAATTGCTGTTAGTGAGTTTTTGTGCAGACAGGGGCAAGATAACTGTCTACAGTAATAAAATTCCATGTTCATCCTGCATTTTTTTTCATTTCTGCTTACACTCAAAGCCATTACTAGTTCATGACTAGCAGATACCCTGTTCATTATGTCTGTTGTAGATAAGATGAATAAAAGATACAGTTATTTTTTTTGAAAAATTTACCTCATTTTTAATTAAAATTACTGTAAAGCATAGCTACATTTGCTTACCCCTTAGGTGCTTTTAAAATTATGCTGGTTCTCATCTTCTTCCATGTAACCCATGGTCTCTCCAAATAGTTTTATTGCCGAGGGGTATAATTTGCAGTTAGCAATTAGACAAGCTGCCAGTGGGACATCCCATAACAAAGCTCAGTGATATAATAGTGTTCTTCTGTGAACATTTTTCAAGGGAAATGTGATGGTTTTCAGTGAGTGTATGAATATTTGCAAAGCTGAACAATGATCTGCTAACTAGCTTCCTTTCTACACGCTAATTTGAGAAGAGTGAGTCTCATTGGCAAGAGAAGTGGGATGTGAATTTATCTTCACAGTTTTGTCATTCATGATCTTAATGGGAATTAACTTTAATATTGAAAATACTGACAAGATAACCACTTTTGTTCCACAGCTTTAGAAATACTGCTATTACCATTACAAATGTGAATCTTTGTTAAAAATATGCTAAACTACACACATGCAAACAACACACCAAGGTTAGTCATTAGTGCCATATATTTGCACGAACCCAAGTGCTAGCAGCTTTCACAGCTCAAGAATACATGACCCATAGTGACACTTTTAAATCCATTTCTGCAGCAATGTCCAGTGTTAAATGACCACTATTGCAATTCCCATTAACAGATTTCCCTGTTTCCCAGAGCCTTCAACAAATAGTTTAAAAAAAAAATGCTTTAAAGCTTTTTTCCAAGACGTTTTTGTAAAATTAAGCTTTATACATCGTTAATACAATACTGGAATTATTTTTTTTTTAATGACTGTACTTAATTTTCACATGAATTTTCTCGTGTTCATTTTAAACAATTATCCATCCCTTGCAACATCTTTCTATGTTAAAAAGAATCATATGATAAGTGGCATTCCCGAATCCTATTTTGTTTCTGGTTAATAACGCTGGCTTTTCCATCTTTCCTCATTAGTAGAAACTGTGGCATGAAAAATATAGCTTTACTTACATTTGCTATCTCAAAGATACTCTTTAGGAACCCAGAAAACATTGGCACTGTAGAATATTAGATCAGAGAAACTACTGGTTTGGCTGTATATGTCACTGTACTACCATATGCATTTCCTCAGCATTTGTTCCAATTGCCAATGCTATTTCCAAATGCCAAATAACATTATGTTGCCTCTGTCAACTGACATATAGATTATATTTTAAAACACTCAGGTTTCCTTTTAAAGCCTCATTGTTACAATTGCATCTGCAAAAGTTTACTTGACTTTGCAGCTAAATTTAACTCCTGGAGCTCTCAGAGGTCTTGCAGGCGTTTTGGATCATAGCTGACTGCTTCGTGTAACTGCATACATTCTCCTGTTTAGGCAATGGGTTTCTTCCTGACAGTGGGTTAGTTTGTTCATTAGGGTACCCTAATGCTAATTTTATAGCATTTATGAAAGCATTCATAAATGATTTCCATCACTGAAAAGAGAGCATGGTTGGCAATTTCTGATTCTTTATGTTCTCTACCAGAGACCGCAGAAAATGTATCCACTTATTCAGCAAAGAACTTCCAAATACCATGTTAATTGCCAAACTTCTGCTATTCAGGGCAAGTCAAGAACACAGTAAAAATGCAGTAAAACTTGTTACAGCTGAGGACAGTTTTGACTCAGACCATGAGAGGTGCTGCAGACATGACTGTGGTATCATTACTGCAATATTCTGTAGTATTTTATATACATATATATATATATATATATATGCATGTGTGTGTGTGTTTTTCAAAGTGAAATCATAGTTAAATGTGGCATGTCCTTTTTACCCATGGTTGCATATGAAAACATATTTCTATGACTAGCTTTTTAATGTCCGGTTAGGTTAAGGCATTTTTTTTACAGGGGTTTCTTGGTGGCCTTAGGCTTTCTATGTGAATACAATTCAAAGTGATTTTTTGGAGTAGAAGTATTGTAAAAGGAATACTTTGCTGGCATGTGCAAAAATAGCATGTGCATTTCTTGAATATATAATTTACACAAATTTTCATCAATCCAGAATTCAAAAATTTTGGATATCAAAACTTTGGATGAAATTGGGTGGAATTCAGGGACATTTTTTTTTCTGAAGGGCAGGCAGATGACTTATATCTATTTCTGGTAGGCATACATTTTTTTGCAAAGAATCTGAAACACCCTTCCTCTCTAGTATCTCCTTTCACCATATTTTCTCAGAATGGTGCAACTGCAAGTTACTGCTTTCTGAACTCTCTCCTACATGTTAATTTTTTTTTAGATTTCTTTTTAAGCTATAGATTTGCAGAAGTCTGACTCTGGAGTGATATTCTTTGTGGTCTGAACTTTAATTTTAAATGTCTATGTAAATGTAGCAAAATATATATTTTCTGCGAAGTTGCACATAATTAAAATGCCTTGATTTGAAATGTAATTTTTAGATGTTACTTATAATTACTTTTTATTCTGCCTTTAACCTTAGCCATCTACTTAAATGTTACCTCTGCAGAATTTTATTGTTGCCCTAACGTTTTAAGTGTGGCAATGATGCAAAATTTTTTTTTTGTGTGTGGTTATTTCTTGTACTACATGCTTTACAGCATTAATTTATTTCTCTGCACATTTGAATTAGTGTGTGTAGCATGGCAACTAAAGAGGTTGAAAACTAATACAGCAGCACTATATCCTTCATTACCTAATTTTTTTACAAAGTAAAAAAGAACTAAGCACAAGAAATAGTCCATTAAGTTGCCATAACTATTCCATTTTATGTCCTCAATTAATTCTATGAGTTCTCAGAGGGAAAAAAAAACACTAAAATCCTTTGTGGATATCCAGGGCAGCAGGACTGATTTTTCTTTGCCATCACTTTTTTTGTTTCACTAATTTCAAGTTTCACTAAAATATGAAGCAGAATAGGTCTAAAATTCAATGCATTTTTCAGACAGCAACTGAAGAACAATAATTTCTGTTGACATACTTGAGGTGAATGTCACTACTGTAGGAGTGGGGTTTCTTAGTACAACTTCCATAAACTTCTACCACAGAGAAAAATCTTCAGATTTTGGCTACTAAAAAACTTACATTTTCTACCATGACAGCAGATAATGATTATGCAGATATTAGTATTTTTATACAAAAATCTTAGTGACTTAAGCCTATTTATGTGTTTACCACAGTGTAGTGTGTGCAATGCAGAAATACATATTAAGCACATTCACCGACTTTGGTTTGCTTCACTGAAATGGTTTTGCAGAGCAGAATTGTGTTGCTGCCTAAATGTCTCAGGGTGTTTTCAAAAGACATCCTGAAATGCTGTGTTCTCTTTCCCCTCCATTTAGCATGTGGCGACCTGTAACAAATCCTAAAATACCAATGTCACGTTCTCATTTTGCATTGTCTTTTTGTCCAAGTTGAATGCCTCCTATGTGTTCCTTAGAAAACACCAATTGGTGAGAAAGGATTCATGGTCTGTGCTTACATGTTCATGGAGCACTTAAGGAAACATGTAGCTGAAGACCAAAGGTTTTTATTCTTTCACAAAGCCAGTGCGGTTAATAGTTTTAACAAAGTGTTTGATATTGAATGTTTGCTAGCTTGTATATATTTTTTTTCTATGTATTTTTATATTCTTTTGCATATTATGTCATAAAGAAAATTGTTATTTCTGGTTATATTTTCTAAATATTCTAAGATCCCAAGTATTAATGGATTCAGCTGCTTCAGAGCTTTACTGCTGTTAAGGAAGGATTCACACCCTTGCACTGAGATGAAAAATTCTGGCTCCTAAGTATCTCCACTGCAATTTTGATTTTTTTTTTTCTCAGAACTTTGTCATGGCTAATCAGTTCTTCTTCATTTTATTTACTTGTGAAATTCCTTATGGTATTTTTTATATGTAAAGATTTGTGACTAAAGTAAATCCCAATGTCACAGATTTATCATTGAAGAGTAGAGTTTTGTTCTGCTTGATTTATTCAAAAAATATCCTGAAATTGTTTGCAGCCTCTCAATTTTTTGCTATGACACATCCCTATATACCAATAAGAGCATGCATACATTGCTCTTAAACTACTGTAAGCTGTTATTTGCATTAAAATAAAAGAAATTTAAGTTTAGTAAAATAATGCTTAAGGGAGCATGGCAAAAGGTAAAAAAGCAATATCCAACTGAGATTTGCTACTTCCTCATTCTTTACTCTTTTCCCAAAACCTGCTGTGCAGCTATGAAGCAATTGTTTAAATATACATTAAAAGAGCAGTGAGATCGATGTTTGAAATATTTTTTGCAAATCTCTTCAAATCTACTTCATTTTTATGTCTGACAGAAATATTTGATTTAATGAAACCTTGGTCCCCCATGATTAGAAACTTGGGTGATTTAATGCCTTGTTTTACTGAATAAATGATGACTGGAGATTAAAAATTCCCAGTTTCATTTAGACCTTGAAGCACAAACTTTCCATAAAATTAGCATCTTCATCAAAATGAGCATAAACCTATTCCACTATATGCTTTTGTGTGTCTCTCTGTGTCTGTGTTTTAAAAGCATTTGTTTTATAGATTGGTCATTGTGAAAATAAATTAGGTGCTACTACTGTAATGTAAAAATAAGAAATCTAATTACGAATTCTATTAGAAATACTCATATTATTCTTCTGTTTAAATGTTATATTCTCCTTTTTTTAATACCTGTGGCCTAAGTCTTCAGACTTTTGCATTTGGGGAGATTGCATTTTTCTATGCATTAAAAAATGTGGCCGAATCTTAACTGCAATTTAGATTGCTGCAGAAATATAAATATATAATCGTTCATTTGGTGGCAGTATATGCCATCTTCACTTCCATACTGAAGTGCTTTTATTGCACATTTTTACTATGATTATTGCTGCATTACAATGCTTCCAACAGAGCTCCAATAAAGCACCAGGATGCCATTTTGTGGGGAAAAAAGTACTGAAACATGGTTCCTGCTCCATAGCACTTAACAGTATAAATTTTTCTCATACAGCTATTGAATGGACAGCGTTACTGTAAAGCCCAGGTAGCACAGTGACCTGTGCAACAGATGTGGCAAGCAACAATTACTCTTTTTATTACCATAGGAGCTCTGTAAAGTGTCTCACAGGACTCAAGCTCATCTGATGCTCTTTTAATACTGTTGCTCCTAAAAGCATAGAGATTATTTCAGCTAGGATGACTGGTTAGTTGTTTCTACAGCAGAAAACATGGGATGGAATCCAGTAGAGTTAATGGGTTCATAAGTATTGATAGATAGACTTGGCTAAATTGCGTAACTTGATTTTTGACAGCTGATGGCTGTAGCGGAAAATCTATTCAGGTGCACATTCTGTCACATGATTGTTGTTCTGGGACCCTGCACAAATCTGGGTACGCTGTATGAATCCTATCACGGTCACTGTGCTCTAACTCCATGCTTGGGAGTTAAATACTGGGTATGTGTGTCCTCACCCCAGCTCCATGCCTGGTTTCTTAATGGAAGAGAGGCTGGGGCTGCAGGCAGGAAGGAAGGGACACTGCTCTCCATGAGGTCCTGCAGCTAAACAACTGTAGGGGACAGTATTCATCATCAAATAACACAACTGCTCTGCAATAAATCAGCATGCATGGACAGTTTTCTGGATCTCATGAGGTTGAGTTATTTGAGTTATTTTGGGGGTCTGTACAGTGTTTTATATTAATCAGTAAAGAGGGATCACAGAGCATGCCTGACATTTCTGCATAACAGCAAACAAATATATCAATATATGACAGAGCTCCGTGAAGCTGAAGATGCCTCAGAGATTGATAAATAGATCCCTGATATCTCCTCTACTTTATTCCAGCGAATTACAAAATAGGAAATCTCTGAGTTTCCAGCACAGATTTTATAGATTTCTAATTTACCACACATTCCTCACCCAAAGCAGAAAAAAAGGAGAAAGAGGAAATGGCATGGCAGCGAAAGAAATACAAGCTAAGAGAACATAGGGATCACACGAGCCAGATGTGTGGTTGAGCATATTTCACAAATATTTGCCAACACACCTGAAAACTCCAGGAGATTTATAAAATTGGAAGGTTACATGTATATGATTACTTAGGATTGTTCATAGTCAGCATGAGATTAGACACCAGGGTAATTCCAGCTTGTATTTAATGCCATCTATTTGGCAATCTGTTTAGGGAGCTTAACAAATCAGTGGAATGCAACTCTCACCAGACCTGATTTCATAAGGTCTCATTAGCAAATGCCTTACTTTAAACACACCAACTTGCTAAAATAAAAAACGTAGCACATAGGTAAAGGTGTGCTTAGCTGACATGCATAGTAGAGCTCACTCTTACTTGTACAAAGTACATCTATGAAAATTTAAATGTCCAATGTTTAATTTGCTCACAGTATTCACAGAGTGCCTTTCATGACACATCAGAAAGAATATATCATCTCTCTTTGATCTGTTATTTTGGGAATCATAAACTTTGAAATGGATGCCATTTTATCCTGCACTGGAGGTATGAATTCAGGTTTCAGAATATAGCTGCTTATCTTTCTGTCTGTGCCAGCTTTGGGGTCATTTGACATTTGTCATTTGACATTTGTCAAATGAGACATTCAAGCAGAAGATAGTTTCATTACAAGAATTAGATTTGCAATATAGGATTGCAAGAAAAAACAATTATTTACCATTAATTATCTTTTTTGCAGATCCATCTTGATGAAAATGCAAAACACATACCCATTATCCTTTGTGGTCTAACCTGCCGGAATAATATATTGTTTTAACATTTGCTCAATGTGCTGCTTTGGAATGATTATTCAATTTTCTTTCTTTATATTTGTTAAATATTAGATGATTTGTTAAGATCATCTACTAACTCTCAAACCAGATTTCAAATAGTATAACAAGACCATAGTATCTTTTATGCTTATTACTCTCCATAATAATTTTTTAATGTGTGAATAAGCCTTACATGCTGAATTTGAATAAAATATTTAAATTGATGACGAGTCAATAAATAAAATCAACTTTAAGCTTCACTAGGTTCATATTCATTAATCAATATTCCCGTTAACATATGAAACAGAAAATGTGCCATTTGTGTTTTCCTGTTGGATCATCTCAACTCTACAGTGCACATGCAGGTCTAAGAGTATTCTGCAAATTCATAATTCAGTTAACTAGGAAGAATTACAAACAATGAGCCATCATATGCCCATAATAGAAATAAACATAGAAAACGTTTTACTTGGAATTCAAAAATGTAAAATATATTTTGGGTTTGATTAGGAAATGTCAGCATTAGTAAATAATAAATAATCTTCATTAATACTAATGGGAACCATTAGTGTATAGGTGAAATTATTACAAGAGGAGATGTAGAGGACTTAACTTGGTTCAGTCTATAGAAAATGAACCTATCTTGCTTAACTTGGCACCTGGAGAGTGTGGTTTGGACACCTTTAATCATGTAGAATATGTGGTTACATACAAAAAGAAGGAAAAAAAAAAAACCCACGTGTATCATTCCACTACATTAGAAAAGGGTGTCATATTAGATTCCATTCTGTAATCTTAGGATAAAAGCATTATTTTAGAAGTTGCACATACTAGGAATGTCCTTTGTAATTAAAAAATAGATAAAATTTGTATCAGTGAAGCCCATATCCTTGATCTTCGCTGGAGAAACCTGAGGAAAAAAATTACTACCAGTAAGAATGTTATTGAAAATAATTGAGGTCTTGACTGAAATTAAATGGGTACATTTGATTTAATACTTGAAGTACAGACTGTAATTCACTCTACTGAGCTTCAATTTCAACAGAGTGAGAATGAAATTTAAGTTGGGATTTCTTCAGTTTGTACATGCAGATCATGGCTTTGATATTGTTTAATTGTAGTTCTAGGATAAGGTTCATTTCCTTTCTGGATATTTCTCATATCCTATCTATCTGTAGTATATGTTCATGTGTTCTGTGATCTGGAACAGAGATGGTGATTTTAATACAGATACACTGCATAGGAAAATGTGATAAATCTGAATATACATGCAGAATAGTGGTTTTCATAACAGACATGTCCAGTCAAAATAAATCTAAACAATCTCAAATCTCTAGGTGACAATATGCAGACAAAGAATACAAAATTTCATTTGGGGAAGACTGTTTTTACTCATCAGGACATATATTGATGTAACCAGAAGAGGAAAATAGATTGGCATTGCAAAACACTAGCTAAACACTGTTTTTCAAACTGAGCAGGATTTTTCAAACTGAATAATATGTGTTAAACAGGGGTACTTTTTAATTAAATGCTTTATGTACTAAGAGCAAATACATAAAGCCCTAGAGGCACAAATAATCTGTGTGTGTATTATCATATATACTAAATATATACATGCACCCTATGTTTTAATAACTCATATACTGTTGAAAAGAATGAACATTGCAATGTTTCTGCCAAATCCATCCTCAGCTCTGACAAACTAGAAATCAGACCGTACCAATGAACTCTTGAGATTTTGAATACTGGTCTTTGTTAGAAGTAATAATGGAAGAACAATAGTTCTGCTACTATTTTGTTGAACTTGGTAAGGAAAAAAAGAAAAGAGAAATTAGTCAGCAGGTGTCAAATACACAATATAATGAAACCATGTAATTGATATTTGTTATTATTTTACTGTTGTGCTAGTCTCTGTAAAAGACAGTTCTTTCACTGTGTTGTATTTTATACAAATTTTGTGACAAATGAAAAGTAGTATATTTTTGTTTTCTTAGATAAGGCTTTCTGCAGAAAATGTACTGAAATGCACCTGGTAATCTGTGAAAAATCTTGATAGATCCTCTTTTTCACAATAGCACATGCACCATTGCTTTCAATTGCTCCAGTTCTGTTTTCGAAGTGCTGCTACAGAAATAAATGGTGCGTGCTGTAGGGTACATGTAATAGCACAAGACAGGTATTTACACAGTAACAATTTGGTCCAGAATTCATAATGAAGCAAAGGAGACTAAAAAACCCTACTGCCTTATAACCAGCCTAAAATGTTAGTGTATGACTGCTTTTAAAGTACAGAAAATGCCTGCTGACCCAGACATTTAGAGTTCAGCCGGAGTCAGGGCTCGGTGATGGTGCAGACGGGTGGCAGGAAGCCTTCGTCGGCCGGTGCCCTGCTGCAGCCAGCTGAGTGCCACAGCTGTGGCCCTGGACCACAGCGCCCTTGTCACCAGCACAGGTGACCTCCACAGGCCTGTCAATAAAACACAGAGAGCTAGGACCTTGTCAATAGTTTTCACAAGCACAGACCGTCAACAGTAAAAGACCATGGAGTTTGCGTTTTCACGTTTCCCATTTAAAATTAGCAATCTGCCACAGATTCAGAGCATTTCCGGTCATTTTTGCATGTTGTCATTCATGATGTGTGCTTCAGTGACACAAAAGCGGAGTCTGAAAGTGCTATCCACCACGCAAGCGGGATCTCAGAGAGCAGTGCCAGCATCAGGATCGTGAGAATAAAATAATCAAGACATGCCAGAAGCTGCAGAAGCAAGAGGTTTTAGCTTTCTTTGACAGAATATGAAGCATAGGAGGTAAAGACTTACTTAAACTGTAAAAGATGTGTACCCAAGGGCTGGAGCTTGGTGTACTACCTATCCACAAACATCTAAGATTTCTTTTCATTACTGCCTGATTTTCTACTACTACCTGATCTCCAAGGCTCCTTCATGAGGATGATTTCACCTTAATTAGTATTTCTCCGATGAATGCTAATGAAAGCTAAACAGCAATATTAATAAAAGGTCAGCAATCTCAAAAAGGGAGGATTCATTATGTAAATATGTTGAAAATATGTATTACTCATAACTTCTACAGTTTTTTATTTGAATAAAGTAGTATTTTTCTTGACATGTCAGGACAGATTTAAAAGAACTCAATTGTGTTACGTTTCCAGAAAGCTCACCACTAAATAGCAATAAAATACACTGAAATTCCAGGCAAACAGAAAATAAACCTAGCTAAGAGGTTGTCAGTCTTTAGTTTACAAGTGAAATTTATGCTAAAAAAGCCCTATTTGAAAATATGACTGATTCTTTTTGGTTTACACCATTGAATGGGGGAGAAGATAAAGTGCTAAGTTTAAAAAAAAAAAAGGTGTTTTCTTCCCCCAAAGTGAGCCCAAAGTGCATTGTTAGGGCTGACGATTTCATTCCCTGCCTCCTAAACTTATTTGTTTCAATCTGAAAAGACTTTTTTCTTTTATTTTGTTCCCTTGAAGTATGGCTAATGTTGATTACAATGCTGTATGTTCCATACGTATTTTAACTCCTAGCTATTGTGAAAATAAAGCCCAAATTCTGTATTAGCACTTTTAAACATACCTAGTTGTAAAGCTCAGAACCTGCATTGCTGAATGGAAAAACTAAAGCATTTCAGAACTAAACTAATGTTTATGGAGATTGATTTTTATCTGCTATTTCAAAAGACTTTGTATGGATCTATGTGTTTTGTTCATGAAATCAGAATGTACTATTTATGATAGCCTGAAGAGCATCTTGGGTTCTCTCTCTCTCAAATGTTATGTATATAGCCAATCATCAGTCCTGTGCAGTTCATTTGACCATGATACTGAAACATACAGAGATTTGTTTCAATGTTGGAAGATGACATAAACAAATTCAGTGGTTTAAGATAGGAAAAGTTTATGGAAAACGGCTTTATGAAAGCTTAAAATGATTTCATTGCTTTTATAGAACCACAGAATCGTAGAAAGGTTTGAGGTGGAAGGGACCTTATAGATCATCTTGTTCCAACTCCCCTGCCACAGGCAGGAATGCCTTCTGTTACACCAGGTCACTCAGAGCCTCATCCACCCTGGCCTTGAATGCCTCCAGGGATGGAGAGTCCACAGTCTCTCTGTTCATAAAGTGATGAGGCACTGGAAACTTATAAGAAGTAAAGAATTTCTTCCTATGATATAAGCTAAAACTGCCCCCTTTCAGTTTAAAGGCGTTCTGCTTTGTCCTATCACTATATAGAGAAGTTTATTAAATATTCATAGTACAATTAATTACTGAAGACTGGAACTGTAATGAGGTAAAAAATGGCCACTCAAACAAGTTGCAGCAGCAGAGGTACCTGGTTATTTAGGATTTTGTATGTTTAGAAATGGATTCTGATCTTACACCTCTCAAATAATTTAAATTAATTTGCAATATACCGAAAGTAAACATGTAGAGAAGTGCTTTCTGTGCTTCATTTTGTGTCTGATGAGAGACTTTGTGCTGTGAATAAAGCCACTGTATCTTCATGTATAGCTTGTGTGTTCCAGTATATTTTCATTTTGTCTAATAAGCCTAGTTCATATTTTGCCGGTTTTTGTGTCCTGGTTTTTCCTTTCCTTTTTAGTTAACCTTCACAGTTTTGTACTTTTTCAACCTCCATGTGAATCTTTTATTTCTTTCATTATTATATTTTAGTGTCCTACTAAGGTCAGTAATCAGACTGTTTCCCCTGTTAAATAGGATTTATGCTATTGCTCACTGGTTTATAATTGCACATTATCTTTATTAATTATGAAATTGTTTTGTTACATTGTCCTTTTCGCCACCATGGCTGGTGGATATGGCTCTATCAGGTTCTTCTTCAGATCAGTACTGACTTATGTAGTCATCTTCTGTTCTGTGGTGTATTTTAATATTTGAAATCATTATTCCCTTAACACCTGGATTCAGACTATTAAGTGTAAAGGCATGATATGTAGATTTGGCTATTTATGGAAATGGCGACCCGTTCAAATTTTTAGTCTGAATTGCTGAATCCTAACTCCATCAAAAAAAATATGATTCAACGGTGTCTGTAGATAATGGACACAAATTCTGCTAATTTAGAGAGAATTTATGTGGGTGGTATAATGGAGGTATTTACCAAAATTTTGAATTCAAAAAGCTGGGCTTTAGGAACGTTGAAATTATTTATTAGTTGAGACAGAAAGGGAGAAATTTTGTAAGATTATGTTCAGAATTATTACGACAGAGTAGGGCTTTTGAAACTGTGCCATTTGTTTTGAAGTACCTTTGACATCTGGAAGACAAAATCTAAATCAATGGAAATTCTTTAAAGTTTTGATGTGCCTTGTGAGTCATAAAACTAACATGCAAAAGTGGGAAGAATGTTGAAGATCAATATGCCTGTGAGAAGAGAACAAGCTGAAGGAATATTTCTTCAGATTAAGGGGTATTTTCATGGACTTAAGCTACAAAAGTTAGAAAGGTCCAACTAGAAAAGTAATACTCTACATTTTATTCTTAAACGGACAATGATTGCTTCATTTTTCTCAATTGGAAAAAAAAAGAACTTTTCAGTTCTGCTGAATGAGCTTGGCAAAGAAAGCAGAGAGCCAAATTTAGACTTTCTTTAGACTTAACTATGGAGAGACTTAAAACTTTACTCTTGTTTAGAGTCACATTGAAAGGTGTTACTGTGGTCTGTGTGCTAAATAGGAAAATAATGTCTGTGATTGTAGAAATGGAATATAATCATTTGAGATCCACAAGCAGAAGCTGATAAGGACAAAAACGTTATATATTTGATCGCATTGTAGAAGGTACAATTTGGACTTCAGTGTTTAGGTTGATTGTCCAGTTTTGGGTACAACAATCTAAATAGAATAAGGATATTTATTCAAATTTTTTTTCTATTAATCTGTCTGAGTGGGGGGTGGGGGAGGAGGAGAGGTATTTTGATTCGTTTTCTGTAGCTATGATGCCATCCTCAAGAATATTACTTTTTACTTTCCAAAACATAGAACATAGCATAGAAACCATTAGGAATTTAACATTAAAGGTTCAATAGTACATAGGTACTTGGAAAGCTGACCATGGACATGTTTCGTAGTAGATATTTTAAGCTGGATATCATAAGCATAAAAACATCAGTAGAACTGATAGGCATTTCTCAAAAATAATATTACAAAATTTCATCTGCATTGAACAATCATTTGCTTACCTAGATCTCTGCTGTTATTGCTGTCTACTGTTGTAATGATCATTAGAATTTAAGAGGTTTTGGAGTCTACCTAGGAAAAATTTAGTCATCTGTGTCTTCACCTAGATCATCAACCCTTCTTCCATGTTTTGGCAACCTGTTTAAAAAGTTACACAAGTGGTTCAGTGATTAAATGAACACATTTGCAAAAAATTTGCACATTATTGAAAGTTGATTCAGAGAAAACTAAGTAATAAACAGGAGTATGATAGCAATTAAAAACTTGCTTCAACAAAGTAAAAAGCAAAAATTTATCTTTACTTCTAAGACACTGAGGAATTTCCATGCTTCCTTAGGAGCACTAATTCTGCCTTAATATATTCATTAAATCAAGAACAGAACAAGTATGTAAACAATTTAGCTGTGTGGTTCTTCACACTTTAGATCTGTTATCTGATGACTACCCAAGAGCTGAAACTTCTGCAATGTGCCAGACTTCAAACTCTTTGTTGTTCCTGTATATATTTGCTCTGCATTCATTACAGTAATAAAATCATTGAAATCGTAATGTTTAACAGTGATGGATTTTTGGCAAAGTGATTGTTCCCAAACATTAAAAAATCAAGCAAATCCCTCCAAATAATGATACACAATATTGCATTATTTTATTTGTCTGTCATCTAAAAGGGACAGTTGATTTTTTTCTTCTTATTTATTTACTTACTTGGAAAGGGGTGGTCCCGTGGTACCTAAAGACCCGTAGAGGCTAAGAATAATTAAACTCTTTTGAATACGTGATAAAATGACAACATTTTGCACTAGTGTTTAAAGAGTATTCTTATTGAGCTAAAGGGCTGTTAAGGATTTGTGTTAGATACAGGTGATAATTCAAAATGAAGGCATAATGATGTCTGCTTTTTAATGGATCAACCGAAGATTATCATATGAAAAATCCAGATATATTGTTGCCTGTCAATTAACATATCCTATGATTTTACATTTTTTTCACATTATGTGTAATTGCTCTACATCAATCAGAATTTTATAGTATGTGTTATGAAGTATTTCACTTAATCTACCTGAAAGTCTCTTTTAGCACTAATTGATGGCTAATTTTATGTGGTGGAAGCCATAATTTCAGTAGTTTTGATTTGAGAACTATTCAAACCATAAAAAAAATGGAGTGAAGCTATTCAGAAAATAAACCACAAATATTAAATTACTGGTTAATGTGTATACAGTAAGACTATGCTAGTGAGATTATACCAGTCCTTTTTCTGTTACTTGAGACAGACGTAATTCTCTTATTTAAGCAAAATGTTTTAAAGTTCAGTGTATTTGTACAACCCCCAAAGACACATTGTCTCAGACAGTTTTAATTCCCACTCTTGTAGTTTCCTACAATTGCTTGGATGAAATGTTGCCTTCAAGTCTTGGTCTTGGCACTGAAATCAGTGGGAGTATATGACTTCTACAAGGGCTGTAACTTGGAATTTTTAGTGAGCAGTGAATCAGCCTGCTCATCAGAATCTTCTATTACAGCAATTTTCAACTTTTATCTTAAGGAAGAATTGTTTGAAGTTGTACTCTTACATCTCAAATGTTGATCAGAGTGATTCAAATGGCCTTTACAATATGCACTTAAATATAACCTAAATAAACACATTTTTAAAAAAAGTTTCAAATTAAAATTAAATTATTCACATCAAATTAAATTTATCTTGATGTCCATTAGAATAAATTAAATTAAATTTAATAAATGTTCCACAAAATCTTGGCTGCTGCACATGCTTACCAGGTAGTACTACCTCAAATTCTCCCTCCTACCCCATGCTTTTATATTGTAGGAGACAACATACAGTGACAGAAGCCTTTAAACTTACATCAGCTTTCCAAAAAACAGCATCTATATATCCTACCAGTGTTCTACTGTGTTTAATACATAATTTTACTTATTAGGTAAATCATTTACTGTCTGTGTTCGTGAAAGCAGAACAATACAGAGACATCTAAGTGTGCAATTTAACAAAAAAAATTGTTCATATTAGCCAGCTCTTCCAGCTTATCATAGTGTACAATGTAAAAAAAATTAGGACCTAAGTCTTTCTCTCCTGTGTATTGCCTGAGATTAAGCCACAAAGTCAGAGAGAAAGCAGCTTGTTTTCCAGTAACTGCATGGGATTTTTAGTAGCATTACCAATAAATAACCAATACCTTAAATACAATAAAACCTACTTGTATATGTGCTAGAATAGTCAATGAGTAGTTGGTGTTAACATATGTGCATTTCTTAACAAAAACCACGTAAAACGTATGTTGCTGTTACTAACAGATGGGAAGCTGGCAGAAAACTAGCACTTTGTTTCACATCACTTGGGTTTGATTCATAGCCTCTTGGTGCTGTTTTCCTATAGCACGAGTTTGGCATTCATTGAATTCTATATAAAAGAAGAAGTCTTGTTCTCACAGTGTTAAAAAAAATCAATGGCTAACTGATGTTTCATCTTTCAAACTAAAAAAAAGGCGTCCTACCACAAAGTCAGCATAGAAGAGAAGACAATGTTGACTGTCATGTCATTTGTTCCTTTGTATCCTTAATGGCCTTAAGATATCATTAATATGTTTAGGTTTTAAACCTCTCTGCATTTAATGACCTAATTTTGCAAATACTACAAATTGCCAACATGGGATAGAATTGTTAATAGATTTTAAAAATTGCCTGCTCAGTATTTTTCTGGTTTCTTATATACGTTTACCACTTATTTTCTTTCTTTTGCAGATTGTAGCTTTGCGTGAACAAAATGCACACATTCAAAGGAAAATGGCAGCTGGGGAAGGGTCTGCTGAATCAGAGCATATTGAAGGAATGGAGCCAGGGCAAAAAGTTCATGAAAAGGTATAAAATGTTAGTTGTCATTAAACCTAACAATCAGTATGATAAATAAACAGGCCTTAGATTTTAGTAATGTGAATATTTTATGGGATGTCCATTGTCTGCCTACTGAAACCAATATGAAAAAATGAGCTTGTTTAAATGGAAAATGAGTGCAAATGGGCAGGTCCTTGCTCTTTGATAGGGTGTTGAGTTAGACCCATAGCTTATAACAAAATTTTCTTGGAATTTTTTGCATAATGCTACAATTACAAGTACTATATGCTGCTGAGTGATCCTTTGGACGTTGCATACAGAAGAGCAACATGTAGTGGCACGTGTGTGTGGAAGGATGTATATGCAAACCTTCCCACAAAAATAGACCCTGAGGGGATGACAGAGACCTAAAAACTAGAAAAAGTAATTTTTCTCTGTGCTGCCTATAGATATTCTTCAAATTCATGTCCATGCTCATATAGAGAGAAGCGACTTGCTTAGCACTCCTTCAGCAGGAAATAGGTACATAGAATTCAGGCCAAGTATTTGCTGCTTAATGCTGAAAGACAACAAAATGTAGAGACTGATTTAGAAAAATGTTTTCTCCTAAGCCTTAGATTTCCATATTGATAAAAACCAAGTTGAGCATCTTCCTCTCTTGCTGCAGAATTATTAAATTAAAATTATAGCATAACATAACGTTTGGCAGACAGCTGAAATGAGTAGAGCTGCTGCTTGGATCTCTAACTGTGCATTTCTGTGTAATGCCATATGATGAACAGTGGCATAAATCATAATTATAAAAAATAGCTGTCATCATTACTTGTTTTATAGGCAATCCAATTTACAATGGTGCACTCGCAGTGCAAGCATTAATTTTACACATTTTGCAGTTTATGTGTATTTTCCTTGGAGTAATCTATGTGGTTGGGAAACACAGTAAACAAATACTGTTCAGCTACATTCCCCGCTTTGCAAAATCTTACTCACAGACACATCTGTGAAATTTTGATAAACAGTGTACACCCCACTCAGTTGTGCCGTTAAATACAACCACACTGTTTAGCTGAAAATCTCTGATTTTCCACTTTCTTTGCAAGCCAAGTCTTCTGATTTGAGCCATTGGGTTTATTGCTTACAAGCAGAACTAAGTGAAAATAAGACTATCCATCCTTTAAGAAATCTGCATATTTAAACACTAATGAGATGAATGAAATCCAATGTACCGTATTATTATCATCATTTTTTTAATTGAATGTTTCTAGAATATTATGTCGAGAAAACTTCTAAGCCTTCTAATAAAAGCAATTTAGGTTGGTCAGGTTAAGCTGAAATAAAGGTTTGTGCTTACTAGATTTTGCTCCTTACGGTAATGAAAGCATACTGGATAGGGAGTTAAGAGGAGGCTATATTGACACCAGATCAACCAGTGCACTCCAATTCACATCCTCTGCACTAGCTGCTCTCTGCCTTTCTACATTTACCTCAGTGGCCATCATTAATTCCTTACTATTTAGGCAAGAGAAACTTAAAAGCTAGCAAATATAGAAACTTGCAAAGAGGCCAACTTGCACAAAGAGAAGAGCGTTAAAGGACTCTGAAAAATTGTTTCAAAGAACACCTGACAAAGATCACCTGCCGTGGGAATTAAGATGCAGCCATTTCTGTTATCAGATATTCTCCTACTTAGGTCTGTGACCACTTGCTGCCACCCAGACCCTTCACTTAATCTCTGAGGACAATTGCCTGATTTCCCCACAAGCGAAAGCCAGGAAAGAGAGACCGCCCAGCAGATAAAGTGCCCATTGGGAAATCTATTGAGAAGCAACTAGGGATGCTGCAACAGTGGGACTGAACAGCCAAAAATAAGATGCTGTGAATAAGCAGTTTGTTTTCAGATAAACTCATTATTTCCTACTGGTATTTATTTCAGGTTCCATAAGAACCATGAAAGTTGAATTATTCAGTAAAAGAGTATTTTCAGAAATTATCATATTCAAATTAGGAAGCATTGAAGTTGCTTTGGAAAAGAGGGGATCTTCTGATGTTTGTATACCTTAAATGTCCACCATTACAGTATCCCTTTCAGTTGTCACTATATTTTGCTTGTTTCTGTCTCATAATGGAGAATATTCCTAAATTCTCTTCCATGTATTTTAAATCAAGTATATAAAAAATCATTGCAATAATTGTTCTGAAGTTAATGGCATTTTCTCACAGACTAATTAGGCTGAGGAGTGACTATTTTTATCCTCAAAGATGCCATGGATGTATCAAAAGTTTCTGTGCCGGTTTGGACACAAATCCGGGAGGAAACAACCTGAGAGGGGCGTCTCTCTCTCTCTCTCCTGCCTGCCAGGCAAGCAGGCCTCCGCAGCACCTCCCCCACAGGTTCAGGAAAAATAATTTCTCGAGTGAAAGAGAAAAAAAACTATTTATTTAACAAAACAGAGTCCTCTGCTGTCACGGGGAAAAGGATATTGAAACCCCCTCCCCTGTCCCCTAAAAGAGGACTATGGATTTTAGAGTTCTTTCTGTAGGTAAAACCTGCAGTCCTGAGCTAGGCCGGGCCGGCCAGGCAGGGTCCGACGATCCCCCTTGGAGGGTCCCGCCGAGCAGGTCCGGAGATGGGAGCTGGTCTCAGATGAAAAGCAAACCAAAAACAGTCTAAAAAGGAAAAGAAGCCGCTGGGGCAGATCACAGTCCCTCCTCCGCTGAAAGCCGAAGAGACTAGCGAGCAAAAATCCTCTAACCAACCAAATGTTGGCAGAATCGGGAGAGAAAAGAATGCAAAACATTCTAGTTGCAAGGTCAAGCTGGCCGCTTTGAAGAGTTCTCTCGGCTTCTCTCTCCCCCCTTTGCAATTTAAAGGTACACTAGAAATCAAGCAGGCGATGGGGATTACAGTATGGTCATAGAATCACCCCAAGACAGTTTCCTGCTTGAAAAATCCATTTCAGCATGGATTTTTGTTACACTGAAGGTACAAAAGCTAAGTATTTAAGTGAAGTGTAAATCAGAGTGCTTCTCCTTGGAAGCACACTGGTCCCACCCATAATTAGGGCATTTTTACTGACAGAAATTGTTACTTCCCTTCGGAACAATACCAGAATCAAATGGAAACAGATACATATACCAGGATAGGTAAAAGAGCCTGCTATTTCTGGTGCAATGAAGACCAGATGTCACATTTTATGAGGAACTCAGAGCCATATATAATTACTTTTTGCAAGAACTAAACAGCTGGGTCTATTTTGCTTTATAATAAACATTAGGCTGTCTTATTTAGCTTATTTAAGAATCACTTTTTCTCTTCTTCCTCATAACACTAACATATTACGATAATTACATCAAATGTTCAAAATTAAATCAGTAGGTTATGAATACAAAAATCTGTGAAAACATTGACAACAATTGCAGACGTATCCTGTAGGAGTAAAAGGTGTTTTGCCAAGGCAAACGTAGCAGCCTAAAATGTTTAGAGTGCAAATCAAATACTATTAATAAAAGTAGCAAGTGCCTTTCACAGCATCATCAGAATTTGTTCTGGTTTTTGGATTTGATTATTTTTGGATTTTCTGGTGTATGTTTTTGTACGACTAATAGGAAACTGCAGAAAACTTCCAGTTTCAGTTTTTACTGAAAAAGTTTATATCACATGCACTCGTTTGTTTTGAATGAATAAATTTTAAAAACTTTCAACTGGCAGCATAGTGAAATGGCAGAGAAAGGAGTGAAGGAAGGATGTATGGAGCCCTCATCAGAAGCATCTTTTAAAACAAGGACTTAGTAATGAATGAACACCAACTGTCAAAGACGTTTCTGGAACTTAGAGAAAGTTTGCTGTAAGGACGCTTTACCTGTTTTCTGAGTGTAGTCAGAATGCAAGAGGTACAAAATGTAGTGGGAGTGATGTATAAAAAATAGTGGGAGATGGGATTCTTGTGATTTAATTCTAAATTAGAGAAATACACTTCAGACACAAAATACATTTGATAAGCGGGTGATGGGTCTGTTTACAAACAGTGCAGATATCTTTCTGATTTTCTAATCATCTCTTTCTGGATAATTATTGATAAAGCTAATTAAAGAATCATGTGCTCTGGGGGACTTAATGAAGATTGATGGCTTGACACACCTGGGGAGGTGAGGAGGATTGGGTGAAAGGAAACATGGATAAAAGCTGCAGCTGGGCTTAGAAGCCTTCATGAATTTAAGGAGTAAGACTAGGAGTGTATGCAGTGTTCTTTCAGAAAGAGTCTAGGCAAATATTTTGTAAGTACTGTTCTGCTTAATAGTTTGGTATGGCTGCATGGCTATGAGTGCTTAGTGCTCCACACTATAGCATAGAGAGCTGCATTACTTATGCACAGTTTAAATGATAAGTCAATAGACTTCTCAGATCTTTGTCAAGAAATCAGTTCTTTGCTTGTCTGATATAAATTAATCTGCCTTTCAGTCATACAAGTTTCTTTTCCTTTTTTACCTAGTAGAAGCCTCTATGTGCTAATACGTATTCAGCCTGTTAAAACACAGCTCTAAAGGGGGAATTTTGCAGGGGAATTTCACATTTCAAGTACTGTGGTAGCTGACAGCATTTGTTGACTGACCTTTGCTGGATGATTTACTGCAACGAGTTGCCAGGACCTAATTTTTAATGGTAGAATGGGGAGACTACTAAGAAAAAGATTTTAGTCAAGGCACATGAGGACAGAGTTTGTGTGTATAGTTTGGTTTGAACAGCTAGATAGCCCTTATAATAAAGGAGCAGTAACTGATTTCTCTCTCCTGTGTGAGAGCTCAGAAAGTCTTCTAATAGTGTAAAAGAGAAACAGGCATGCATTTTGGAAGAGAGTAGCAACAAGAAAAAGAAAATTCCCACCCATCAATTGAACTCAATCCCCTCCCTCATTCTGCAAAAGAACTAAAGTGGGGCAGATGATCACAGGCATCAGAAAGATGAATAAGAGGTGAAAGCCGATCAGGAAACAGACATTCTAGATCTTTAAAATAGTAATAAAACTAGGAGTCGTTTGATGGCTCAGCAGAAAGAGCAAGAAAGTGAGGATGTTTAGAGAGAAAAGTGCTGGAGAAGGTATCTATTTTTACATCAGCAGTGGGGTAGGGAAGAAGTATTTCAGTTGAGAGAATATTGTATTTGATAGCTGATTAGAGGTTGGAGACAGTTCAGAGTAACTGAAGAGGAGACCTCTAATGATCAGGAGATTACTGCCTGACACAGACCAAAATGTATGAAACAACCTAGAGAAGTAGAATAATTTTCAGCTACAGAGGCAATCAACCACTGCGAAGTGACTGTGACAGCTTAGGTGTAATGCTACTGGTTTTGGCATAGCTTTACGCACTCTGGTTTGTGTGCTGGTTATACAGATGATGCTTTTGCTTATTCAGTTGTCATTTGGATTTGGTCTGTTGTATAACAGTGTGTCTCTGTTAGTATCAGTTTCTTTTAAATGTTTTGTGTGAGGCATTTGAATGGAATGGGGTGGAAGAGCTCTACACTATAGGAAAAAGCATCCTCTGGTGACTTATTTATTTATTCTCACATCTTAAACAGCATCAGTAAGTATTACTGTTTGCAGCACTGATTTGTACTCTTGCTTTCGTAAGTGACCTGTATATTAACTTGGTGGTTACTTTACTTACTTTTTGATATTTTTATACTATAGAATTCAGACAAGTTTATTTGACCTGTGAAGTAAACTGTTCTTCTGTCCCTTCTCTGATGATGTGGCCTTCATGACCAGATTTTCTAAGTTGAAAGGACCATCTCCACCACTATAGAGCTAAAAATAATCTTTTTTGTTCTCTGGGATTTGGGACAAAAATTTTCAAATTTCTGTGTGAGGACCATGGTGCAATGGGGATTTATGGCACCATGAACTTGCAAATACTCCTTTAAAAAAGAAGTGTCAATTAGTGTTATTTGCCATTTAGAGAGTGTCTTAGTAAAGAGTAGACACAAGGCGACCAGTTTTAGGGTTTAAATAAACAAAACCACAAATAAAAAGGGAAAATACGCATCCACACAACCCAGTGCTCACACCATAAAAATACTTGTTTCTTCTAGGAATTCTAAAAGACCAGACTTCTGAATTTTTAGATTACTTTTAATTATTCAAAGGTACCTTATGGTTAGACAGAGCTTAATTTAGTTCTCTGACATGGGAATGCTTATGCATATGGGCATCCTGTGAATCACCTGTGCTTGTACTACCAAAGCTAAGAGGCACAAATGAGGAGTTCTGTCACTTTAATGAGTCCTGTCTCTGCTGCAAGTTGTTCAGACATAACTTCAGGAGATATTATTGGTTTCCTTCTCACCACTCCGTGAGGTTAAATTCTAGCACAAAATCCGTAATTAATTACTGGCAGGTAGTATTTAGACTGAATATTTTGTGTTAGGTGTTTTACAACTGGAGAGAAAATATCATGTGGAAGTGCTTTTT
The DNA here is from genome assembly GCA_013398955.1 of Callaeas wilsoni. Classification (NCBI taxonomy): domain Eukaryota; kingdom Metazoa; phylum Chordata; class Aves; order Passeriformes; family Callaeidae; genus Callaeas; species Callaeas wilsoni. The sequence goes on along the minus strand of VWPU01004329.1, from coordinate 150,084 downwards.
ACTGTTCTTGGGATTTGCTTAAAAAAAATTAAGTTTTCATGTATATTTTACCACATATGTGGTGGAATGTAAGTTCTTCCTACAAAATAAAGTGGAAAAAAACTTTGCTATATAACCTGGGACCATTTTACCATTTTTTCTGTGAACTTCTGTAGACTGGTGTCTCTACTTTTTTTTTTTTTTTTTTAAATTATTTTACGTTACATGTAACTCCAATTAGTTTGCCTCCAGCGTTATTTTCCTAGGGTTTAACTGAAAGGGCAGTATGAATTAGATTAATAGAGACTACAATATTCCAGATTAGCCTTACTTTACAATTTCTTATGGTATTCCTTTTACCGTTATTCTTGGGTTTTACCAGTGAACTAGTCTGCAGCTGCTTTTCCTTTTATTATCTCATGGTAGAGAGAAGCAGCAATATAGGGAGGATTTATGGTTATTTGTAATGTTCCAATTTGCTGTCCTTCTCCCTGCTGGCACTCCTATGTGAGCAGCAGATTGTCTTACTGCTGTGCTTTTTGGATCCTGAAAGAAAGAAAACCAGGTTCCAGGGATATTATTTTCCTTTTCACACTGTTCAGTATTTCATACTGTTCAGTGACCTTAAGAAATCAAAATTTTACTTCTCCCCTCTTTCCCACCCCCAACATGTCTTGTTTAATCCCTATTACCCCCTCATTCCTGTCTCCGTATTGTGTCGCCTGTTACAGTTAGTACCATCACTCTCATCAGATTTACTTGATGATTATTCTATCCTTTCTGTTTCTCCTCCTGTCTTGTCTCACTATATTTGGGCGAATGAATTTCTTTATGAAGGAAGAGTATCTTTAAAACCCTTAGTAACAACCGTGTTATTCATATCAGTTAATTATCTGGTGTGATGATATGGTGATATAACAGGAAAAAAAAAAACCAAAAAAACCCCTGCCTTACAAAAACCCACCACAGCCATCTTCTTGCTGTTGCTCTTTCCCTCGTTCTTCCCAGGAGAAGAGGAATGCAAGTGCTGCATTGCTGGGTAGAGATGTCATTGCTCATATACCTTTGTTTGCTCTGACCTGGCCCAAGAAAAGATGTCTTAAGGTTCTCTTGGGCCTTTCAGTCGGACGCCAGCCAGATTTCTCACGTGGCTGAGAAACGTGTGGAAAGGGACAGGAGGAGAGGCCAGAGGCCCTTACAGTGTGTGTAGCAGGCGAGCACACACTGCAGCTGTGTGTGCCTGCCGTGTCTTAGAAAGCAAGAAAGATGAGGGGGAAAATAGGTGATGATGTCACTTCTGCAGCATTGAAGTCTAAATAAGTAAATGTGATAGAAACAGATGGACGGTCTGTATTGAGTAAACTGGGTAGTAAAAAACCCCTCAAACCATTGAAGCATATGAGCTAGTTGCCACACTTCTTTTTTCGAGGAAGTATAGCCATTGGTCATAGATTCTTTTAACTAATTGAACTTAAGGAATGTGTCCATACGTAGCTTCTTCATGACCACTTTTGATAGACAGCATCATAAAATCCGTTGAAGACTTTGTTGGGGTGATAAACTTCTAAGACAGATCTAGGGACCACGTACATTTGTTTTCTCTGTTAGATTGTTTTGACCAGTTAGAAAGTTTTCTTTAACATTCCTTCTTTAAAGATTTCCTAATTGTTTCAGATTACTTTCAGTACTTCCTTTTCCACCACCCCAACTAATTTGACACTCTCTCTTCCATTTTTGGGGGATTTGGGGTAGTATACGGATATGATACTTAAGAATGTCTACTTTGAAAGGTTTTTTTGAGCATGCTCTTCTGAAAATATTTCCTTTAGTGCTTCAGGTAATAAGTAGCAGAGATCTATTCAATTTCATTGTTTTAAGCATTCAACTAATTGTTTATTTACAAAGGATCGTAATTAATATACAGCAACAACATTGTAATTGATGTATTAATTGCAATGGATTGCAATTAATATACAGAATCAACATCAAGAAGCTCCTTGAATACTAGGAAACAGAAAAATTCAACCAGATAAAACAAATTCAGCCAGAGAGAGAGCAAGAAAAAGAATCAAACTTGGACATTATTCATAAAACTGATAATAGAGGAGATGCTGCAGTTCTGTCCTTCCAGTGGGGGATTTGGGAAATTTCTCTATTTTCTCTCTAGGAGAAGGGGAGCTATCTGCTCCTTTCACTAATTCAGAAAATGAATTTGAATCATCATCCACAGAATGCCTTTTACTTCTACTGATGTAGCCTATTTTCACATTCTGGTTCAAGCTATTTTTGTGTGGGAGAAAAGGGAAACTATTAGCATAACTATTGATAAAAACCCTCCTTAAAAAGTGAGGAATGTTATATCAGTTATTCCTTGAATTAATACTTAATAACTTTCTGCCTATGGTCTTTTGAAGTGATTGCTGTATGTGATGTACCTACATAATGAATATATCATAAAATATTAGCAAGGCATAGAAGTGATAAAATGTCAGTTAAAATGCATAGGTAAACTTCTAAAGTATGCTTCAAAATTCTAAAAATACCAGATTTTAAATTTAGTTTTAAAAATTTTATTTGTATCTTTAAAGAAAGCCTTTTTAAAATCATTTCTTACTAAGGAAAATTAAAATGTTGACATTTTTAGTAAGTTGGAAATTTTTAATACCACTTAGCTCTATATATGAATACAGGAAAAATGTAAAGCAAAAATGAACAATGATTAGAATTAAAGCACTTCATAAAAAGATTTCATGAAAGAATTATGAGGGAAGTTAATGTGCATAGATCAAAATACATGCATACATAATTGTCAGTCACAGCATTGGTTTAGTGGTGAGAGACAAATTCTAGCTGCAGTATCACTTGTCTTTCCAGAAATCTCAGATACTAAGTAAATTAGTAGGAAAAAAATTGGTTTTCAGATTTAATTTATATGTAGTTTAGTTATTCATATCTTAAGGGAAAAAAAGCTTCATTAATGAAAAGAGAATATTTCTCTTGCAGTAAACATACTCCCAGAATACCGAGGGTTGCCATTTCATAATTACCAGGGTTTATGTCACATAATGTACATGAACACATGCCATTTATTGCATATGAGATTTGGTATTTGGCTTATAATAACCTTGCAGAATTTCTGGACTTCTCTTCATAGAGCTGTAGGGCGAATTCCATGCAAGATAAAATTTGCTAACCTGTGAAAACTGCTAAAATTGCTGTATGAGATCAAAACTGTAAAACAGATTATAATTGTTAAAAATAAAAACTTTATCTTAAATTTTCAAAATGGAAAAAAGTATAGTGGTTTGCCTGTCTTATCCTGTTTGAGTATTTGAGTACTATTTTGTTCGTGACTGCTGCATATTAATAGCATTTTGATTCAAGCAGACTAATTGAACACTTTAAAAACATCAAAAGTGTAAATGAGTTTTTAATTTGCTATGGTCATCTTACCATAGTGTCCTGAAAGTAGATTAGCGATGGTTCAGCAGCTAACATAAAATATCAAAAATGTAATTAGGTAGTATAAAGAATACAACTTTGGAACTGAGTTACTTGATGTAGTGAATTTTTAGAGTAATTTTATTCAGTGGTGAACAGTGGATGATCTTGATCTGGGTTCATTTTACCATTGATTGAGAAAAGAATGTTGATAAAGCCATTAAATAATGTTCTTAGAATGTGCTAGAAGGTTTCTGTATAAACATATTTTTGACAGTAATAATACAAAGTGCTAATGAAAGCAATCCTGGTTTCCTCTCAGGGATTCCTCCTAGGAATTTTTCATATATACATTACTATACACATTATCACCTGAAGGACAATAAGCACCTTTTAGGATCAATATTTCTGTATGATGTTTAAAATTACAGTTACAGCAAAATACTTTGTTCCTGTGCTTCATAATATAAATTTTGCCAATAAAATTGTTCATAATAAAGAAAGTTAATGACAGGTTAGGCACTTTGGGTTTATTTTTTCATGTTGTAGGCCAAATCAAATATTTCTGGTTTTGTTTGGTGTTTTTGCCTATTTTTTTGACGTGAGAGAATTAAATTTGTATGAAACCATAGGCTTAACCTATGCTGGAAAAGGTTAATTTGAATATCTATTGTAATGAGGCAATATCAGCAAGTCCTGCTGGTGAATTTACTTCTATCCTTAAATCATTTATTTGCAGTGTAAATCATATTGCTGAGATCAGATCCCAAATGCACTGTGTGTTATGGAATCTTGATTTTTTTTTTTTTTTATAACTGTATTCATACCAAGGCTTTCAGCAGCACGTAAATTACTTCCGCAGAACTTTTTTCCAATGTAAATTTAACCAGTATGTTTTCCAGACTGAAAGCACTTTCTGGTACATTGAGTTTGTGATTTAATAATGTTGTTTCCTGTCTGCAGCATGGTATATTTTGCAAATGACATTAAGTTAAAATGCTGTATAAGTTTAGTTAAGACCAGTGAAAGCAATTTGGTGATTTTTTAGAAGTATTGTAATCTGTACTTAAACAGTCATAATGCCAAACTTAACCTTTTTGTGTATAGTATTCTGCTCTTAATGCAAGTGTTTACATCTCTCTGTGATGCTGCATCCTGGAATCCATTGATATGAATTAATCTTCTGCTATTTTTTTGTAGCTATACCTATTTTATCTACCATGAAAATGTTTTCTTCTCTCTTAGTTACTTTGGTAATTTTTAAAATAATCTTTGCTTTAGAAATTCTTTAGCTAGAGCCCACATTAAAAGATAATTAATGAATGTCACTTCTCCATTAACAGCGCCTATCAAATGGCTCAATAGACTCAAACGATGAAGCCAGTCAAGTTGTTGAACTTCAGGAGCTGCTGGAAAAGCAAAACTATGAAATGGCGCAAATGAAGGAGCGTTTGGCTGCACTATCTTCCCGGGTGGGAGAGGTAGAGCAGGAAGCAGAGACCACGAGAAAGGAGCTCATTAAAACAGAGGAAATGAACAGTAAATATCAGAGAGACATTAGAGAGGTAAGGAATTCACCACGCTCACCTCAAATTTCTGGATTGTTGTTCCTGTGATATCCGCTACAAACTGATAGAGGCCAATGTATATGGGCAGCAAAAGTTGAGCACTGATGAAAGCCCTTATACATAGGGGACAGAAAATTTAAATTAAGAAATAGTACTAGAAATTTATTCCTTTCTCTAAATAAATGAATAAAAAATTTAATTTTCCATCTCTTTCCTCCTCTTAAATTTGTGGTGTTTCTCAGTGTTCTCGAGCATATCGTCTCTAAGGCAGATATTCTCAATATGTGTGGATGGTTGGCTTCTAGAGTCTATTTTACTATGTATTAGTTATCTTTCTGTTACACTGGCTTTTAAGAAAAGACTAGGTGTAGCATCAGTGCCATGTTTTAATTGACAAGGTGGAGTTGTGTCATGGGTTGGACCTGACGATCTCAAAGGTCTTTTCCAGCCTAGCTGATTCTATTATAGCTACAAGAAATCCCAAAGAATTCTCTTCAAAATGGAGGATTTACTGCTGAGCATACCTTACACTCCTGTCTATTATTAACATGAAAATTAAACTGGTATAAAATTATGTAGCCTTTTAATTGCACGGTTCCTGCTGAGGGTTTTTCTGTCACATTAGGCAATGGCACAAAAGGAAGATATGGAAGAAAGAATAACTACGCTGGAGAAGCGCTACCTCAGTGCTCAGAGAGAATCCACCTCCATACACGACATGAACGATAAGTTAGAAAATGAGCTGGCAAACAAGGAAGCCATCCTGCGTCAGGTGCTGTACCTGCATTAGTCAGTTGTTTTCTTCATATGCAATTAAAGTTAATATCAATTTGTGATTTTCCATTAGGTTTCCATTTGGTTGATCTGTTCAGTTTTAATGAACAGATCAGTTAATCTAAAAAGTCCTAAATTGTTCAGCATCTCTAAATTTTGTATCAGCTACTACAGCTGTGGACAATAATTTCAATGTGTGCATTCAGTGTTGGAAAATAACTGTTTTCTGGTAGAGTCTTGCATAAGTGCACACAACCTATCCCCTAAGTAGTGGAATATCTTTGCTTCTTATGTAACAATTTTGGAATTTTATTTTCTAAAAAAATAGCCTGAGCTAAAAAACTTCCTTTCTGCAGGAAAGATCCAAATTTGCATGCAATATACTCTAATGATTTTACAGATGAGTAGAGTGCAAATACAATTTTCAAAAGCTAAATTAACTGTGAATATGTTTTAAGAAAGCTTATAACATGACTATGCAGCTTTCTCTCATGGTACTTTGTTTCCATGGTGATTCCAAATTTGGAATGTAAACTGAACATAAAACACTGGTTTGTAATTTGAAGAATATGACATAAACTGAAAGCAAACATGAAGTGAATATAATTCATACTGTATAATTCAAACCCAGCCTCAGTATCAGACTTCTTTTTTTCCTAGCATGTCTTCAAACAATTTAAAGTGCTAATGGGAAATTAGCCTGTGTGATGTGATGGTCTCTGCTTCTATAATTGTATGCAGATATATTTGCACACACATGCACACATCCCCCTGTATGCGTGTGTGTATATATGTATTTGACTGCTTCTTCAGGGAAATTAAACCATCAGAACTCAAACTCTCCAGCTTTTGCCAGCTTCCTTAGACTATTTTAAGAAGTATCTTCAATTGTCAGGGAAAAAACCACCCAACGATGGAAAAAGTAAGGTACTTGTACCTGAGTTCTTATTGTTGCCAATGTAAGTCATGCTGTGCTGCACAGTTCTGCCTACTCAAAGCAGGAATCAAAACAACTAGGCTTAGAGTATGGTCAGACTTAGCTGGTTTGCAGCACTGAGATGAGAAAAGCCTAGCTTTTCATGCTTTTTGAAGGATTAAAAAAGAATCTACAATCACACTCCTTTATAATTTTGTCTTGTATTACCTGAATTGAAGAAGAAAGCAGCAACCATTAAAACATCTTAATTGTGTGGTGCGTCTCAGTAGGCCAGAAAATGCTGCAGTTGTAAAAAGTCCTCTTGTTTCTCTTTAATAGTTATCATAGCTTAATCAAACCTCTATAAAATGAGATTTAATTGTAATGAATGAAATGTCAGTTTTAACTTCTCATAATATATGATTGCCGTTCATTCAGAAAATCATGTTTGGCAATTTATTCAGGGAATTCCATCCTTTCAGAACTGTTTCTTTCCCATTTTATCTCATATATAAACTTTTCTGTAAGATGGACTGTATTCTCATTTTACTGGCACTGGTACTATTATTTTGCTCAGATAAATACTACATACATCAGTGGAGCTTTTTCATCTTAATTAGTGCCATTTTACAAGTCTTTTTATTCACCTTTGTGAGATCCTTGAGCCTCAAATCAATAGTAACACTGCAGCCTACGTTGTTCCATGCTTGACTTAATACCTCTCCAGTAACCTCTCCCGCACTGAGGGGCATTTTGCCTGCTAGTGAGTTTTGCTATCATTTCACTGATACTTCAGAAAGGGAAGGAAAATCCTTAATATTGATTTTCATTTTTTATACTTGTTTATCTGTCTTTGGCTTTCAGTTGGAAGACAAAAACAGACAGCTGCAAGAGCGTCTCGAGCTGGCTGAGCAGAAGCTGCAGCAGACGATGAGGAAAGCTGAAACCTTACCTGAAGTGGAGGCAGAACTGGCTCAGAGAATTGCAGCTTTGACTAAGGTACTGAGCAATAGGCTCGCTTCAGAAGCCCCATTGTTTAACACTGATCTGCAGCCTGGTTCCTCACCTCAAGGACAAAACAAAGGTAGCATTGAGCCGATTTGAAAGAAGAAAATGATTCCTGATAAGTATGTGCACGGGAATGGTTTCAATGCCGTGTTTGTAATTCGTAGCATTTTGGTGACAGGAAAAACAGTTATCTGTAAGCTAGCCTATGCTATATTTACAAAGGAGTCATGTATTTCCAATACAATTGAGCATTACTTAGTCTAGGAGGATTCATTTTACTGTGTAAGAGTTTCTAATTTAAGGCTAGGCAGTGAGGGAAGTCCCTGTCCTACAAGTACTTAGTTCTTCTGGATGTTTTCATATACCACGTATATAAACAACACCTAGTTTTATTGCAGTAAGTGCTATAAAATCAAATCCTGGTGGCAGGTGGGATCATCTGTGCAACACAAATGAAGACAACTTGCAATACATGCTTACAAGGTTTGCTTTGAATGATTCTTTGTATGATATATCTGCAAAGAAAAATGTGAAACAGTGAATTTCAAACTGATTTTTTCTGATAAATTTATTATATGGCTGCTATCTTGCAGAGAAATAAGAAGAAAAAGATAAATTTTCAGTAGTGTTTTTTATATTTGGCTTCTAATGCTTTCAGGTGTGCATGTAGTTAATACTATAGCTCAAGTATTATCAGCTTCATAAAGACATATAATGAGGTTTACGCTTCATCACTTAAAAACAGACAAAGAAAAATGCATTTTTCTGTATTGTATATAATTCTGATTTATTTAAGCTTTCCTTTCTCTATTGCCAAGGAATCCTTCTAACTGTTTACATGCTGAGCTGTTTTTAAATTTGATTAAATTCTTGCAGATCTTATGTTTTTCCATTTTTAGTGAAGCCTTAAATGCTGAACAGCTCATTAATAAAGTCTGATTTTTAAGTAACTTAGTTAAGAAGTAGAAACAAAGAAAGAAAGGAAGGCTTTTGTGGGAATTTGTGTGGATTTTTTTTTTTTTATTAAGGCAAGATCATTATTCAGTAATCAAGGGTTGGTACTGTCACTTTAGGTTTGTATGAATGGGTGTGGATCTCAAAGAAAGACTGAAAAGTGGGGGAGGTGGTGGGGGGAGGAAGACAAGAAGAATCAGCAAAAAGAGCTCCATGAAATACCAAGTAAATTTCATTGGATTTTAATTAAAACTCAGGTGCACAGAAGAGCAGTCCCTTGGCATTTTAACTTTTTTTTTCCAATTGTTTCTGATTCAGCAAATAATCATATATTCTAATGCCCTCAGTAGCTAAAAAATACTGTTTTCTATTTTAAGAGGATTTTTCCTGAATAAGTTCTCCAGCAATTAGCCACCAGTAAGTATTTGGCAGTCTCAAGCATGTCTTTCCTTGCAACTGCATTTTTCCTTGAACATATATTAATGACAAATATTGTAAGAAGAAATCCCATTTCAACCATGCAGAACACTCAGGGACTTCCATGAGATACTGTTGTTATTGTGACCATAAAGCTGCAATATACATCTCCGTTTGTCTTCTTACATTATTTCATGGGATGTGGTTAGAGAGCTGCGAACAGAGCTGGTGCTCCACCCCATTTCACTTTGATGTACTTGATCAAAGTTTTTGCCAAGCTGGAAACTCTGAGAAGTAGGTTATAATGCTGGTTCTGTTCATTTCTCAGTGATTACATGAAAAACTGAAGACACATTTCAGTTAAAATTGTGCTGCCTTGGAAAATATGACATGAAGAAGAATGTCCTAATTTGGCCAATAGGCTAAATAGGCCTGTGGCTTATGTGTCTTGTATGCAATGTCTTTGCAAACTGTAGAGCTTATTTAAGTGCTGATTTGACAGCTCTGTAGTTTAAAGTCCATTACTTTTCATGGATCACATAAATGTGACTCTGAACCGAGGACAACACTGTAATCACTGCAGCTTACTTAAGTTAGCTAGCTGGTGTGCTCTTACATGTGGTCAGCTGTTCACTGAGAGCTGCAAGCCCGACCTGAGGGCCTCAATAATGCTCAGTTAATTTTGCCTTGATTGGACTTTATGCCAGCATACATGCTGTCTGTAGGACTCAAATTATCTGGCTGCAGAATCCCTGAAGCCTGTCTACCTGAGCTGTGTGATCACTGCAGTGTTTGTGTATAATAAGTAAAAGAGGAGCCACCAAATCAGCTACTGTTTCTGCACTAAAAAAACCTCAAAACTGATTCTCCTTCCTTTAGTACTATCTCAGTGAAAGTGGCTTCTCTGAGGTTAAGGGGGTTATAATCATATGGAAGAAGTGAGTTAAGCCTAACATGCTTTATATGTATTTTAAAGGAAAGTAATATGGGTTATCTGTTTCACTGTGGGTAAAATATAAGACCAACTACTTACACGTGGAGATAAACCGGAACAAATATGTTCTGGATTTGGCTGTGATTATTCCCTGCTCCCACCCCCCATAGATTTAAAAGATGCATGTTGCACTTCTGCATTCCGTTTTTTGTATTCTTCCTCATAATATGTCTGGGTTGGGATTCTGCAAAAGAAGGATATAAATTGTGATCCTTCTGTGGTGTCAGTTTTTAAAATTAGTTTGTTTTCCTTTTTTATGTATATAAGCTAGTGATACGTCTTTTTGCTACTTTTCCATGCCCAAACTAGTTCATAAGGAGTGAACTTCCAAAAATTTGGATTATACAGTGATCTTGGATAAGTACCCATAAACTTACCTGAATCATTTGAACTTTTCTTTGGCTTTGTTTTCACTGTGTTCTGCCCATTGGGTGAGCAACTGGAGGGTTAGTCAGCCTCTGGCAGACTAACCTGGAACAGCATGATCCCATATTTAGTGCTGTCCTGCCTGGCCATCACACAGGTATCTGTCTGGTCATGACAAGTAGCACAGCTCTCAGCATGTATCCCAAGATTTAGATTCCCATGACTCATTGAGCCACCTTCTACTCACTCTCGCAGTATTGGTCTGTTTGCCTGCCCTGGAGAAGAGGCAGCTCCTAGTAGAAAGAACCTCCCTCCTGTATTAACCTTTCTTTATCCCACAAAATGTTTATTTTCATCAGAAGGGACAGACATTGGTGCGTCCAGAATCTTCAGATGGTTAGTCTGTCAAACACAGTTTCTCCTTGCATGTGTTCAAGGAGGGATCTAGTAGAGCCAGCCAGCATCCACCTACTTCCATTCACTCACTCCCACTAGTTGTCCTTCACCCCTGGGTGCTTGTGCTCCAGAGGTACCAAGTCACTTCTCTGATCACAAGACAGCAGTCAGCATTTTACTCCATCATTCCTGTATGCAGGTCACCAGAAATACCAGCCATGCTTTTCGACTGCATTAGAGAAGCACTGAGATGGAGAAGAGGAAACCGTATCATAATAAACCACATTTAGCATAGTAACACCTTCAGTTAATTTTAAAGGTGATAAAAATTACTTGAGAGTTGGAGGCAAGTGGGATGTAATGCTTGTTTTGTGTCAGTGTGGGAATGTGGTTTGCTTTAAGCAGGGAAGAAGTTGCAAAACAAGTAAAAGGAGAATGTCTGGCATGAAAAGGATGCAAAGAGGGGAAAGAAGTTCCCCGCAAGGAGTGAATGTGGTTAATACAGAAACCTCTTTGAGAACAAGGGAGAGAGAAAATATGATATGTTAGCTGGAGAAGGAAGTTGATAAATCCTCTTACAGGCTAAAAAAATAAAAGAAATCTTTGAAGGGGAGAGAAGCCAAAAAAATTTCACATTTACAACACATCCTGTTATCTCAAAACACCCCTCTTACTTTGCTTCCCTTTTCTTTGGAGGTTTTGCCCTGATAGGAGAAAGAAATTAAAGAAGGAAATTTGACAAAGCTAAATTGAAGGAGTTGCTTACTAAACTTAGGAGGTGCAGAAGGTACCGGGAAAACAAAGGAGAGGAAAGAATGTGTGATGATCTAGTGACTGAAAGGCTGGGGCTTAGAAAAAGGAGACACTTGAGCCAATTCATTTTGTCACATTGGTAACAGGTTAGATGTGAGCATGTGAGCAAGTAGCTGACAACTTTGTGAGCTGTTGCAACTCTGTCACCATGATCACCTATTTTCACCTTCAGCTTCATAGCTCAGTTCAATAATGCATTCTTTCTTTGTGAATAACTCCGTTATTCCAAGGATAGACTAAAGAATGTGTACCATAAGATGCCAGTAGAAAATCTGGAGAGTGCAGGTGTTCAAAAGTCAAGGTCTCAAAACTGGGCAAATTGCTTGTACCATTAGAAAAGTTTAGATTTGTTCCTGCAGCTCAGCACAAGGAAAAAAATTCTGGCACCTGTATTATACAACTGATTTCTGCATCTGAAATTGGATTTCTTTCTTTTCAAGATGCAAAGACCTAGAAAATGTGCAGTGCCATCAGTAACAGATGATGTGAAAGCAACATCTTTTTTGTGGGCGCATTAGCAGCAGGAGCACCAGCAGCGTTTTAACAGGGTTAGAGATCACACAAGCTGCTTTGGTATTCCCTCAATGCAGTTTTCCTGGCTGTTACTACCTGGCTATTCCATGGCATATAGAGTGCAAAGTGAACATTAAGTCTCACGCTGATTTCTCACAGGGGTCAGACATCATTCGTTTTTGTCCATGTATTTTTAATCCGGTTTAAGATTCATTATTTCCCAAATCTATTTATAACTGAATGTTCTGGCTAAATGCTTTAAATGCGAGTTGCTGAATACCACACTATGTGTCTTATTAATACTCCTGTACAGAGTAGGAGCAAACAGGCATGCAAGTCTTATATTGAAAAAAGAATGTAAGGTAAGGTCTGCCAAGCAACTAGTCACGTGAGCTCTACTTTGCAGTTTTTAACTCAATTAACTCTTAGTAAAACAAGTTGGAAGAAAACCAGCTTTTCTTTAGGAACATCAGAGTCCACAGTTGTCTGTGCTGTCTCATGTGCCTACAATTCTGCTATGGAAACATGACAAGCACTGGTGTCTCAGCCTCTGCCTTGTGCCTCAGACTACAAGGCTGATATTGACACATTCAACATTTTTATGGTAGGCTGCCAAGTCTCTCAAAGAGCTTATTCCAGTGGTAATCTCTGGGTCTGACTAAGACACGTGAACAACAACAAAGTGTAACTGCCACAGGTATACCAATCCTAAGTGCATGGCCTGGGGAAGTCCTTAAGGAAGGATTTGCAAACCCCTTATCTAACAGCTGACTTGCTACAGGGGTTTTTTGTTTGGAGGGGTCTCTTTGACACCTGGTTGGGGACCTTCCTCAATGTAAAGGGCAATGGGAGGTGTCGAAACCCTTATTTTGGGAGTATGTTCCAGCTGAGGACACTGGTTGTGGGAACTCTTTGTCTGCAGGCGGGTTTCTGCAAGTCAGAGAAGACAGGAGCATGTACATGTGTTTGTCTGCCCTTTTGATTCCTGTCCCTGCTGCAGGGGGCTGCGCCTGCAGTTGGCACAGAATAGCCAGTGGTTAAAATCCCTAAGCAGCTTTAGAGCCCAGAGTAGGTACTAAGTCTGTGCACCTGTGCTTGCTCTCTGCCAGCCAAGCACTTGAGCCTAATTACTGAACATCTTGGCTATTAAATAATTTGCTCCTTTTAGAGTAATACAGAACAACCCTTCCAGAGCAAACAATACATAAAGGAAACATAAAATATTCCAATACATTTGCAGTGTTTAGAATAGTGACATTTGTTTTGATTCTAAGGCATATTGAATTTTAATTAATTTTCAAGTTTCTCTGTTCTACCAAAGAGATATAAAGGTAGCATATACTTTGCTGAATTATTAAAGAAGCAGAAGTTATGAAATAACAGGTAGCTATAAGAATCTTAAGAGAACCTCATGTTCTTTTAAGAATGTTGTCTATATAAGAATTCACATAGTGTTCATAATTCTGACAATAATTTCATTCCTTCTCTTATTCCCAAAAATTGTTAGACCTAATACCACAATTATTTTCTGCATTGAAAAGGTCTGCTAGAGGGATAGGGTATTATGGCATGGTTTGGACTGAAAATTTTACATTTTAGTTTGAAAAAAAAATTATACAGCTAACTAGACAGACTGTCTTTTCAAGGACAGGTTATGACTGGCAGCACCACATTTCAGAGGACTTGAATGAGATCCCTTTGAACCTAGAGGTTTTACTTTGGTTATCTTCATATTTTGCATTAAGCTGCAATTAAGTGTGTGGAAGCAGTGAAGTTTAAGTAACTTACTTTTAAGTTTCACATCAGCTAATGAAGCTTATAAGGAGTTTAATTTTGTAGAAAAGTGCCCCCCGTGGGTTCTATATCTCTCTCTATGAAAATGGCTTCAAAAGAGGTAGAATTACTTAAGTCTTCTCAGAGCTTTGATGATTTCAAGTCATCTCATGACCCTTGGAAGTGCATTAAGGGATGGCCTTGAACCAATGCTGCAGCCAGGACTCGAAAAGGGGAAAATTCTTTTTTCTACAGAGCAGGATACAACCTGGTCACTCTGTGGAAAGATGTCTGTTCTGCAATCACAGGGGCTTAACTTTTTCTGCCCTATCTTTCTAATTACCCAGTTGGGAGAGGAAGAGGTGCATTAGCACTGGTGTGCTGAAACCAACAAATAAGTGAAACTGAGAGATAAGTTAAAGAAGATCATAGAAGTATCATTGCTGGTCCAAGTTGTAATAAACAGACAAAGTAGTTTCAGCTAATAAATAAGTTCAAGTACATCACAATATGCCTGCTTCATGATCAGAAACAAGAACTGCACTGATTAAATGAGTTTAGTTACAAAGACTTTCCCTTAAATTTTGCAAGAATCCGAGTTTTGTGAATATGTTATGAAAAGAATACTAGTGATCTTCAAAGTTAAGCAATATTCTTGTATTTATACAAAGCAGAATTTTCTCATATGGATATTTTCATATCAAAAGCTGCAGTTTATATTTATAAATGGCTAGATCACAGGATTGCTTTCTGTGTGAACTTTTGGTTCTGATAATACTACTGAGTTTAAATTATGGGTAATTTTAAGTTATTATTATGAACATCTGGCATGACTTTGATATCTATTCCTAATTAATCTGATAAATCATTAGTAGAGAAGCATATGAAAAATAGTCTCACAAAAAATACAGCTGTCAAGTTAGTATTTCGTGTGCATATGAAAGTTTGCTCATCCAAAGATGGAGTTCAGATCTCTTTTGGAGAGAGGGTAAATCTGACAGAGTGAAATAGCATTTGACAAGCGCGAGCTCACAACTCAGTCATCAGTAGCACTCTCTGTATGCCTTATGCACATTCCTGTTTCCATAGCAACAAAGCCAATATAGGTTTTCCCTTTTTTTAAAGAGCTTTTTTAGTTTTTGAATAATAACACAGATTTGTTTGATATGACAATAATATGAATATTCATGTTTTGCCACAAATGACCTAATTAAGGTCAACTTCTCTCAGAAATAGTAATGAATCTTTGGTTGGATTACCATTTCTATACTCAGTAATAACTTTTCATTATTATTAATGAATTTTTATTTATAGGTTCTTCTTTTTTCTGATGACCTTGATCTTCCAAAGAGATCCACCAGGGTGGATCTTTTCAAAGGGATGAAAACTATATTGTTTATTCGGATGAAAGGCCTTATGTAGTGTATTCTAAAATGGCATACGAAAGCTTGAGCCTTGTCTCTTCCGACATTCTTTCTGTTTTCTAGAAATTAGGGAATGTACCATGACATTGCATAGTGGTGTAACTGACTGATCCATTACATAGTATTTATGCATTGTAATCATTCCTAGAAAATGGTAGAAGAATTATACAGCAATTTCTGATGTTGGCCTCTGAGAGTCCGGTTCTGGTGTTCAGTTTACCAAAATTTAAAAAAAAAAGAGACAGAAACATTAGATTAGACAGTATCGCTTTGAATCCACTCTGTAGTAATGTGTCATCAGCCAGCCATCACTAACCTTGAACTTCCATGTGTAGGTTGATAGCTTCTTTAGCATTCCATTATTTTCAGTTTCTCCACATCAACTGCATCTTATTCACCAAGTATCAGTGTAGTTTATTCCATGTAAAAATCTGTCAGTTAAAAGTATTAAATTTTCAGTCACACTTTTCTTTTAAGCATTCTGTGCTGTGTTCTGTTCAGTGTCAGTGTCTTTAGTTCTGATTTTTCAATTTTGTCCCTCTCCTTTTCCTTGACTTGTTAGTCTGATCCAACCTCTTCTACCTCATCTGATGATTATCAATATGTTATGGAAGCTAAACTACAAGAAATGATCTCCATACGTAGGAAGGTAGTCCTACTGGACTTTACTTTCTATTGCTGAATAGAATCCATCTGATTTGTTTTCATTTTCTTTAACTTTATTTTTTTTAATTGATAATCAACCATCGTGCAGTTCAGTGCTTCAGGAGCTTACAATTTTACGATGGCAGGTTTGTGTTCAAACCATGCACAGTCTGCATGTTACATTTGGCTGATTTCATTGCTCATAAATAACTCCAATGTTTTGCTGATGCTTGGATGTAACAGGCCTTCGTAGCTGACACATTTCAAGCAATGCTGTTCAGCTGCCTGTTTAAATAAAGTTTATTTTTGGAAAACTAAGTTTGCAGTTAGTAGTAGCTTGCTTTATGTTTTGTTTAAACTTTACTGAGATAAGAACTTCTAAAGCCACCTAAATTACAGAAAGAATCTTTCTATATTTTACAGGCAGAAGAAAGGCATGGAAACATTGAAGAACGTATGAGACACTTAGAAGCTCAACTTGAAGAGAAGAATCAGGAACTTCAAAGAGTATGTGTATTGCAAACAGCTTCTGTGCACTTTTCATTTTCCAGTATTATGGAATAACTCCAGCACCCAAACCTACCTAATTGTAAATGTTTTGTTTGTAGCAGTGATGGCAGCACCTTCCTACTTTACTTCACAATCTTAATAGACTAGTTTACATCTAGTTGCAGAGTTGAAAACATTCTGCTGTTACAAAAATGGATGTGCAGTAATCAGTAACTGTAATTACATTTCCTGTGGAATTCTTTCAGATGGTTACAGTAACCGGTTTTGGTTTTGTTTTTTAAATTTTTTAACTATGCAAATCTGTACTGGTTAATTTTGGACCCTACCAATCTGCGTCTTCTATTCTACATTAAAGGCAAGGCAAAGAGAAAAAATGAATGAGGAGCACAACAAAAGATTATCGGATACTGTAGACAGACTTTTGACAGAATCCAATGAGCGTCTGCAACTACACTTAAAAGAGAGAATGGCAGCACTTGAAGAAAAGGTACAGTACAAACAGCAGTATAAAATTTAGCTTAATAAAGATTTCCTGTATGTTCTACTTTTACTGAGATGGAGGCATCGTGCTGATTTTGTATTACCAAATATTGCCACAAATGTGGTCCACCTTACACATTCGACTCTTAATGCAAGAGTGGGCTCAAGTGTCTTTCCAGAAGTGCTGCAAATATGCTGAGTATTTTGAGTCACGGTTTATCAGCCAAGAGCCTGATCAAGAGCTTGTAAAGGACCAGTGCGTGACAGGCTGCAAGAGGCAGTGAGAGAAAGTGGATGAGAACTGAGGAATGACCGGTTTTAGATGTGCTGTCATTTCTGTGTTTTAACCTGCCGATTTCACCTCGCTTCCTCTGGGAAGGGTAAAATGCTGTCACCACAGGAGAAGGAGCATCTTAGCCTTGCAGAGGGAATGTTATTTACAGGTTTTCCATGACATGAGACAATGTGGTCCTGCAAAATTCAAAGCCACTGACCTTTGTATTTGCCCTCTTTAATCCCTTCCTCTTATTCATCTTCTGTATGATCTGAGGAGAGTCCGTGTTTTTCAGACGGGTATTTCAGAACTTCTCAGATGATGTACTTCTGGTTTACATCATTGAAACAAGATGTGGTGTGGAGCGAGAAATAGGCTTGCCAAAAGAAGAAGTTAGGAGAATTGGTTGTGTAAGAATGAGGCAGTTGCTCAGTTGAACCAAGATGCGAAGTTTTTCCTGATCTAGAAAACGCATGCTCTCACATGTTTGAATTCTTGCCACGTTTAAAGTTTAATATATAATCCAACCGAAGCATTAAAGAATTTTAATTCAGAATTCCAACATATATGAACTTTGTAAACTTGTATATGTATATAGTGATATCTGATACATTAACATATCTATAATTTCTTTCTTCCTTTTTTTTCCTCTTCTTTTTATTTCTAGAATGTTTTGATTCAAGAATCTGAAAGTTTCAGGAAAAATCTGGAAGAGTCCTTACATGATAAGGTACTGTAAAATACTGTGATTTTATCTGGTTTTATCAAAATATGTGTAATTATTATTGGGAAATATGTATATGGAATATTAATTATCCATCTATCGAGAAAATCTTCCTGACACAAATGAGAATTCCTTTTATCACCTAGATGCCATAAATAGCTTAAGAAGGTCTCTGACAGTTGTTCTCTAAGTTCATGGTTGATATCCTAGCCTCAGGAGGTCAATACCAAAATTCATATTGATTTCACTGGCTCTGGAGTTTTTCTTCTATCAGTTTTAATTCTGAAAAATTCTTATTTAACAGAGATGTATGCATAATTGGTTGCACTTTCATAGTGAAGAATGTAATTTTTTGATTTGATGGAATTCTTCTTAACAGATGCAGTGGCATTATGCTAAATATAGCTGAAAGTGACCTTTCTTCATTCCTTGCAAATTAACCCCTAATGCTGTTTAGTGAATCAGTCAAATTGATTATAAATATTTCTTCCAATCCTAGATACCAGGATTTCGTTTTGAAGTTATTCCTGCCTTGAGTGCAGTAGCATACACAAATGTATTTGCATTCAAATTCACAGAAGTGTTTTTGCAATGTATTAAATCCATGTAAAAGCAATTGTATAGAATTTTTAAAATATAGCTCCATTCTATACTAATATAAATATATCATATGACATCAAAGATCAAGACCTTTGAGAAAAATAGGTATCTGTTCAAAAAACTTTTTCTTTTCATCTACATTTAGATAGCCTGTAGAAAGGGAGCAAGATTAAAGTACCCAAAAGGACAACCCGTTTTGGTGTCTTACCACCCTCACCATAAAGAATTACTTCCTGATATCTAAAACCTACCCTCTCTCAATTTAAAGCCCTTGTCCTACATGTTTTGACCCCAGAGCTTCTAAGTTTCCCTCTTAGAAGGCATTATTTGTTTCACTTTGGTGAAGAAACTGATGAAGCAATTTCAGATAGGTGGACATAACATCAGATACAAATAATCTCTAAGTAACTGGCAAGTGTTACCAATATAGTATCAGTCATCTCAGTAATTCTATTCAATCAAAAAATATTTTAAAAATACTATAATACTATTTCAGTAATTATATAATAATAATTCAGTAATAATACTCACTGAAATTGATATTATTTATAGATAATATTATTTATAGGTATATTATTTATAGATATAGAAGATCCTTATCCTTCCTAGCCTTTTGCAATACTGAATATTTTAAACTCTAGGAAGAGCAGTGTTATCTCTTCATCCCATATTTGTTCTTAATTTGTTTTAAAATTATTTGGTTTCACTTTATTAGTAGATAGCAGTTATTAGTAGAATTTGGGAACAGTGCTGTTTTCCCTAGTGGTAGCTGTAAATAGTTCCAAAAGTCCAATTTTTGTTGCAAATTGTCATTTTTTACCAGCAGCACCTCTTACTAGAGTTGCATCAACTCAACAAGAGCGAGACGTATAGGTGCAGTTCGAGCCTTCTGAAATGCAGTTCTCTCTGTGTCTCTGACAGTAAATATAAAGGCCAGGATGCAATCCCATAGAATCATAACATCATGTAGGTTGGAAAAGATGATCTCGGAGATCATTGAATCCAACTGTTAATCTTGGTCTCTGTAGGGCAAATTATGTGTCACACGATGAACTGTGCCTGGCTTTATAGTAGGAAAAAAATAAGTTTCAAGGACAAATGTGTCCTGCCAACACTTCCAGGCAGCGGTAAAACAGCAGAGTGCTATGCCACCTTCTCTTGATTTGTGCATCTCATTAGCAGTAAGGAGACTTAAATGAGCTTCATTTTCTTATTATGGTCAGTGTTACATTCAGTATAGCTTTGCTTACTTGTTTAACTTTCCAAGAACAATAGCTCATAAAATAAAAGTATTTTGTATCACAAGTAACTATATCTTACTCTTTTTATTTCCAGGAGAGACTTGCCGAAGAAATTGAGAAACTGAGGTCTGAACTGGATCAAATGAAACTGAGGGCTGGTTCTTTAATTGAACCCACCTTGTCAAGGTAATATTTTGTGACAGAAGTTTTCTCACTTTAAGTAGAACAGAAATGTAAGTGGCAAGCATTTACAGCAGGGATGAGTTTAACCACACACAAATGTAGTCATGCATTTCTTTAAAAATGTAACATCTGTGCAGTTGCAATTACTATTGCTTTTCACTTTTGTCATAGGTAAACAGGGCCTTATATCAGTGAGTATACACTGAAATGTTAGAGATTAAAGAAAGTATTTTCAGTTATCAAATGTTTTGCGAAGTATATGCAAATACACAACTTTTTTCTCAGACTTTAAAAATAAATTTGAAACTATCATCTTTAATGCTGAAACTGATCAGCATATTTATGATCATATTTATTCTATAAATAATATATTTTCTTTTTCTTTATTAGCAAGGCATAACTCAGCTGTACTTAGTGCATAGCAAGAGACCACAGAACTTCAGCTAAATGTGAAAACAGTATTCAGAGAAATCTGAAAATATCATAATCAGACATTAAACATTGTGCCTCTTTTTTATGGAAAATCAATATGGGAAGACTAGTGAGACAAATGCCATAAAAATAACCACTAACAGCTGAAAAGAATTTATCATTCTAGAAAGTCCTTCTTGCTTAAAAGTGTCCCTTGAGATTAAATTGTTGCTTTATTGATATTTGTGTGCCATGTGCGGTTTTCATAACAAGCAACATGTTGGCTTTTAAAACCTGCCAGCAAACCTGCCAGACAAAGCTCGTGGACCAAGACTAAATCAGGAGCACTGTATTCATCTAAAGTTACTCTTGTTCAATAGGTTGGGTTTTTTCCATCAGCTATTGCCTGCCCATCAATGTCCTCAGACATCTTGCTCAGTACCTGGACATGGTTTCTCCCTCAAACTTTTATTATTTCTTGAAATAATATTTTTCTATATGTAGAGAAGTGTAAGTCACAAGCATCACATTCTGAATTTCATTGACTTTTTGAGTTTTTGTTCCTTTGGGAATGTGGCTACAGGTACACAACACGTTTTTCTTGAAAGTGCTTGCAGGGGCACAGGCTACTGAAATGCTGCAACGGCAGCTTTGGTTTTAGAGCAGCCATCCTTGGTGAACAGCAGCTTTTCTTGCTGGTAGATGAGTGTCATTAGCTTGTGCTCCATAAACAGGAACTGATTAGCCCTTGCCAAAGAGCTATTTGAACTTGATAAGCTATCTAAATATCTTGGGAATTCAGCAGGTTCCCTGAACAGTATACCTTCCCTTATGTAACCTCACCTCATGAAGCTCCCAGCTTTCTCAGGCATAGCAAGCTCTGAGCATTAAATTCTTCCTATTCTCAGCCTGTATTAAATTCTGCATTGGCTGGAGTTGGTCCTTTCAGGAAAATAATGAAGCTGGTCAGCAGATGAATATCTACAGCTAGAGACTGGAACCTGGACTGTTTCTTTTTTCCTGCCAACTTGGTTCACAACTGCCAAATATTATTGATTATGAGAACAAAGTTCTATTGAGACAATTACTGTACACAGAAGATAAAAACAGTCACTGCCCTGTGGGGGTTTTTTGTTGCATTTCACTTTTTACTGTGATCATGCTATTCATATATTTTTATGTGGAGATTGCTATGTGTTGAGAAACAGAAATGGTTCAGGTCTCTGCTTCTGTGGTTGAATTCTCAAATGGTGCATGGAGCCTTTGCTTTTCCGACTTGGTTCCACAGCCCATGGTTAGGATGCTTTTATTGCACCATGCAGTGAACTTTTGGTGCTGCTGTTTGACTAAGGACAAAGAGGTCAGGGACCACTGTTTGTAAACAAGAAAAGAGGTGCTGAAGTCATCCTGTATATGCTTCACTGCAATATCCCAAGACTTATCAGGCCTATAGGAAAAATTGGGGATTAAAGCTCTGAAAGTGTCATCAAATAAAGAGTAATCATTTCTAACCAACGTTCAGTATCACAGGTCAGTTCACTAGTATTTTCATGATGTACAGCACAGGCTTACAGCAGGAAGGCTTTAATCGATATGCTCACTCATGTACATGTAACATGCTTAGAGTAACCTCAGGCATATTTATGAATATATAGGATAATACATTCAGCTGCCAGTTCTAATTATCCTGAAATGTGCTTTTTTTGGTTAAAGTTTTGGATGATAAGTTTTTCTATGCACAGCTTTCATTTAAAAAAAATCAGAGTTTTTATTTGGTTTCTCCCTAAATTTTCTCATACAATGATTTCAAATTTTCACTTTTAAATTTTGTTTTGTGACGTGGTTTTCTCCTTTATTATGTGATACATAAAAATTTCTTTAAAAAAAGAAATGTGTTCCCGGACTGAAAGTCATTGGATTGTTTTTATTCCTATTACTCTCTCAGTCCACTTATGTAATTCTGTTTATAGACCTCATCTGGACACATCAACAGAGCTGAGGTACTCGGTGGGCTCACTGGTGGATAGCCAGTCTGACTATCGGTCAACTAAAGTGATAAGACGACCTAGAAGAGGCCGGATGGGAGTACGCAGAGATGAACCAAAGGTTACTTCCCAATTTCTTCTTGTATATTCCCTGATAAGAGCATGTATTTGAGACTGTTAAGCTTAGAGTTTGTGGGGTTTTCTTCCAGGAAAAAAACAACAGCAGAAAAAACAACCCACTGAACAAGAAAACCCAACCCAGAGAGCAGATTTTGTTCTATACTTGCTCAGAGAGCTATTGTACTAAAATGAGGGCAGAAAATGTTTAAGTTTAGACATCAAAGTTCAAACATACTTGATTATTTATCTTTCCAGAGTGTCTTTTTGTATAAATTTTCCTGATAGTAATTGTATATCTAATTTAGAATTAAGTGAAAATACTTTATGCTATTTGCAGTAATATTACAAGCATTAATGGAGCACTAATAATTGAGTAAGTATATTGAAATATTAGTTGCTTTTCTTTCCCATTTTTTCTGAAGTTTGACTTTGCAGTTTTCTTTCACATAAGCCATATACTTATTCCTAATTCCTGCTCAGGTAAAATCACTTGGCGATCATGAGTGGAATAGGACGCAGCAGATTGGCGTTTTGAGCAGTCATCCATTTGAAAGCGACACTGAGATGTCTGACATCGACGATGATGATAGAGAAACACTTTTCAGCTCCATGGACCTGCTGTCACCAAGTGGCCATTCCGATGCCCAGACTCTGGCCATGATGCTTCAGGAGCAGCTAGATGCAATCAATAAAGAAATCAGGTATGTAGCCTGAACGAGCTGAGATGCACTTACGGTTACAGCTTCACGCCTCCTTTAGTGCTTGGGTTCAGGTACCATTCATGACAGTTAGGAAACAACTTGTTCATTTGGAGGATTGATAATGTGTCTGCTTTCCAGAGGAGAGTATTGATTGTGAGAAGATAGCAACTGAGTCTTTCTTTCCTAATTTTGAAATTTCTTTCAAAAAGCATTCCAAGTGAAGAACTGTTGGCCAGTTGGAGATAGGTTAGAGGAGGCTAAGACATGGCAGTCCTCTTTTTCACTGTGAACAGTAATCTGTGAAAAGACTGTGAGCAGTCTTTTTCACTGTTATGCATGACTCCACTTACTCAGTAACAACCTCCTAACAGAAATATTTTATTTCAGTACTCTGAATGCTTTCTTCTGGTAATTATTGCTATGTTAATTCTAATATAAGCCACGTTTTCTAAGACATGGTTTTGATTTTCTCTGTAGACACAGAATATGATTTTTGATGCACCAAGTTGGATTATAGTGCTTGGAAGTAGGTAATGAATAGAATATGTCTTAATAATATCTGTGCAAATTTAATGGAGTGGTAGAAAATCAAATGACGTGTTTTAATTAAGTGATTGTTATAAATGAAACCATATTTTAAGCTTAAAGCATTCTTACATGTTTTTCAGTAAGGGCAACTTTAAAAAGCTTGAGTATGAAAAACATCCTCTCATTAGTGACCATTTTCCTAGAAGGAGATGAAGGAAATGTTAGTAAATGTGTTAGGGATTTTCTGGTAATACTAGAAACAGAAATACTGTGGTTAGAAATACAATAAAAGTGAGAGAGACTGATTTGGCAAAAGATAATCATTCTCTGATCAAGGTAACTTTAAAGGTGGAACTCTGTTGGAATGTATAGAATTTGAGTAACTGTTGAAGGAAAAACCTTTTCTTATAAATCTAGAGCTTTGCATTTTTTGCTGTCCCAGAATGTGTTCATTAAGATAGGATTGCACTGTTTTCTCAAACCTTTTCCTACACCTGTCAAGATAGAGTCAAAGAGATTTTGGTGTTAGGAAGGTAAATCTCCTTAAAGCAGTTTACATAAGAGAGAACTTTATCCATATTTTCTGTTATTACAAAGACATCAGCACTGTGGCCAGTTCAGGAAGCTGTAGATGTAACATTTATATTTGTTTATAAACAATACTAGTCTTTTGTCACTTTAACAAGTAATACAGTAAAGGGTTTTCACAAGGAACTGTACTTGCCGATGACATAGTGGGATATTATCTGTGCCACCCTGGATCAGATCACTGTTTTCCTTAACCCAGGGTCTTGACTCAAATGTTAGGTACAGCTTTACCTCAAAAGGGAAGCAAGCGTGCACTTTTTACACAGCCTTTTTTACTGGAAGTCTACTGAGAGTAGTTAATTTCCTCAACTGTTAATCTTGTATTGAAGTATAGGCTTTTATTATCATACTAACCATTATTAAAGGACTAGGCTTGTAATTTTGTATTTTTTTAATCTAGTTCAGGAAAAATCATTCTACAAGGATAGTCTTATAAACTGTACTGCATTTCATGTTTTCTTGGTTTGTTTTGGTTTTTTTAATTGACAAACACTACAATGGTTTATCAAATTTTTTGAGATATCAAAAGAGATTAAAAATGTATTTTGCCTTACATTTGTTTTATTATATAAGATAATTCAGGATCTAGATTGCTAAAACAAAAACATTGTTATAATTCCCTTTGAAAATATTAGTGGCCTTTAAGTTTCTGCCCAGCATTATTTCAAAAAGAACTGTAGATGTTTTATACAAATTCTGAAATGGATGTTAGGGAAGAAGATTTATCACAGCACAGGAGTTTTTAGGTTTCTGTTTTCAATGTATTATGGTTTTATTTATTGTACTTGCTTCATTTCACTCAGAAAAGTCCGGTTCACAGTTTCAGTCTCCCCAAACATTGTATTCTCTCATTTAACATTGATCCCTCATAATTTTTCCTTCTCTTTGCAAAAACAGACTACTTCTAACACGGGTTTATGGGCAAAAGACTTATAAACAAATATTTTATTTTAAAGACATTTTTTCATTCTAGGTGCAATAACAATTAAAAAACGAACCTAAAGAACCAATGGAAGCATTGTCTTGACTTGATAGATGCTTAAGAAGCTTATATTGCTTGCTAACAAGAATCCTATTGTAATGAAATTCACTTAAAAACACAGTGCTTTAGAGACAGCTATCATTTTTTCATCAAATTGTAGGGGTAAAACAGAAAATTTGTTTTGCATGTTCTCTTGTTTTATTAATATGGATTATTTTAGCGATTCTCTTCTTAAAGGCCCAATTTCATCTGAGTCTGAACTTTGTGATTTAGAAAAAGATAGTCGGATGAAGCCAATGTAAGCTTGGAATTAGTTATCTGGGGTAAATTGGATTGTTAACCCCCATGCCTGATTCTAGCTCCTTTGCAAAGGAAGCAATATTCCTGAAATGTCGTACATTAAGTCTTGCTGTTGAACACATTCTTCAAACAGGTTTTGTGGATGGAGGAATTGAGAAAAATAATCTGATAACTCTGGTGATTAGGAAAATAATGTTGAAAAGGGTATTTTTTAATTATCTATGATATTCATCTTTGTTTGCTCCTACTTTCAAATCTCATTTCAAATGAAATGGTTTTTAGTTTTGCTCTGGGGATATGAAGAGACAATTACAAGAGCATTCTTCTTTTACTTAAGGTTAATCCAAGAAGAGAAAGAGTCCACAGAATTGCGTGCTGAAGAGATAGAGAACAGAGTGGCCAGCGTGAGTCTGGAAGGCTTAAATCTAGCCAGAGTCCACCAAGGAACCTCCATTACTGGCTCAGTGACAGCATCGTCACTTGCAAGCTCATCTCCTCCCAGCGGACACTCAACTCCCAAACTCACCCCTCGCAGTCCAGCCAGGGAGATGGACAGAATGGGGGTTATGACGCTGGTAAGAAGCCTTATGATGACAGTATTCAGTGTGATATTTCTTGTATGAAGTAGTTAATCTTTTCACTGTATGACTGGCTCATCTCTCTAATTCTTCATTCACATCTTCGTCATCCATACAGATAGCAAATTCTCTAGAGTATGGACGTTTCGTGTCTTTAGGCTTTGCTATAGTGGTTTTGAGCATTGCATGATTCACTAGGGGCATAGTGATAGGATTGCCGAGTGCCTTCAGCACACAGGCTATGGAATTAATAAGAAACAGAGCTGATCACTGGAATTACTTATATGTAAAAAATGTTTACTGATGGAAAGTTCTTAAGTGATACAGTTATTACACAATAGTCTGTGGAACTGTTGCTGGGTTTAAACTTCCAGAAAATGTCTAGAAGACATTAAGACATTCCACTACTTTTTATATGTGCTCATTTGGATATACTTTTATATTTGGTATACTCTTCTATACTTGCAGCATTTTTATGCATTCTTCATGACCATATATCATGCACTTGAAATAAGTTCTTTGGTTTCCAGTAATTCATTTAACTGATGTATTCCAATATTACAAGCGGCTCACACAAAGACATCAAGCCACCATGAAATTACTATGCAAAGCATTTCTAACATTGCTGTATCTTTGAGGACACATTCAAAAATGTCTGGTTTGATTTGGAAAGGGATTTACAAGGAATTTAATTTTGATCCTAGACAAAAAGACACAGTACATCTGTCAAATAGCTGAAGATAGTATGTGTCAACATATTTAAGATGTACAGCTCTGATACTGATCTGAGTACAAATGCAGGGTTCAGTGTGAGCTACAACCCAGTTTGAAGCCGGGGAGAATTAATCCCTGTAAGTACTAGGAGAGAATCAAAGCAGCCCACTCTCATACAGGGAATAGAACAGGGTATGGGTAAGCCCATTTTTTATTTGCTTTTTCTCTGATAATCATAATGTCACCAATGTCCTCTTGTCCATTCCTGGGAAGCAGTAGCACTGATTGCCTGTGGAGCCTCTCCTAACAGAAAAGGTTGCTAGGAGCAGCTGGTAATGAAGCCTGGCTGTTCATTCTTCTCAGCTGGGAGCAGGGGCTTCTGTCGATAATCATCTAGCCAAGTAGTCCCTTTTCCTGGGAACTGACAAATAGTCAAATCCACCTCTACTCCTCCCAGTTTAGTATGGTGTTTGCTGCCGCCTTGGGATCTGAGGTCAGCAGGGAGGAGGTCGGAGCAGGCAGTCGTAACTAACTCTTTGCTGCCCCTAGTTCCCACTGCTGAACAGCAGAAACGATAATATTGGTTGCACAGGTCATAGTGGAGGAGGTGAGTGTGCAGGCTGCTGTGCTGCCACCTGCTTCACTCAAGCTGCACATTCCCAAATACACAGTCTGGTTCCCTTTCCCCAGCTGTTTAAACTAAGCGGTCTGGCTGCGGGTAAATGGCAGTGGCTGAGCTTCCCCGCCAGCAGACACCTGCACTGCCTGGTTGCCTGGATTTCAAAGCTGTAGCTTTGGGTCAGTAGGTTCATCAGATTCAAACACGAAATGACAGCACAGCCTCTGCGATTCAGGTTGCTGTGGTCTCACTGGCATCCAGCTCTAAGTATGCTAAAACTCAGATGGATTTGTCTGTCTGACTTGCAGTTGAACTCTTGGCTTACCATAAGCAGTAGAAGCATCCTCCCACAGTGTGCTCAGCAGCACAGCCCGCAGCTTTGCTCACCTTCACCAGCCATTTCAGGACACTTCTGCCCTGCACTGCTTTGGCAGGAGTTCAGTGTTGAATATTGCTTCCTTGCTGGCTGGGAACAGACACAAATCTGTCAGACATCCTCTAAGTGAAACTTTGAGTTGGGAAGAGTTTTGTAGAAGCCTGGTCTCTGGAGCTCAAATTGCCGAATGACCCTGTATTGGTTGGCTGGAGAAGCAGGGCTGCATGAGTTTCCACAGCCCAGGTCCATGCACTAAATAAACTCTGCAGAGTGTCTTCAGCTTTCCTTAAATGAATGAGACATCTACAAAAAATAAAAATCCAAAGGGGGTTGAACAATTCTAGCAGTCTTTTAGTGCCAAGTAATGCTGCAGAAGATACGTGAATATGTATTCATTTCCTGAAAATTCCAGTCACTTTTTAAAGCATGGTATTTGGTGATAATATTTTGTGGTTTTACTTGGTGGGACACCAATACCTTTGTAACATTTGATAAAACTTTTTAAAAAACCTCTGTTGGGGGTAACATAAGTACTTATATGAAAACTCAAGAATAGAAAGTGCTACTATAGGCTTGAAATGTCCAATTCTTTGCTAAGTTTATGAAATTGAAGGAGAATGTATCTTTAGGAAAAAAAAACCCCAAACCTACTTTCCCAGAATGACATATTTTTCATGGATTATATTATGTTATTACATTAAGTGTATAATTAGTGTATATAATATGGAAAGTATTAAATTAATCTTTACTTCCCACTTCATGAATGTGAGAATAACAAATGTGAGGCATTTTTTTATGCTTCAATAATATTTAGTAATCATTATTTTTTTGTTGTTGCCGCTTTTGTTACCAATCTAAGCCAAGCGACCTAAGGAAGCATCGGAGAAAGGTATGATACAGGGGGGTCTTTTTAAAGTTTGGGAGAGCACATTTATCATATTCCCCTGCTATTTTACATAACTGGGTCCCTTGCCAGCAGCTGCATCCCCTCCTCTCCTTTTCATTCAATGCCTGAACATAATCGTTTTAATCCTACCTGGAAAGACTTCCAAGGGTCACAGATAAGCCACAGAATCAAGGCCCACCAGAGATATCTTGGAGTAATAGCCTCAACAGCACAAACTTAAAGGAATACTTATTTTTTAAAAAGTATGGACACAAAAGAATTACCTTCAATTGTATTTTGGCCATTCTTCTTGCTGGAGGAACTACGGACACATTCCTTGAAGTCTTCTGGAGCAATGTAAAGTTGTTTACAGAACTGGCACTGATGATGAGATTACATGACAGAAGATGGTATTTAAGATAAATCATTATATGCTCTGCAAAAATTCCTTTTTGTCCATGCTTATTGTCAAGCATACTGACTATTCTGGTAATACACTGAAGAGAGCGGTCATGTTTATGCCTGTATTCACCATCTCCCTTACATCCCTGACAAACTTAGTTAACCTGAATAATCCTGTTTAATGCAAGAGACCCACTTACACCTAAGATTGCCTTCACTGTATCAACCTGTTCAGCATAAAGGGAATGAACTTCTTCTAGAAGCATAATCTCATTTCTTTCAAATATGTGCTTTAAGCTGCTGTATTTAGGCAATTTTTTTCCCCAACAGCATATTTTTGAAAAAAAAGAACCTTTATGATTTGCTCAAAAAGTTGCACTTGAAACCTTACATGCTTCAGTCCACTTGACAATTTCATGCAGAATATGTTGAAACATTCTCGGAAAGCTCATGTGCTCTCATTAGAGTCTCTCTCCCCTAGATTGCAGTAGTTGAAGAAGATGGACGTGAAGATAAAGCCACAATCAAATGTGAAACTTCTCCTCCTCCAACACCCAGAGCTATCAGGATGACTCATACCCTTCCTTCTTCATACCACAATGATGCCAGAAGGTAGGATGTTTGTAATGTGAATTGGTACTTCACAGTTTACCACATACTATTGTTTTCAAATCATGTTGTTTAACTATTCCAAAATGACCTGATTTCTTCCCTGTTTCCCATGTCATGAGAGAAAAAAACCTTACCAGGTCTGTTGCCTGACCCTGAACATCTTTATCAGTGCTGAAGTACATGCTGGGTATTTCTGTTTTGATGACTACTGGAAGTAGCAATGCTACAAATCCTAGAAATAAAATCAGAATGCTGACTACTGTATTTTTCATTAATTGTTCTTAGCAAAGTAATAATATTTATTTTCAGCCTCGCCTGACAGAGAAAGTGTGGTCTTGTGCTCTATATGTTGCCAAATAATTTAAAGATGTGATAGTTTCACTTGTTGGGAGATCATTACTACATTATAACCAAGTAATTTATTTGCAGAACTGCTCAGAAGGAAATAAAAATGTTGACATGTTATCTATTCTATTTCTTTATTATCATTTTGCAGTAGTTTGCCTGCTTCACTGGAGCCAGAAAGCATTGGTCTTGGCAGTGTCAGCAGCAGTCAGGACTCCCTTCACAAAGCTCCCAAGAAGAAAGGAATCAAGTCTTCAATAGGACGATTGTTCGGTAAAAAAGAGAAGGCTCGACTTGGACAGCTCAGTAAGGAATTAGTGGTAACAAGCTAAAGTCACCATTTCACTGCCATTTTTCCATTTATAATTTTGCTTTTTTTTTTCAGTTTCCAATTTGCTCATTTTTCTGTTTTATCCGGCACAATTTTCCTGTTAAATTTCGTTGTTATCAGCAATTGTATTTGTCAAGAATTTGCCATGACTGTAATGTAAATGAAAGGAGAGTTCCGGCACGAATTACTGGAGTCATCTTCTTCACTGAACCTGGTGCTTAAATAGTCTGTTGAATTAGGGTAGAAATGGTAACATTGTGTTCTTGAATAACCACATAAAGAGGAGGTGAGAAGTTAATAAGCAATAAATGGCTAAAAGTAGTGTATGTTCTGTGATACAGAAAGGTCCTTGCAAATAAGCGTAGCTGCTTTTCAGATTTCAGCGTGTCGATAGATGCCCTCTAGTGCCTGTTGCTGAATGTCCTCAGGATAACTTTCTTTTTACAGTTATGCTGCTCACACCAGTCCAGTGCTTACTTTTCTTCCTACTTCTTCTGCCCTTTTCCCTTGCCAAGACTATTTCATTCTATTTCCTTCATGGCAGAAATTTCTCTCTGCCTGTTTCTATAGGATATGTCTATATGGACACATGCCAACACAAGTATCAAATTGGAATAAATGTGTCAACAAAATTGAAATACTGGCTCTTTCCTAGTCATGTGGATGTCACATAATAAAAATTTGTGAGGCACTAAATTCTACTGCCATGGTGACCATGTAACACTTGTTAAAGAATTTTAAGGCCTTGCAGTAATTGTAAACACTTAAGCAGCAAGTATAAGCCTGAAATTAAAACCCTACATTTGTATTGCAATGTGTTCTTATCACAACTATCAAACCCATTGCTAAAGTAGTGCAGAATTTTAAAAATGTCAAAGTATCAGAGTAAAACTGAAAAACTGAGTATTCTTCATTTATACTCCAACCTTTCTCCCCTCTGCCTATGACAACCATGTATTCTTGGAAAAAAAAAAACCAACCTAATTTCAATTTGTAATCTGAATTCTCTATGGAAAGAATAAAACTGATTTATTCAATCTTTTAAATGAGACTCTATAAATGAGTCTTTCAAATACACCTGTGTGCCACCATCTACATTGATGGATAATTTTATAACTTTAGACTGCATCTAAAGTTAGAATTTATTAATTCACATTTACATTCCTTATAAGCCTTTTTATTGATACTGATGGTTTATGCAGAATAATCTACAATTTCTCAGTAAGTCAGGAACATAGAAGACAAAGATGCAATAAATGTGTTGGTCTTCCCTGCAGTTCTCTGGAATGTGGAACAAAAATGAAATAACATTCATAGCTTCAAAGACTATCTGAAGAGCAATGAAATCTGGCAATAGATTAATTTCCTAATACCCACTGTGATTAATAATACATACGTAGATTTTGATAAAGTCCATTTGTAATTCCCCATATTAGATCATGAAATTGCTAAAAGATATTAGTGATTTGCAATTATATGAAATTTTTGGAACTTCCATCCTTTAATTTGACAGGAAAGATTTCAGTATAATGCACATTTTAATTGAGCAAGCTAGGTTTACTAGCATGTATAAAATAAACAGTAAGACTGTTACCTAATCAAAAGGTAGGAGCAAAATATTTTTCAGAAATGAAGAAGACATTGAGCAGCGGAATTACAGGTAGTTTTTCTCATCTTATTTTTTTAACATAACCAAAGAAAAGCATTTATTGAGTGGCCGTTTCCATTCAATGGCAGTATCATAGCATCATAGACTATCCTGAGTTGCAAGGGACAATGAAATTTTAAAAAGTCATGATAGTAGTTGTGTTATCTGTGTGTTATCTGTGCAGCTATATAATTAGGAGTTCTATTTGTGGTAAGACACTACATCGCAGAAATTTATATAGCAAGTCTTATAACTACAGCACTGAAAAATATTTGTATGATTTTCATAACCTAAACTTATATTACAAAATCAATAAAAGAATGTGATTTACTTCCTTGCTTAAATTAAATGCTCTAATTTAATATAGACATATGCTTCTTATATTTTTTAATATGGAAAATACCTTTTCTTTAAAAGCACATATTTATGTACTCTTATGTAAGAAACAGTATTGAAACCTCCAGACTTGTATCACTAAGTTCAACAGAGCCATGCTATTACCCAAAATATTTCCTTGCTCTGTGTTCCTTGCAAAACCCCGAAATTATTCCTTGTCAACTCCTAAACTTGCTGGAATTTTGTTATTTTATTATTTGATAATTTTACCTTCTCTGCTAAACCATTAGCATTATTGTTCCAAGCCAAATTCATGCCTTAGGAGATATTTCTTAGAATCAAGATTCAAGATTTCTAGATTCTTCAAGTTTTCTTTAAGTTTTTGGAGAAGGAAAAACGAATGCTGCAGGGAGTGCAAGTGCACTTTCTTTACTTCTTTTCTTCTTTCCTTCTTTTCCAGTCTTCTCTCACTTGACAAACACCACATGAGACACTTACGTATTCTTCTCATGTTACATTTTAAATATTCTAGACCCTAAAACAAACAATACATTCCAGGCATTTTTAGACTTGCCCAAGCAAGCAAATCTGCATGGCAAATGGGAAGGTCAGCTTGCTAGGAAACATTTATTGTGGCCACCTCCAATACAAGGTACCCTCAGTTATTCAAAGGCCAGATGTATTTGGAGAATGGAGAAATGCATTATGCCCAAACTACTTTCCAACCTGTAATAAACCCTCATTGCACTGCACTCATCCCATCTCTATCCAACATACTGAGAGCTGCTCTCCCAAGAAAGGTGTGGTATGTTGATTGTTTGCTGAATGAAAAATGTAATCCAGAGTCAGCAAGAAGCATTTAATGAGATTCTGTAAGACTTGGACAGGCAGATGAAGTAAACAAAAGTATATGTTCATGTTCTCTGAATTTGAGAGATGTATTTGCATCGTTCTCGTTGTGAGACTTGCAAAAGTAGTGTCCTCTTCTAATAAAGGAAAAATCTGTCTAGACAAACAGGAGTGTTAAAACAACACCTGCTTTAAAAGAACAGCTTAAACCCAAGCTTTTCTAAGTTTGTCGTAGACATGATGCAGTAGTAGGTTTTGTTCCCACTTGATTGAGGTGCATGTAAATCTGACTTGTAAAAGGCTGTGGCACTGTTTCACTACATAACCTTTATGAGTTATTTTATAGTTAAAATCAACAAATCAAAACAGAAATATTTTAATTCATTTTGTGCTTTTTTATGATGCCAGTGTCCACTATACGATTTAGCTGTGAAATAAGAAATTGCTATGTTGAAATGGAGGCAAGCATCAACATTTTACCACACTGTTGTCTTCTTTCTTGTGTCGGTTCCACATGTTCCGACCTGGAGCACAGGAGGAAGGCAGCCTTCAGAGGAGCGCTGCAGTGCCTCTCTCTGTACACATCCAAGTGGGAATGAGAGGACAGTGTGAAGCCAGAGCCAGGAGACTGTACTGAGCTCCATGAGCAGGTCCCCTCTTCTTGAATCAGGGCAGCAACAAAAAAGTCAGACCATTTTCCACTTCTGCACTAGGAAAGTCACGTCAGTGGCCATGTGGATCGTACCGGTCACGTCCTTAGTTTATAATGTGATTTTAGTTTGGTCCGTGTGTCCTTGCTTACTGCAAGCTTCCTTTGTCACTCGATGCAAGTTATTCAAGTTCCCTTGACTTTGACAGGATTTAGGTGCTTGCAAGACACCTCCAGGGAGATGTAGGAGGCTTTTTACTTCCCTGACACATTCTTTGTGTCATCTCTGGGAGTTGCAGGGATAATGACATCTAAGACTCTGTATGAAAGCAAATTGAAGACTTTAGCACTACTACATTATGTGATGCTCTATTATGGCAACAGTAGAGGGGCAGTTCTAGAGAATGCAATTTTCATTTGTGCATTTCTCAACTAAGATTAAAAAATGGTGAGAGCATTGCTTACTTAGCACCATGAGACTGAGCTTTAGGAGGCAAAGAAAAATAGGCAGAGGAGACCAGGGTGCTCTTGTCATACATTTCTGCTAAACACAAGGAGGAAAAAACAATTTTTTTCCCTCTACTACTCTTTCCCATGTAGTAAATGCTTGTCAGAATTTACTTCTGCAGGTGATAGATGTTCTGCACAAACACCAGATGTCACACCTTAAGGGAGCAAATATATAGAGATGATGATATGGGTGGGAGGGAGGGGGATTGAAGGGTTAAGGAGGCAAACAACTGGAAGAGAGATAAGGAAAATATGGTGGGGGTTTGGTTTGTTTTTTTTTCCAGGAGGTTACATGGAAACAGAGGCAGCAGCTCAGGAATCTCTGGGATTAGGCAAACTTGGAACACAAGCAGAAAAAGACAGAAGACTAAAGAAAAAGTGAGTACCATTTTTATGTCATTTTTTTGGCTGAAACTTGATTCAAATATTAGGATTTTTACTGTTTTACTCAAATGTGTAATGAGAAGCAAGACCATCTACTATGGCATGTTAGCTGTGATGCTTCTTTCCAGTGTAAAAGTTTTTAAAGCTGCACCTAAAATATAGGGAAAAATGTTCAGAGTCTGTCAATCATACAATACTATTTCATTTGTGAAAGAACATAGGTTTATGAGAGACATTTTTCCATTTCGCATTGTCATTAATCCTGTGCTTTTTTGCCTTCTGCACAGTTCTTAGAAAATAGACACGTATTTAATGACTTCCTATGTAGATTTTCTTTTTCAAAAGGGCGAAAAAGCTTTTTTGTATTATCTAGTGAACAGAGTGTTATTTCTGTTTCTAGATGTCAAAGGTTCCCCATAAACCCTAGCAGCTTCACTTTCTCTTTGCCTGTCAGCAAATGCAGGCAAAAAGCAACCTAGCTTTTTGTTTGCATCAATCATATAATAATTTAATGCTGTCTTTCATGCACCTCCTTTTAAAAACAGTAGACTCATAGCAGCTGCCAGGAGCTATGAAGAGCTAATAAAATAAGGCTGCAAACACAAAAGAAACCTCTTGTCAGCATTGCACTTCCAGTGTAATTAGAGGGTGTCAGAGAAAAAGATGGTACTTAAAAATGACTTTGCAAATTCATTCTGTAAACAAATAGGTTTATTTTTCATGCATAACCATTCACTTTAATGGTATTATTTGGATTCTGAAAGCCTCATTTTGTAAATTTTCTGGTTTTTCAGGTTTGTTTCAGTCTTTTAAGATTCCTTTGCTGAATTTCAAGAGTATTTGCAATTCCAATCCAAAGAATCTAGGGATAATGTTTGATCTTCTCTTTAAATTTTTATGTTGAATATTTTTAATCACTACTTTTCTGTCAAGCACTTGATGAA
Organism: Callaeas wilsoni; assembly: GCA_013398955.1. Classification (NCBI taxonomy): domain Eukaryota; kingdom Metazoa; phylum Chordata; class Aves; order Passeriformes; family Callaeidae; genus Callaeas; species Callaeas wilsoni. The sequence continues at coordinate 114,293 of VWPU01004329.1, read as the reverse complement.
ATGTAACTTTAAATGTACACATCCGCGTAATGTACAAATGCAAGCATTCTGTTTAAATTAGCCTCAATTTAGCAATTAAAGATAGAGAAGTAGCATTATGCCAGCTGAAAGAGAAGAAATGTTTTACATTCAATTAAGAAACTCACAATAGCATTCACAGGGATGTTACAGTTGATAAGTCTTGTCCCTGTATTTTTTATCTATACATTTTTATCACTAATCAATAATTTTAGAAATATATGGATGTAGATTATGCTTTTTTTACTAAATGTAGAAGGCATCTTTGAGCCCATCATTACCATTCATGTAGAATATAATTTAATTTTCAGCAGCCTTTTTTTTTTTAAGTCCCAATGTACCTTCCAGTTCTGAGGGCTGAATGTACCACAATATTGAAATCACTTGAAGGGACAAATGTGTTCCTTTTTTCTCTTTCTTATGCGTTAGTTCTTTAACTATGGATAAAAATAACACAAGACTTGGCACACACAACTGCAAACATGACATGACTATTTCATATATAGATTGACTACCAAGTTTTGGGTCTCTAAATAATGGGCGTGCAGGTAATCTGTTATTAAATTTCTATCCAATCTCACACAATCCCATGCTTTCTGCTTTTCAAGTCTTTCCTTTTTTTCTCCTGTGTCTGTCTGTCCTTGGTTCTTTATGGATTAGATGTAATCAAAATGTCCTCTGCTGGAAAGAAAGGAATCTTTCCTTTGTGACTATGACTATTCTATTAGTTCAAACTGGATATTATTTATCTGAAGTATATGTTCTACAACTATGTCGTGAAGAAATTTAATTTTTTCCCCGGTTCCTTTTAGGGTTGCCTGTCTTCATAGTTTCTCACTTTAGAATCCTCAGAACTGCATTTAAGATTCTTCTTAATTTACTATCAGTGAAATGTTAACATATGCTGCTAGTTTACATATATATGTATGTATATGTTATATTGTTTTAGAGGAACCATAATATAAGAAAAAAATGTATTGTGTTAGAGATATACAGGAGATTCTAAGGAGTTACAGTAGTCATTAGGGTGCCAAGCTGTCAATAGAGTGTAAGAGATTTAACACCTCCTTGTAAGAAATGCGGTCACCGAATCACAGAATGGGTCCAGTTGGAAGGGACCACAAGGGGTCATCTGGTCCCACCTCCCTGCTCAGGCATCCCAGAGCACATGGCACAGGATTGTGTCCTGATGGTTGTTGAATATCAATCAGATATTTGCATGCCTTACCTTAGAAAATATTAAATTGAAACCATCCAGAAAGTAATTTAAATGAAAAGTTTGTTGCAGTAGGTCACACTCCTTTGTAGCAATTGTTAACAATGCCTAATTCCCTCTGGAAGTAGCTTTGCCACACACACAGTAGGTGCAAGATTACTGAACTGTGTAGTGCAAATGAGAATACCATGCTGTGTGACGTTAATGGTGGTGAGGATGTGTGGGAGGTCTTTATAAGACATTGTAAGAGAAGTCTGAGAATCATTTCCTAGCACGTGATGTAGCAGTAAGATTTCTATCAGTATGATTGAAATCCAAGTGACTGATTCCTCTTTTACTGCTAAACAAAACCACTCTACAAAGCCTGCAGAGACAGTGAGCACAGTCAGTGGAACACAGAGCAGACCAATTCACCTTGTAAGCATTTCTAACTGACTTGGAATAGGGCATAAACCCCAAGAGAACCAAAACTCACCAATAGGATAGGTAAAGAGTAGGCTAAAGCTGGGAAGTACTACTTTGTATTCCATTTCAGGTCTGAGAGAGCTTTACTTATGCTGGCTTTGTCACTTCCTTTAAAAAAATAAAAACCAAAGCTGACAAAACCAAAAACAACCTCGAGGAAAAAAAAAAATCAAAACCAACCAACCTGCAACAAAAAACCACAACAATACAAAAAATCTTAAAATAGTGATGCCAGAGGCAATTCTCTTTTTTATAAAACAGCTATAATACCACATACTAAAATTGTGTTTCTCTTTGGCACATGCAAGTTAGGTGAAATGGCTTTCAGCCCTATTAACAGCTCAGCAAACAGTTCAGTGGTGATTCTGGTGCAGGAAAGCAAGGATGTTCCCCTTGATGTGAAGCAGAGGTCAGGTGCATCACTGTGATCAACATATGGGTACTGTGGTAGTAGTCATGATTTTCACCAGGCTCTGCTATTAGCTTTGGTTTAGTTTGGATAGAAATCATTCTAGAATGATTTCTAGAAATTTCATATACACATGGTATTTCTTAACTGAGAAATACTTAAAATGCTAAATTTCTAATTTTGCAGTTTTGAATGTATTTAATTTCACCAGTAATTCCACAAGGATGCCCCTACTCCAGGGATGAAGATGCATGGCATTTCAAATTGCCAGTAGTAGTGCTGCAGTATTAGTTTCTAATGGTCCATCAGGTGTCCTGGGCACCTGCTCCCTCAAGCAAGCATTGCCTTGCCTCTGGCCTCTGTGGAGCTAGGAACACGCTGCAGTGTGTTACAGTGCTTTAGCCCAATTTGTTTGCATGGAATTAGGTACTGAATAATGCATTTCACTCTGAAAAGTTTAATGAGAGAGTATGGTAATTCTGGAGACCAATTCTCTCTCTGGTGATTATAGTGTCATTAACCTAAATTTCAAGGTTTCCCTGCTTCTTGTTTAGAAGATGCTATTTAGATGTAAAATTTCTTTCAGTTTCAATTGACTACTTAGACATCATTAAAATGTAATTAACAGTTTGTCTCAATGATATGCTAGACATTTATAAACCTCCAACAAGAGTCTCTATTCATCCAAAATTTGGTTATTACAGTAGATTTATTAGGAACAAGCCTTTCTCCTAAGGCATCAAAGAGAAATTAAGGAAGTTGTGTAGAATTTTTAAATTATACCCAACATCTCTCTTATAAGCTGAAAAGATGAATTTAAGTTGCCTGACTCATCCATAGATGTTTACTCTCAGACATTAAATAAATGACTGTTCTAGTTAATATTGAAACTTTTTAGGTCTTACTCTTTGTAAATTGAGCATGCAGTTCTAGGAAACAAAAGATGAGGGTAAGGGGTATTTAAAGTGTTTAGGGTGTTATTCATTGTTTTGTGAAATTTTGTGCTGTTGGGTTGTGACAAAGAATAATGCACTTCATTTTTCTTATTTAAACTAGACTTTGTATTTCACTTCACTTGTTCTATATAAAAGTAGTGATATTTTGCATATAGAATCTTCTGCCTTTTGCCTGAACTTTCAGAGCCTGTTTGCCTAAAGAGTAACTTCTTCACAAAAACTCAGGGTTTAGGACTGGAAGTATTAATGGCACAGATACCGTCTGTCACCGTTGCATTCATTTGGATCCCCCAATGTTTTAAATAGTTTGCACTCCTCTAAACCATACCTTTTGATTAAGATAAACTCTCCAGAAGGCACCCATCACAAAATGAAGAATGGAGCTTTTCTCTTAGTATTTTTTTTCCTAGTGATTAACCAATCTCCCTCTGGAAAACGGTTACTTAATTTCCACTTCTGAATTTTGTAGTAGACTCTAGCTACCAATTCTCTTTGACTGTACACTTTTGCAAATGTTCATGACATCATCCTTTGTGAGTGTTGTGCAAACTGTGCACAATGACTTGGCCTTGGCATTCACACGGGGTTGTTGTGATAGCCCAAGCCAGGACCCAGTACAGGAAGTTCAGGTCAGTCCAGTTTCTATTGCAACTTGTAAATGTTCCTGAAAGGTTCAGGTAGAGTCATAGTGTCCTCTGGAACAGGAGAAGTTGATCAGTGTGTGTCCCACAAGACAATTAATACATCAAAAACTTAGTAGATAACACCACACCTAAAATAAATTAATCTGTATTCCCCTTAAAAATGCATATCTCCACTGACCTCATCTCAGGTAAAAAATTAAGGCACTTAGGAGAAGCCATATAAATGTTTTACTGTCTTTTACACTAAAATGCCATACATTGAACCCTTTATGAAAGCATTCTTTAACAAAGAACTCAGCCAAACTTGAAATATTGTCAATAGAGTTATATTTGCTTCCCTTTTTCCTATAACTATCTGAATGAACATCAATTATTTTCTCCTTATCCACAGTTTTGCTCAGGAGTGATGTCAAATTGCCCTTACCCAAAAGCCTCACTAGTAGCAAGTACAGCTGTAAAGTCTTGCTTTGTACAGTGTAGTGTAGGTCCAAGGGCCAGGAACCTTTCTGAAATATAATATTTTATTTGATCTGCAACAGTATGAAAAGTAGCAGCAAATAAGTGTCTCTCTGAAGAAGTACAAGATGTACGTATTTCATACGTTGCATGAAAATGTGTAGTAATTGGTCATAGTCACTGACATTTCACAGGATGTGTTGATTGTATCCCGTATAGGGCACCACCAGAAGGCACAGCTTGAGACATTCACGTGCTCTGAAGTCCTAGATCGCCACTCAGAGTGACCTTGTAGTTGCTGCTAGTACAGAAGGAGATTGGCTTGTGCCATCCCTTCTGCAGCAATCCCAAATACAAATTATTTTATAATTGTAGATTTTGTACAAATGATTACAAAAATCCCTGAAAAAGAATTCACATGCAATCCAGCTATTCTGGATCATGCTGGCAGGACTCGAGTCCAGAAGCTTATAAATCCCCCCCAGTTTATTAATACGAGTCAAGAGCAGAGCTTTAGCCTCACTTTTTTTCCTTACGTTTAGTTTGATTTGACTCTGGACAAGAATCTATTAATTCCGTATTTCCAAAACAAGCTTAAGTTGTGAGTTTTATATTTTCCAAGGAAAATCGAAGTAAACCATTCTTTCCCAAGAATCTGTTTTTGGGGGTATTTACTCCACAGCTACAGGTTTTTGTTTGCCAGAGACAGCTTCCTGCCTTCGAGTGCATTGCAGAAGAGCCTTGATGTGCCAGGACACGTACATGTGCTTACATACATGAATAAACACTTGTAAAATCAAGACCTAAGTAATTCTCTCATGTAAAATTATGGTGCAAAAAGAAATTCTTAGTACTCATAGCCTTATAATTAACTTTGCAGAGAGAATTGCAATGCTGGTAAGTCTCAGCTGACTGCTGTGATGTACATGTTAAACAGTGGGAATATCGTATGAACAGAAGAGCATATTGGATTGACTCTTCTACTTACGGAAAAAAAAGAATTATAAATGATGATAAGTTCATTTTTTAAACAGACTTTCATTTTTTTAATGGGCAAATGCAAGTTTTAGATCTCTGTAAACAGGCAACTTGAAAAAATGTCTAGGTAGACCATTTTGTGGAATAAGAGTTTGAAACGCTATAGTCATCATGTTTTGAATTTGAATCCACACTGCCCCTTGAATTGCTTTTGAATCCACATGATGCCCCTTTAATTAGGTTAATAAATTAGGTTTCATGTGTGCAACTGCAATTAGAATTTGATGTAGTGTATTTATGACTACAAATAACTTCTGTCCTCTGCAGTATGCAAATAGCTGTTTCTAATGATTTTCTTAATTGCACACATTTTAGAAAAATGAATCCAATTGGATTAATTAGAGTGTTTTTCTGTGCCATCCACCTAATGTTCCTATATACTTTATGCTTATTAAACACCACTTTATCCTAACATATGCTATTTATTTTTTGCTGTAGCTCTTAAGAATACGTCTTTTTCACCCCTAATCTTTTATTTTCCGAATCTTCAGGAAAATTCAAGTTTTGCAATTAATTTCTTTCTTTCCTACCTCATTTATGAAAAACTCTCTTGTATTGTTAGTAGCTTTTAGACTGATCTTTAGTCTTTCCTCCCTTTCTAGCAAATTGTGTTTCTGTTTCCTCATTCTGGTGAAGGAAGGAGAAGTGTTCAGCGTTCCGATGCGCAGTATAGGATCGTCTGCTGTGTGCAGTGTGGTTTTCTCTTGGCTGGATCAGTGTCTAGTCTTTGAGACACATAAAGTGAACTTTATTTTTAAACTTAATTCCTTTAGGAAATATTTTAACTGGAACACTTTCAAATCATTAGTCAGTCAAAGCTTTTGCAATATTAAAAATGTGTCTTGCTCTTACATTGATACTTGGAGCCTTTTTAGCATTACAAATATAAAGATAAATGGGCATTTATTTTGCAGAGGATTATTAAACCTTATTCAGATTATTCTGATGATGGAAAAGATGATGCAACATATTTTATTCTATATCTAATTCATATTTTGAAAAATATTTTATTTTTAAAATTTTTTTTAAATAATATTTTTATCCTTTGCCAAGTTTTTAAAATCTCTTCCTCATAAAAGATAAGATTATATGTATCAGAAAATTGCGCCTTTTAATCAAACAAAAACCTCCAAGGCTGTAGTCTCTATCTTATCTACATGTATAAGTCTATCCGTTGCAATTTGGAACTTCTGGATAAATATAAGCTTATACCCTGATGTGTGCAGCTGGCTTGCTAAACAACTCTCTCCAGCAGATGTAAGTATCCTATCAGATTAATTGCAGAATTAGGATTTAAAGGAAGAATGGGTAAAACACAGCAGAGTAAAAAAATTCTACACAACTTTTATATTAATATATGTCTAGAGAAAATGTAATAAGATGGTGATAAATTTGCTGTCTTATGGCAAAAAACCCCAAAACTGCAAGAAAATTACTTGCATTCCAGTCAATCTCCCTGTTTCTCTCTACACATACCCAGAAGATTACTCAGTGGAAAATGTAACAAATAGCAGTTCTGGTTCAATATACTCCAGAAGGCTCAAAATTAAAAGCTTTTTCAGCAAAGATGATCACGTCAGTCTTTACAATTAGCTCAGTAGAAAATGAGCATGAATCATGAATTCATATTCAATTCTAGCGCTACTTCCATCAGATTTGGCAATTTTTTATTAGTTCTCTAGTACTTATATCACATACCTTTGTTGTCCTTCCCTTCCTTAATCTTCTTGTCTTAAACTTTCTGTGTATAAATTTTTTATTTGTTTCTATCTACTTTTCTGTGTTGCACTTTCTCTCCTCTCTCCCAGCTGTTCTGCTGATCTCGCGCACATGAAAACAAAGTTTAAGTCCTCAAAAACAGTGCCTTTCTGAACTGACTGAAATGTCTGCACCCTCTTCTTAGTTAATCAGAGCAAAGGTTTTTCATCTCACATTTATTACAACTGTATCTACCAAGCATTTTTAGATCTCTGTAAAGAATTTGTTAATAGAAATGTAATATTTTGAGGTGTCTGGGTTTCATTCAGGCCTGTAATTTTCTTTTTTATGATGGCAATAAATGGATGATGTAGAAAGTTTATTATCAGCAATGACATCCTACTTTCTCCTCCATGTACTGTACCCATTATATTGGCAATAATAGGTTACTTAGAGGGCAAATCATTCATACCAGTGTTGCTACTGATCTATTGTTAGTGTGACTGCTGAAATTAAAATACTTCCAGGCATAAAGAGCCATTGAAAATGTTAGTCACCAATGTACATGAAATCTGCATTTAAAAAACAAACAAAAACCAAACCAAATTTTACAGCCAAGCCTAGGTAATATATGATTACTATGAGATATTTGCTAAAATATTATTAAAGTGCACATAGAAAAGTAAACCTTGGTATGTAGTCCACTCAATTTTACTGTGTATCTGTGGCAATTTGGTTAAATCCACATGTTTGAGATTTTCAAGATTTTTGGGGTTACACAAAAATCCTTATGAAATTATTCAGATCTAAGCAAAAAGCTTTGATTTGAAAACCTACTCCACATTTGCTGTGTTTGCAGATCTTTGGCATGAATATGTATTGTAGATGGAAGATGTGCTGTGCTGTGCTGAGTGGTACCTAATAAATAGCCAACATGAGTTTAATGAAAATCTCATTTTGACAATTTCATCTGTTCCTCACAAGAGCACTTAAGTTTTTTTAAGCATTGAAAGACCAGTTACAAAGATTTCTATAGTTATAATGATGATATTATTTTATCTATCATTCTATTTATTTTTTTTATGGACTACTATATGTTCATTAACATTTATGTGCTTTTCTTTTCCATTCATCTCTCTTCATCTCATGAAAAGCATATCTGGGTAAGTTAAAATTCCATGGCTGCTGAACATATTAATCTTCAGCACCATGTTTATTTTCTATGTTTTATTCCTACCTTTTTTGTTTTTTCGTGAATCTTATGTAACAAATCCATGCAGAAAACTGAAACTGAATCCATGCAAAATAATGAAAGCTTTCAAAGTATTCAGAATAACGGTAAACCTTGAAAGCATACACAAATTTAGGTCAGGACTTGCCCCTGAAGTACTTCACAGAATGAATTAACTACTTGGAGATAACTTCTGTCATTTTTTTAAAACAAACATGTTTTGAGAGGTCTAAAGTCCAGAATCAAAACGACATTCGAGAGTTCGAGTCAGTGGAAAAACTGAGTTTAACAAATGCTGTTAAAGCATAAATTCTGTTTAATTAAATCACAGAAGACTCACAGAGTACACAGTTTTTATTTGTTTTTTCCGTTTGAGCCCTCATGCTGTTTCAAAGCAAACATATATGCAAAAATGTTTTATTTGTGCATATAATTTTACTATTTTCTTTTTCACCAGTTCATTTTCTTGTTTTTTTTGGTTTTTGTAATTGTTAACCCAAAATCAAGTTTAAAATCTTCATCTCTTCTTTGCTCTATTGTAGAAATGCTATTTCTTCTTGAATAAGAATTTGCAGACCTAAGGAGGAAATTTCAGGAGGCAAAAGGGTACAAAACTTAGAGAACAAGGGTTACCACATTAATTTAGAATACGGGATTATGAAATGGCTTTATAAAAATAGGTTTAATAACATTTGATCAGCCTGGGAACACTGAGGGTCTCTAATGTAGTACAATACACACAAGATTGCAAGACTATGTATTATGCAAGTCTGCTTATTTCACATCTGTTTAATTTGGTTTTTAATACCAGCCCCCTGAAGCTCTGTTTGTCAGGGTCTATCTTAACCATTCCTGAACGTGCTTCACTTAGCTTAATAAATATCTTCAGAAAAAAAGAATGCTGCCCTTCAGTTTGCGTGCAGCTTAAATGTACACCTAACACGGAATATCCACAGCACTGTTATTCTGTGTTATCTGGGCTACTCTGAAATTTATACTTCCTTTTTTTATAGAATTAAAAACATTCTGTTTATTAGTTGCATCTTGATTTCTGTATTTCTGAAACTTTTTTTTTCTGAAAACTCCTTAAAGTTGAATAGAAAAGATTTTGTAAAACATTGGAAATTGAATTTTGTCCATTGTTTCCAGTCTGAGCTGATATTTGGTATCAAAAAAGAGAATGAGGATTTCAAATCATTTAAAATCCAGATCACTTAAGTGTCAAATTTCAAACAGGATCTGGCGTAGTTTTAAATTAGTGCAGTCTTTAAGTCAGTTGGATCTTTTCAGATTAAATTAAATCTGCATTGTGTGGCAATATGAAGTCTTGAGTCTCTCCCCAACCTCCCACCTCACTTCCTACTTTAAATCCATTTATAGTCTTGCAGAAAATACATATATATAAAATGTAACTTGTTATTTTTATTAGATATTATTAACTTATAAAAATTCAACTCTTATTTTTTCATACAATGTCCTGAATTACAGGATTCTAGCATGTCTTAAATATTTAGTAAATGACAATAGAAAGGATAAAATCTAAATCCAGCTTAATTCATTAGAAATCCTGTCTCCTGTTTTTTTCAGGCTTTGAATGTATGTTGGTTTTCGAGCGGCAGATGTGTTTAATCTTACCTTGAAATCATAGGATTACTCAGATAAATACAGCATATTTGGTCTATCTTTTCTGTCTGGTTCTCTTCTAGAAACCAATCATGTACAGTACTTTGTTGTAAATGAAACATGTTAATATCGGCGATAATAATCATAATAATGTCAGTTAATAATCAGAGGACCTGCTAGGTGAAAACTTCAATCTGTTTTCTGTTTGAGAAAATGTCTGTGACTAAAGGCCATTTCATGATCTAAATTACCCATTAGCCAAATTTTTAAATCAATTCTGCTTGTGTTTTACAAACATGATCTGGCTCTTGACTTCACTGTGCCTCCTTTTCAATTTATCTCACATTTATGATTATGTTTTAGCTAAGAGACATTATATAATATGTGCAGTATAATATCCCTGAGGTCTTTTCATGTGAACCCTATTAGATATCAGAGTAAATCCCATTACTTGCAGAAATATGAAGATCTGTGTTGAAATATTGTTTATGTTTCATCAAGACAATGTCTGGATGTCGTGTATTGCACTGAGTGTTTGCATTATGTGTGTTAGAAATCCTAAGCTGCCACTGCTTGTTTGCTTCATGGGGGCAGCCCTGTCTTCATGAAGAAAATTGAATGCCACTGAATGACACACTTTAAGTCAAGATAGCATTAACTTCCTACACAAATTCTATTTAAAGATTATTAATGTTTTTCATAAAGTTCATTGGGCTTTATGCAATGAATTGATGACAGCTGCTGATACAGAGCTGGAATTTCCCTGGTGCCAGAGAAGAATACGTATGAAGTAGATTTGCAGGACAATAACATAGTTTGACTCGTCATTTCTGCCTTCCTGGTGCTTCCATGTACTTCTCCTGTCCAAGGGATTATTGAAGCGTTCATAAGTTCCCACTTTACGAGACAGTTGTGCTCTCAGGTTTTTAGGTTGATCTGGGCAGTTAGTGGTGTCTGGCTCTTAGATAAATGGTGCTAAGGCAAATGCCCCGGTGTTGACAGTGTCTTCAGCAAATCGTTTTGGGGAGGATTAAACATCGTAAGTCAGTGCCAGGGAGGCAACTCTGCTTCTCCAACGCACAAATCCACAACACAACTTGACATCATGTGATTTTTTCTTTACTGTCTTTGATAAAAATGTGAAAACAGCCCATTTTATGAGGCACTCCCTAAAACACATAAATAAAAGTATTTCTCAATTTTGGATGGGTGTTTAGCAGTTGCTGTTCATGAAATTTCCAGACTTTGCAAAACCAGGCTCAGAGTAATGATATATTTTAAATAGCATATTCCAGTTACTTCCATAATATCTCCAGGAAGAGGATTTTGTTCTTTAGCAGTAATAATGTCATCTTTTAAAATATGGCTTTAATTTGGAATTCATTCCTGTGGTAGTAAGTGGTTTAAAGCCCTCTCTGCAAAATAATGGCATTTCTAGTGATGCCTAATTAATGTCAATTTTTCCTTATCAGCTTGTTTTCATATGCTGCCAAAAACCTAAGCAAGCATGGAAATAATTTCATTTTAATTCCCTTCCTCCTCGCCAATGCAACATGGACACATTGTAACATGTAGTACTCTTCTGACAAAGTCTGAGGAGGGGAAACTCCCCAGTTCCTCTGCAAAGCACCTTCTAAATTAGACAAGCTGTATAATGCTTTCGATGATCCACAAGCCCTGTATTTGTAATGAAGGGAAGAGGGAGTGATAAGCTCTAGGGTATTTGTCTCTTCTTCCTCCTATGATCAGTTGTATGTTTTTGCAAGGAAAATTGAACTGCAGTTACCAATATTTTGCTTCGGGGTTCTTCTCTGTTCAGGAAGCCGGTGACTATCCCATAAGGACAACTGTAGACAACATTCTGTTCATTCTAAAATATTATTTTATATTCCAAAACAGGAAGGTCACTGGATTCATTTTTCAGGTGATTTGCACAATTGGTCAAAACAGTGCATATTTTTTCCTTTTAACTTAATGAAAGAGTGGATTTTTTTTTTTCTGTAGTGGTAGTTCATATTACAAAAAAAAACCCAAAACACACCATTAGAGTTTTCACTGACTGCCAACTAAAGAATATATCTCTTAGTCAAAAAATAGAAATTCATGGGTTTAGTTTTGGCTTATAAATTGAAAGGTCGGGTTTTACAGATCTCCGAGTTTGTATTAAGAAGTAGTCAAAGACTAATATTCCAGAAGCAAATTATAATTTAAATAAATTTTAATATTGCAGTTCTGTTTATAAGAATCATCTGAGGAAAGAACTATAAGTTTTGAAGCATTGAACTCTTTTTAAGAGAACAAATTATTATAAAAGTCCTTTTACTATTTTTTCTGCATCAGTGAGTGAGGCACAACCATTATGATGTATTTCATGTGCATGTCCAAGTCCAGGATTTTTAACTTTATGTTAAAAATATTTTCAACTCAGAGCAATTTCCTTCTACATGCAAAGACCATTTGGATTATGTTTATCAAACTGTAGGCTTTGGCTATAGCACATCTATATATGTATACACATATTTATGACATCTCATATCTCGCCTGGCCCCATTTTCTTCAGCCTAAATCAATAACCACAGCCCTGTTTTCCTTTAGCTCTGTGAGCCAGACTGCCTCCGAGGTAACAGAAGTGCTTGCCCACTCTGAGAGAATGTATTGGTTTGAGAATCACTGGAATAATTCTAAGCCTCCACACCAAGCCTCGGGCTGGTACAAATGTTGCAATGTCACAGAAGACTCCCTAGAAATACATATTTTGTAATTTCAGTATAAAGGAACGGAGTTTTTCATGGAAGTGAGACCTTAAAGTGCCAATGCCTCTTCTTCAGGCATCTCAGTTCCTGAAGCCACGCAGAGGTCTAACACCAAACCAAAGAGGCCAAGATTTCCTCCCCGCCTCCTTGTAGCCCAGGTGCTGCTGCTCTCCTGCTTGGAGCAGGAGCCCAATACAAGCAAAGCCATTATCTCCTTTTCTACTTAGCATGTTAGCCAGCCCTACTCTTTCAGATGGGATAATTGAAGAGAATAGCCCAGATAAAGGAAACTCTGGGATCAGGTTCCTCCAGGGCTGGTGTCCCCATGGGACTCCCAGCTGCAGAAGGGGCTGCTCCCTGGGCTTGGGCTGGTTGCGGGGAAGGAGCACATTGTACAGGGTTTTGTGCAGTCCATGCTCTGCCATGGGACACCAAAAGTGGCCAGGTGAGGCAGGGGCATTCCGGAAACCTTGTCTCTCCCTAAGGATGGCCATGCTAACTCTCAGAGTCAGCAGGAGTCCTGCAGCCCTGTTGTAGCACCTGAGGGAGGTACAGCACCGCTGTAGCATCTGCAGAACCAACCCCGAGGGAAGGCTGCAACCCAAATACCTCATCCACAGGTAGCTGGGATGTGGCCAAGTCTGGCCATGCCTTAAATTCTGCTCTCCAAAGCAGGCAGGTGAATACCTTTCATAGGCATTCACTACTTGTCTCCCTGGGAATATGGCATTCCTGCATGCCCATCGGCTGCTGAAGGTAACATGGTGTTCGTGTACCCAGACAGCAACTTCTCGTTTTACTGAGAAATCAAAGATAGCTCTACAGTGGCTTGGGATATCCAAGTGACAAAGGAAAGGTATGCTGCAAAGGCTGTGTGGGAGGAGAAGCTAGATCAACTTCAGTAATGCTGTCAAGTATTTCTAATGTTACATATTGCTACAGCATAAACTTAGAAAATAAAGTGGCTTTCTTTCTATAAGTATTCAGAGCCATAGATTTAAACCTGTATGCAAAATCTCTTATTTGAGTTCCATTTTCTGCTAAAGCCAAATTCTCTCAGTGTGGCCCCTTGGCAATGCAAAAATCCCCAAAGGACTACTCCTTACATGTAAGATCACTCCATTGCTTGTTTTTACCGTGATTTTTGTAGTACATATATTTGAAAGGCTGCTAAGGCGGTGAAGAATTGTCAAGGGATAACTGAACCACAAAGGCTGTAGTAATAAAGGAGGACAGAAAAAAATTGAAGCCATAATTCCAAGATTTTCTTGTTATTTGGGAATGTCAGCAAATTTTAATACTACATTAGCATAGTCCTTGTCTAATTTGTTTTTCACTACAGCTTGTTGCAGAGAGCAATCTTTTATGTTTCACTCAGTAGGAGGCAACTGAAAACATGTTGTTAAATACCAGAAAAAAATATATTTGAAAGACTGCTTTTTCTGTGCCATCACCACAGTGGAAATATCTGATGAAATAGCTGAATGTTTTTAATACGGAGCATTTTCCTGGTAGTCTAGCTGACTGATTTATACATAACTATACCAAATATTTAATATCACCATATTAAATGTATCAATTAAGCTTTGAGAATGATGTTTTACATATACACCAGTTGTAGTCCAGAAAAACTGCAGGTACAGGAGCTGGATTGGTATTTGATCAACTCAATAGAGATATATCTATGTATATGTATAAAACTGAGAAATCACATCAATTCTGTAATTATCAAAATATATACATTAGTAAAACATGTAGAATTCTTTTGAATACAATCAATAATTAAAAAGATCCAAATGTGGAACTACTAAAGATACAATCAACTCTTAAATAGCCACAGGTGGCATATTTAAGGTACAGAATAGCTGTACTGCACAGACCCTAGCATTGTGCATAGCTGGTACTGCTGGCTTAGTGTTTCAAACACAGACACCTCTCAGATTCAGCTACATTACCTCCATGCTTAGTTCATGTCTAGAAGTTGCCAGTTCTGGGCCCTACTGAGTCGTTACCAGACCAGAGCTAAGTTAGTTTCAGGAGGAGTCCCTCAGTTTTCTCTTCACCGATGTCTGTTTTGATACCCGTTTATTATAGGGTATACTAATTTTTTATTGCTTTGGCTAAAGAAGAGACAGAAACCTCACCTTTTGTATGTTAGATCTTTAAAAGGATGTCAGAAAAAACGAAGAATTTGGAATAGATTGAGAGTACATTCAACAGGAGAAAGGAGCTGTATTGTTAACTGGTGTGTTCCGTGCTTTTTCTATGCCTGTCATTGTGCTTCACTGTTATTACCCTTCACAAAAAGGCAGAGTTGTGTCTTTTGTCCCAACACATAGCTGCATATACTTACCATTTCTTGATCCATTTTTAGACATGAACTTCTGGAAGAGGCTCGGCGAAAAGGTTTGCCTTTTGCGCAGTGGGATGGACCAACGGTGGTTGCCTGGCTGGAGGTAAGCGTTGGCCATAAAACTTGAAAATGCGAGTCGCATTTGTAGCCTGCTTCTGTGTGCTTGTCCTTACAAATCTTAGAAGAGACTGTTACGGCCTCTTCCTCTCCCCTCTATGTACTGCATCGTCAGCACTTTGTAGGTTTTGGCACTGGGTGGTGTAAATTAGAGACTAGACCTGAAAAAAGTAAGACAGTATTACACAGTGGGATGAGGACCAGAAACTTGCTTGAATCCCTAATTTTTTAAATCTTCGAATTTCTCAGTCTCTAAATGTCTAGGAGATCCACACACATTTTATGTAGAATGATGTGTTAATTTTAAATAAATGTAAAGAATTTGTAGCTTTCTGCATTTCAAAAACATAAGGGGAAAAAAGTGTTCCTCTCACCATTTTCACCTGCAGTGTGAGAGATACAGGTTGAAATCTCTGATTTGACAGGCAGTGCCTTCATGTCTGAAATCCAGTGTGCAGAGAGCTGTCCTTTATTTGAAGGACCTAAATGAATGGGTTTTGGAAATCAAGCAGAAAAACATTCAGCAGAGCTGTCATTAATTTTGACAAAAAATCAATTACTGTTTTAGGTGAAGGAACTACTCAAAAAATTCTTAGGCAGATGCTGAGGGGAGAAGGCAGCAGAAAGTAAGAATGTGCTTACACAAATACACTTTAACATGGCAGGGCTGTAACACTTTGGTGCAGATACAAGCTCTTTGTTGGCTCAAAGAACAAGTGTCTATTCCTTACTATACCAAGCATTCACAACTTTTCTCCTGCCTGCTGTAGCTATCATCCATTGATCATCAGTTAGACCTTGTAAAGTTTTTCCCTTCAACAGAAAAAAAGATCCAGAAAGATCCCTCTCCAAACCTTTGATGGAAATATGCTAGTGAATAAATGAAAGATGAGAAATGGAAGCAGCTAATGTCTACAAAATTTCTGCTTCACGTTGGGATTGGTGAAGGTACCTAATGAAAAAGACAAAAAGAAAACTGCAGAAAGTCAGTACCAGCATTTGCATATGACCTTGGAAAATGGGATTATGTCTTCCTTCCCAAAAAATCCCTGTTAATATGGAACAATCATTAATTTGGCCACTGGTTGACTTTTTGTATGACTTCAAGAGTTCTGTAACCAGATTCATATCAGTCAGAAATATTCAGTATTGCAGTAAAAGCTGATTTGCTGGAAGCATGAACATACAAAGGTCTATAATTTCTGAATACCAATACCCTCGTCTTTCAAGGTGATCCACAATTTCAAGCAGTTTTTGACGGGTTAAGCCCTAATTTTTTTTCCCTTGATTCTTTTCTGAAAAATAGGATATGCTTCCCACTGTCTAAAAGAGGGGTTGTAAAGAGAAATCAGGGTCTATGAAGCTCTTGGGGAATGTGACGACAGTCACAGGAGAGCTCACGAGGAAGTTTGTGTTGCAGTAGTGAATGCAGATAGAATACTGATGATAAAAAGATATGAGGATAGGAGTAGTGTGTTTACTCAGCATCAGTGCATTCAGTCAGCAGATGGACACTTGCTTGCATTTCATACTCTCCCGAAGAAAAATATAACTTGTCATTTCAACTAAAGAATAAAGTAAATATTAAAGGAGAAAAAGATTCAAATTTAAGAAGTATATTGTGAATTTTTCAAACTTTACAGGGCTTTTCAGCCTTAGCATTTATTCCTATTGTTTGTATGTAGCACAGACATAGTTGAGGAATATTTTAAGAATTTTCTTTTTCTTAATTAATTCTGGAAAAGTATATCAATCTTGATATTTGAGTTCTCTGTCTAGAATGATTTCTGTGTTCTCTTTTTAGAGACTGTTCATCTAACATCATTTGCTGCTAGACAGCTATTTGTTGAAGAATTTACTTATTTTGTTAAAGAAATAATTTACCTAATGAGCAGCAAACATTTAAATCTATTTCTGCAGGGTGAATAACTTCCAGTGTTTATGCTTTTCTGCTTTTCAAGTGCATATGTGAAAAAAATTAATGTCAAAATAAATGAGGCGATGAAATACATTATAAAGCTATGCATGGTTTTCTCATGGCCCTTTGATTAAGTGCAGCTGGGTGTCATCTTCATAGTTTTGGGGGTTTTTTGGGTTTTCTTTCTTTCATGAAACTTTGTATTTTGTAACAGTTTGTTGGAATTAGGTCATGTTTTTAAGGTTCAGACTAGCATTGGATGGAGGGAAGTGGCTAATCCCATAAGTGGGAAGGACTTTTTCAAACACAATGCAGTCATTTCTCAACCTCTGTGATACCTCAGGACTCAGTACAGAAAAGCCTGACTGAGTCTTTCGCAACCTGACAGTTAAGTCTGTTTTCTCTGAGACATAGAAGTTACCTAACAGCTGTCTTTTATGGAAATATTTCCCAGATAAGGTATAAACTTCTTAATAACCACACAGTTCTTCCCTCTACTGTGTCAAATGAAATGAAAATCCTTTCAATTTGTCACTGCTTTCCAGATTCTTTGGTGAATTTTCTTGACCTTGTGTCCTCTTTTAGTAAGCTTTTATTAAGAGAAAAAAAAAAGACAACCAATGGAATCAGCTAATTCTGATGGCCTATTTGAGATGCACCTAGCTAGGTGTTTGTTTTCCATTGTGTTATCCCTCAAATTGCAGTGATTATGGCATCTGCTGCTTATGTTCTTCTCACAGGCTTTGCTCAGCATAATGTACTTCATACCATGATTAAAAACCTCACATGTATGTATCCCTGACATGAAATTACGTCCTTTGGGAAAAAAGAGCTGTAGACACTGACAGGCATATTAATGAGGCAGCACAAAATGAGAAAGCTGAGAAAAACAAGAATAATTCATACTCAGTAGGTGCTCTTACAAGGAAGGACTAAGTGGTGAAGCAAGGGGATGTTGCTGGCCTGGGCTAGTAAGACTAACATACGGAGAGGAAAAGCATATAAGTACATATCTTCTAAATCCATAGGTGATGGAACTGTGCTCACATTTTGCTGCACTTTCTAACCTGTATTCCTAACTGGGATTTGTCACCATACCAGACTCTTCCCAAATTTACTGTAAAGTCTGTCCCTGGTAGGTTGATTATTTGAACTGGGCTTGGTTAATTTCTACTCAGAAAATAAAAGCTGAGCAATGTAAGATTGTGCCCCTCGAGTACCCCATGTTAGAAGAAAAAGCCATTCTAGTACAAAAGTGAAAAAATTACTTAATTCCTCCTAGATGATATTCTGTACATAATATTACCAGATGGGCAGTAACACTGACTTGTGCTAGTACTTGGTCATTAAAAACCTGGGAAAGGAGTAGCCCAGGGGATGGAGGCACACAGCTCTAAAAATAATTCAAAGCAAGCCTTGCTTTAAAGTTCTGATTACAGTAAAAGCAAAAAGAATTCACGTGAAATCATGGCAATTTCAAAGGTTCTGAAACTATTTTATTTTATTAAAGACTATGATGTTCATACTCATTTGTGTGTGTTACCATGCTTATTCAGACTGATAGGTGTCCTGATGATTAATTATTTAATATTGCTCATTAATTAATTGATTATTAGTGGTCATGACACCAAGTCTGACAGAGTTTAAGATGCTTTTGGACAATGCTCTTGGCGCATTATGTGATCCTTGAGGCTGTTCTGTGCAGAGCAAATAGTTGGAATTGATTATGCCAATGGGTCCCTTCCAAATCAGGATATTCTATGACTGTAATTTCATTTGAGAAACGAAGCAGTGCTTTGGGTGAAATGTCCTTTCTCTGGACAGCTCTGGCTAGGGATGCCAGCCTGGTATGTCGCTGCCTGCCGTGCCAACGTGAAGAGTGGAGCTATCATGTCTGCTTTGTCCGATACTGAGATTCAAAGAGAAATTGGAATCAGCAATCCTCTTCATCGCCTAAAACTCCGATTAGCAATCCAGGAGATGGTATCCCTGACAAGTCCATCAGCACCTCCAACATCCAGAACAGTGAGTCCTGTTCAGCTTTTTCTTCCAGAGTTCACCCTACAGGAGTCTGCAGAAAAACTTGTAGCACCAGAGTGGCTCTATGATAACACACACTTCACAATCAGTGGGAACTGTCTAATAGAGACTCAGAACTACCTGTTCATCACTTGCTTGATTGTTGATTGCTGATGTTTTTCTTTTATCAGATATTCTTACTTTTTTTAAAGTCATTGTTTTGATTATCCTTGATGTTATCCAAATCAGCATTGAGCATCTTATTTGTAATTTTGCCTGTATTTTTGCCTTTGTCTTCCTTCGAATCATCTGTACCAGCCTAATCAGATTCTGTTTCTCTTTTTTGTTTGTTTGTTCTCTTTCTTTATTTCTTTTTTTTGGGGGGGAGGGCAGGCAGGTGTTGGGAGAGGTTATGTAGGAACTCAGCTCTTTTGCATCTTTTTCCCATTCCCTTTTTGCACTCTTTCAAATGTTATCCAGTGTAAGTCAGCTGGCTTTGGGTTCTTCGTGCTTTTAAGAGAAGCAGTGATTGGAGGTGTGAGGGGAGCGTCTGGAATGCAGAAGTGGAGCCTGTGCGTTCAGTGAGGAAGGAGGAGAAAGTGGCAGCAAACAGGAGAGAAGCAAGTAAAGATACACAGAGATACAAGTCTGAAAGGAAAGGGGAATATATCAAAAAGAGCAAGGAAATAGATCGGGGAGAGTAAGAATGAATGTGCTATAGAGAAAAAGCAGGAAAAATAGGCCAAACTGATGAGGACAAAAAGAAACAAGATAACAAAAGGGGAGTTTTAATTCTGAGATATGCTGGTGGTAATGGCTATGAAAGACGCAATGGAGACGAACAAAAAAGAGACTTGATCAGATGGCAAACATGGCATAGAAGTGAATGACGAAGACTACTACTCAAGTAGTGCAGCTCAGATTTGTACTAGCAAGACGATAATAATAATAATAATGTTAATAATATTTATATTTTGTAATATGTCTTCATTAAATTTATGCAGAATCTTTTGGTGGGAATTAGAATTCAGATACCTTGGAGAGGTACCAGATCCACTGAGCTACATAAGCAACTGGGCAACAGCACTAATATTGCTATTGATTGCCTGTCTATCTTCATTTTGCTAATGTTCTTTAAGTATTGTAGTTCACCGTCTGATACCTTCTCCCCTGAAAACAGTTTTGTGTGTCATTACCATGGAAATATTATGAATCATAATGGATTTTACCAAAGTAAAGCAGTAAAGACTCAATATGATGTTCGCATTACTACACAAAATTAATTTTTATTTTAAAAGCATAAGAGAGTATTTCAAAGCATAAAAGCATTTACACTTATGAAGTGAGAGAATATTACGCTCAAGCTGACAACATTGGGAATACTTTTGCCTTGTATTTTTAGTTCTGAGTAACTGTCAGCACACAAAGCTGCCCTGGATTGTGCATTTCTGAGTTCCCAGTCTTTCTGCTTAACTCCTTTCCTGAGAAAGGGGGGAATTTATCTCAGGTCTCCAGAAAGCATAGCAGACATCCATGCTCCCTTCCTGACTCTCCTCATTGTCCTAGTAATAATTTGATGAAAAACAATAGGATGAGGACAAATAGTTTTACAAGTGAATTATCCTGACATTTTTGATTTACAGAAACATGGTGGAAGTATTCATTATTTAGATTACAATATGAGCATGTGATTTGTGCAGAATATTTAGGCTGGAAAATCTTTGGGAGCTGAAGCTTACCTCCGCACAGAGCTGTGAGCTAAAGGTTGCATTTGCCAGTTGTTTATGAAATGCAGCTTTAACTATTATTCTTTCCTTTGTGGCAGTGCTCTGCCGGATTTCATCCATCAGTTCTAGTTGTAACACTCCATCACATCTGTTTGGAAGCCGCTAATGAAAGATACAAACCAAGTTGTCTAAAGTTGTCTCTAGTTGCAGCTCGGTAGAGGCAAGAACGTGGTTGTGCTGATGGTGATGCGCTGTTAACTTACAGTGGTGCTGCCTTTCTTCTTTACCACTGCTTACCTAATGTGGATCCCACCTGCCTTCCTGCGGGCCTTGTCTGTAGCCCTCAGGCAACGTTTGGGTGACCCATGAAGAAATGGAAAATCTTGCTGCTCCAGCTAAAACGGTTAGTCATCCCACTTCCTCTTAAAATGGTTTCAGTGCTCAAGGGAATAGGCCTGCCCCTGCTTTAACACAGATGCTGTATCTTCTGTAGGATGCTGCCCAAAGCATGCCATTAGAAAGTTGCGGGGAGTAATGAAATTGAATTTAAAGAACAGTTGCATAATCTTTCAGCAAAAGAATTTACAAACTGTATTGGCATCACAAAAATAGTGTGACCTTAAAACCAGTATTGGGCGTTTAGAGTATGTAATAGTTTCAGTGCCACTGTGTAAAACCTTATTTAATGAAATGAAATTGTCATGGTTACAGGTGCAACATTTTCCCCATAATATACTCCCTCTTCTTTTAAACAGTGTTTTGTATCTGCTGACATAGAAAGAAATAAGAAAAGGCTTGAGAATGGTGCATTACACAACTTCATGTTTTTGTTAATGCTGAGTCTTTCATGTCCATACTTTGTTATTCATGATCTTTGATTTCAGGTGCACGGAGAGTGCTATTTGTGTATTGATTTTTGTCAAACCTCTCCCTTAACACTAAAGTAAGACCTTTTATTTTCAATTTGGAATGTATGTTATTTTAGATGTTGGTTGTTAACATTGTATCATAACAACTCCATAAAGGTGCTTATAAAACATGATACAATGTTCCACTGAGATCTCTGAAAAAAATTATCTTCAGTTTGGCAAACTTTATATAGTCAGCCCAATCCATAAATGGTGGGAGAGGTACTGGAGCTAAATTTTGATGCAATAAGGAATTATTTCTTCAAAGTTTATGCTTGTTATAGTATTTAAAGTTTTCTCATCAGCAGTAAGGAAGCAAATTCTCATAATTTTTTTTTTTTCTAAACTGAGCTCATTTCCAGTTTTATTATTAATGGTAAAGATAAATGCAAATATAACAGCACTGAACTGACCAGAAACAGTTGATCCTGTTTAACTGGCCAGCCAGAAAAATACAATTTTTCCATAAAAAATGTTATGTAGAAAGCTCCTTTACAATACATTTTCAAGAAGACAGATTTTTATTGTGAATGTTTCAAAATCAAACTAGAAACAAAAAACTACATCTTTAACGTCCAAATTTTTAAGTAAATATTTGTGTTTTAATTGTGAAACTGTGAAGAGTGTTTAAATAATGCTGTAAAATTTCACCAAGATATAACGATTTTCTATCTTGAAACCTCAGCTACATTTTATAGTTTTGGTCTTGTAATTTTTCAGGTAGTTTAGCCCAGGACATTGCCACTGGCCAGAGTTATTTTATTCATGCACTTTTTGTATACATTTTCATTTTCGTTAACATTCATATGAAAATCACGGTTTTTTATAACTAATTTTTATTGTCTTTTTTACCTGCTTTACTAATTGCTTCCTGCTGATAATACAGAAAGAGTCTGAAGAAGGCAGTTGGGCTCAGGTATGATCTTCCACATGACTTTTTTAAACTGAAAGTTAATAATAATGTAATTGGGTGCATCAATATGCGTAGTGGAATATAATATTATGATAGTATCTCAGTGATTGAATTATAATTTGCATATTTTAGAGTTCTTCTCACAGAATATATTCTCTGCACAGTTTTGTTAGATAAAGCAGAAAGAGGTACATATGTTGTGAATATTTTTCACAAAAGAAATGACTACATTCCAGAGACATATTATATCTCCCATCTAAAACTAGTAAGAGTATTTTCCTTATTTTTCAGAGTAGGACAATTAAATATGCCATGAATTTGGGAGCTGACTTTTCTAAAATTACATCAAATGGGTTTTTTTCAAATAATTCTATAAACCACACCCAAGTACCAGTCAACGAATACTATTTTATAATTTAGTTAGAACTGTCAATTAGGTACATTTTTAAAATTCTTCTCTCTGATATATGCACACTCGTATATGATCTTGCTATCTTTACTGATGACGTTCTTTTTTTCTTCAAAATCTCAGAAGAATGAGACTTGAGGGGAGTATATTTTCCCTCATAGATAATATATTCATTCAGCTTACACTGTGTTATTCATTTGTTTATAATAACATTAAAAACAAAACCAAAGAGATAGTTAGGCTTGAAAATGATCCTGAGCATGATCCTCTTGAGGAAGTGTAAATCTTGCAATTTATCAGTTCTCTGTTCTGTTAAGTTTTGTAATACAAAATAATTAACAACCGTGAGATGTAAAAATCTATTTTGCATCTTAATAGGGCAACTCATATGAAAATAGCTCAATATGCATGGTTTTTTCATATACTCCTTTCCTCACCCTAGTGAAATTTTAGCTGAACAATGAAGCCTGAGTACCAGCTTCTAGAGGAACCTGGTTTGGTCCTATCTCAATTAATTTCTTGAGCTCTACATATGATGCACCTAGGTTTAAGCTGCTGACAGCTGAAAACGTCTCATTAAAATGTAAGACTGAGTGCCAAACAACTGAAATTAACTTTTAGTCTCTAAAGAACTACAGGTGTGTAGCCATGAAGTGTCATAAGGTTCTATTTAGGAAATTCTTCTCCCCACTAAACAGTAGCATAAGCCTCAGTGGATTCCCTGGAGCCATGTTTGTATTACCAGTTCACAGTTCAGGATTTGCCTGGCATAAACATTCTAGAAGGTCAACTGAAAGCAAGTATGATTATGAAACACATGTGTTTTGATTGTGTAACAAGTTTGCTTGCATTTAAAACTCAAAATTGAAAAATACTCCTTAAAACGTACATAAGAAAACAAGATACAACAGGCAAAACTGGTATCTATATCAAATATCTCACAGTGGCTCCCTCTTCCAATGTTAAAATAAAGCAAAACCAGAATTACTAATTTTTTTTTAGACATAATTTTTTTAAACTTTTTTTTGTTTTTTTAGACATATTTTGTTTTCAGTCTGTGGTGCAGTCTTGAACAAACTGAAGAATTTATTCCCCCTCTCCATTTTCTTCTCTCTGTAGACCCTGGCTTATGGTGATATGAACCATGAATGGATAGGTAACGAATGGCTCCCCAGTCTGGGTTTACCTCAGTACCGAAGTTATTTCATGGAGTGCCTGGTAGATGCGAGGATGTTAGACCACCTGACAAAGAAAGATCTGCGTGTGCACCTAAAAATGGTGGATAGTTTTCATCGGTATGTTGGCATAAAGACTACACCTATAAAAACGTGTATGTGTCTGCTCTAGTGCTCACTGCTGCGCAGAATAAAAACACTTTCTGTTGTTTTGGTGTGCAAAAACACAGAGACAGGTGAGGACTGACTGTCAGAAATCTGAATTGAGAGAGATTCCTTTAGTAATAGCAACTACATTGCAATTATATCTCTCAAAATCAAGATATAAATTTTGTAATGAGCAGGGAACCATTAATTTATCAATAGACTCTTGACAATACAGAAACAGTAATACTTTAAGTGCTGTGAAGTATCAGAAAGTGTTAGACTAAGCTTCGAAGCCCTGAGATCTCATAATAATGAAAAGCTATTGTGTGTAGCACATAAAAGCTGTTAACAGTACAAGCAATTTGACAGTTGTTGGGTTACCTAGGGATATAGCTAGGAAGCTAAATTGGAAATATGGAAATAAAGGCATTTAAACTTTAGGGAGAATGAGGTTTATGTGACAAGAAGTGGATTTCTTTTTAATATACTGTCTGATTTGTCACTTTCTTAAAGCCTTATTTGACAAAACATTTCACGGCTCACAAGGGCTGACCTTTTCTGAATACTACTTTTAATGCTTTGGCTTTCTTATGCTAAAACAGTTATTCAAACATACTCATTTTGGTTTTTTCCATTTCATTCCTGAAGTCTGTGGTGTTTTTTTACTGGTTTTGCTCTCCCCTCTGTTATCAAGATTTCCTACATGGGCACTATGAAACACCTCATGTGAATTACAGGAAATACATCCTACATATGTTCCCATCTTCAAAATTATACTTATTAACTCTGTAAATGTTTCTCTTTAAATAACAGAACAAGCTTGCAATATGGAATCATGTGTTTAAAGAGGTTGAATTATGATAGAAAAGAACTGGAAAAGCGAAGAGAAATGAGTCAGCATGAAATAAAAGGTGATAGATCCTGGGAATGAATACTGGGAATGTTTCTTCTTTTGAAGCTTGACACTGTTAACCCATTGTCATGCCATTTTAGCAAAGCATTTAAGCATGTGCTTTAAGCAAAACTAACATAAGTCCATCTTTCTTCAGAACAAATCCTATCTCCTTAAATTAGGCACAGTTAAGTACTTTGCTAAATTGGGGCTGCAGTTCTGAATGGTGGTTTGACACGTACACTTTGCTAAATTGGATTTTGGGTATGGATATTATCTGACCCTCTTTCAGGCTCAGAAGCAGAAGGCCAAACAGTCAGCAGCTCAGTGGGATGTGCTGGGGACAACACTAAAAAATGGGAGCACTCAGGACCCTAACACTATGCTCCAGCTTTTGAAAATCTTTGTCTTTGATTTCTTAAGTCAGAATGTATCATAGAAAATGCTGCTTGGAGGGGTGACCACCGAGGCAGTTGATTGGTACATAATAATAGTTCCTAACAAAACTGGCCTTATTAGAAGATTTCACAGCTGATTCTAAAGATTTTTTTCTGTGTAAAGCTGTCTAGAGCAGTTGCAGGCTCACTGCATGGTTCTTTTTATATATAACAATGAGGGTGGCTGGGTTTTTTTCAACTATTAGAAATGAATCCTTTGATTCCTTTTGGCTTTTCCAGCTCTAGTGACTACAGCAGTTAGCACTTCTCAAGCACAATGCCGATGAGAAGAGCTAAAAAGAAAAGCTGAAGGGCTACAGTGACAGTGTGCATTTGCTCAGGGCAGACGATGGCACGGACTAATGCAAAGACTGCCTTGGATGTACGTGCATCAGTGCCAGTCAGCCCAAGTGGGTCTAGCTGGAGACTGACATACGGGAATTGGGTATTGGTCTCAAATTCTGGTGTGGCTTCAGTGCTGGTTCCTGCTAGGACAAGGGTAATAATCCATAGCCTCCTTCACCTTGTCATGGATTGGTCAGTTATTCATGGTCCCAGGTGGGATTTGGTCTCTGCCTGCCACCGTGTTTCAGCTGATCCTGACTCCAGAAAGTGAGGTGCTCTCAGCCAGGTGATGGGGAAATCCTGCTCCCAGAACAGCCACAGTAGCTAGACTAGGAAAGGTTCAGGAAGAAGCTTCATCACTTAGTAACAGAAAATTCAGTACTATGTCTCCCATTTACAACCAAAAAGATCAGTATAAGTAACTTTTTTTTTTTTAATCTTACAGGCAGGGCAGAATACGTTTTCAGAATAGCAAAATCATCAAAAATGGTTTCCTATCTCATTTTGTTGCCTCAGCATTATAATTGGTATGGACCTTAACAACTCTACCAGCTTTCTGTACTAAAAATTGTTTGTCTCTAAAATTGTGAATTAATCTTTTACTTAATGGCATATTAGTAAATGATAGGTGCTGACACAACTCCCAAAATGTTTAATACAAAACTCCCAAGTGAAGCCTTGAGGAATGGAAATTTCTCCTGTGCCTTTGCACTGTAAAATCTTGGCTACAAACTGAAAAGGGTACATATAGGAAGTGGGAGGAATTGCATTATGGAGATCCCCTCTGGAAGCACATTTCTCCTTTGGAAACATTATTACTTGAAGATAGTTAAAATCACATAGAGTTTTTGAATAGGAGGTACTAAAGCTATATGAATAGTGCTGGCATTCCTCATTTAAGAAATAAAGCAGTAGGACATCCACAGTGCATGCACAGCTACACACATGCACCTGTACAAGTTGGAAGGCATCAGGTATCAGGAGCCTGACCTGGTGTTATATCCTTACAGATGTGCTGGTATGGAGCAACGATCGAGTCATACGCTGGATACAAGCCATTGGCCTCCGAGAATATGCAAATAATATTCTAGAAAGTGGTGTACATGGTTCACTTATAGCACTGGATGAAAACTTTGACTACAGCAGTTTAGCTTTATTATTACAGATTCCAACACAAAACACACAGGCAAGTTTGCTTATGCTACTTCTGGTTAATCTGTACCCATTATTACTTTTTATTTGTCTTCAATCATTTTAATTGTTTATTTGGTATCTCTAGGCACGGCAGATCCTTGAGAGAGAATACAACAACCTTTTAGCACTAGGAACTGAAAGACGACTTGAGGAAGTAATTAATTTTATTTTCAGTATTTATAAAATATCACAGTAAAACATGAAAATTAAATTGAATGCATGAAGACATGTTTATTTTCACATAGTTAAAAAGAGTCAGTAACAGCTTAAAAAAAAACTTTAGTAGTACCCATTAAGGTTTCTAAAGTAACCTCAGCTTGGCTACATATTTGTATCATCTTGGATGCTAAATTTGACACTGCACTCTTACCTTAAGATGAACATTTTCCAGAGATGAAACATGCAGAATGGAGTGGAAGTTTTGCTGGCCAGAGCAGGTCATGGGGGATGTGTGTGGGTGGGATGCCTGTGCACTCTATTCTTTAGGACACTTACACCTTTTTTACAAATAAAGAAAAGTAGATTTTGAGTTTGTTCTTTATTGCTTTTTTCCTTCCAAGTTAATCAATATTAATAGAGTGTGATTTGAGGCAGTTATCTGGGAAGAGGAATCTCAAATCCAACTATGGAAATTATTGATCTTAACATAAGAGTCCAGTGCTAAAGTGTTCAAGTCTTGGACTTCTGCACATGACGAGAAATAAAACTTTTAAGGACTTGCTGAAAATGTCAGATGCCTATGAATTCTGTGCATGCACGAGTGTTCAATCCTTTTCTAGTACTTTATGTAAGCCTCCTAATGCAGTAACAAACCACTTTCTGTCACTGTATAAAAAGTTCTACTTTAGCTGATACTAAACCCCTTGACTATATTGAGCCAAAGATTTGAGTTTTCCCCTCCAGCATTTAATATTTCTAAAGCTTTTACTTTTACAAGCATATCTCAAACACATTACAGTGACTGGATGCAGTGCAACAGAGCAGGATAGTTGTTGTGGAATACATTTGGCAGTGGTAGAGGTAGCACACAGCAGGATAATTAATCAAAAAGTTTCATTTTGCTTTATCGAGTACAACTCTGTGTTGACAGAGCGATGACAAGAACTTCAGACGCGGCCCCTCCTGGCGACGGCAGTTCCCTCCGCGCGAGGTTCACGGGATCAGCATGATGCCGGGCGCGTCGGAAACGCTGCCGGCCGGGTTCCGGCTAACCACCACATCAGGGCAGTCGCGGAAGATGGCGAGTGACGGTATGCGCTCATTTCTGCACTTCCTCTTGGAACGCACAAGGCTCGTCCTAGCATGCCAAGTTGACTTTTAATGCATGTCTGTCTTGCACCACAACAACTGTGCTCATTTAACTAGGATGAACGGAGTCTGTGAGAGTTGAATTCGGGAATGGAAAAGCACTGACTTGGCATATTAATGATTTTTTCAGGTTTGCTTCAGACTGACAGTGTTTATTTAAAATACAAAAAAAAGGCCATCTCACTATCCTACATCTGTAAAGGAAACATTCAGAAAGACAGGAATTAATTTACTAACGTTCAACTAAGACTGAATATAATATCTAAGCAAATTTTTCATCCTATTAGCCTCTCTAGTAGGTGGAGTGTGTTTTAGAGAATGCAATTAGAAAGGGCTATTACCTTTATTTTCCTATCTAACTCTCAAACTAAATAGCTTAGCCTTGACCATCAAATAACTGAAGTTGCTAACAAACAGTCACCATCAGATGGGTAGTTAGCAAATGCTGAAATCCAGGTACTAATTGAGTTACTATATACCAGTCTTAATTTTCTCTGGAAATCTTTTGATTTCCAAAGGATGCGCTAACTCAGAAATGAGTGGGAAATTAATGAGCAGATCATAATTAAAAAGTAAGTAAAATTTAAAAATCATTGCAAGAGAGCAGGCAGAGGAGACAAATCTCATCACAGCTATTCCTTCAGGTATATGGAAGATAAAGCCAAGTATATCTGCCTGAAGTTCTGAGAAATATTAGTACACAGACTGCCCCATTTAAAATACTGCCATTTATTTCATGATGACAGGATTTAGGTCTACAAATAGACTTATCTCAAAGTGATTTAATACACTGACTTGTAGAGATCACATCCTGTAACTTGATAATGAACTTGGTATGACAGTATTGTCACCTAAATTCCATTAAAGCCATCTAAATTCCATTAAAGTTTCTCACTTTTAAAGAGAATGCTTTATAGTTGCAGTTACAGATGGAATAATTTATTGATTGCATCACTGAATTCCATTGACTCCTAGCTTCCATGGGATTTCCGTAGCCCACACTACTGTAGTATATAAGAACCTTATAAACATTAATGGATTTCATCTTCTAGTCATGGTATGATATAGAAGATGATATTCCCACTCTTCATCCAGGATTTGGCTTCTTGTCTCCCAGCAGTAAGAATGCAATAGTATTTAAACAGCATGATAGGTAAGAGCATTAGGACTTACAATGAAATAAAGACAAAATTGAGTTTTAAACTGTATTCACTTTAAACAGATTCCAACAGTACATCAGTCGTGAAGAAGTGCTGAGTTTTGGACTAGACCATGACCAGATCATGTTAGAGAAAGCCACAGAGCAATTTACCAGCCACCCTTCCAGTGGTAAACAGACTGATATATTTTACTGATTATTCTAAAGAGGTTCTGGTTTGTTTCCTTTGTTTTTCCTTCCCAATTTGCAGTTGCTTCATCACGACTGCAGAGGTTAGACAGCTCAACAGTTCGCACATACTCATGCTGACAAGGCCTAGCAAAGAAGCCAGCACTGAATTGTTGTGAGTATTCTGTAGGGGCCATCATGAAAGCTCTTTATAACTGTACACTACACCCCACATTATCCGAGCAAGAACCAGCATGGAGCAGAGGACAGAACTAAAGACTTGCTAGGATGGTCATTTGGTCATGACAAGTCTTAAGCTTCAGTCCAGAGGATGTTACCAACCATAACATTTTGGGGAGATGACAGAAGGCACAGGGAATGAACTTACTTTATGAGAACTTGAAAGAGCTCTACCAGGAGCTGGAGTGTGGGGCAACGCCAGTAAAGCAGAAGAGATTTTTTTTTTACTATTTTTTTAAATTAATTAAAGCTACGGCTCAATTTAGAACATCAGGTAGCTGCATAAAGTTAGAACAAGACTTAATCATACAGAAAATCTTGAAAATTTATCTATTACAGAGATTCCTACACTTCTCAAATCATTCAGAATTGACAAAGAAAGGATAATCTGAGCCGGATGCAACTTTGGATCAAATTTAGTATTGGAATTCATGTTAAATTTTTTCACCTTATATCTTTTGAGTGTGGCTATGAATATCACAGAGTCACTGTTCCAGAGTTCTGTGGAAATAGTTTTCTATTTACTCCCAACTTTTGCAAAAAATACACACATGATGAGTACTTGCATCAATATGGCACGATTTTATGCTAGTATTTTCTCAGTAAAACAGTTTCCATTTAGTTACTTGGGGAATTGTAAGGCAGCTGGAAAAAATATTTGAGCATCACCAAAACCTCATCAGGCATCAGGCATGCTTCAATAGCTGCTGCATATTGTAGGCAAGACATGCAAGGATCTGCAAGAAAGTTGTTGGTTTTTTGTTTTGATTCCCAAGACTGGGACAGACTTGGGGCCATCAAGATTTTACTAACTGCGTAGGTTCAAAAAGTGCTTAGGAAAAGCAGATGTTAACAGTGAGAAAAGTACATTGCTCAGGATCTTCCTGATGACAGGAGCCTTACTTCATAGATCTTCAAAAGATTGCAAAAGTATAAAATCTTAATCTTAGTAAAAAAGGGAACTTTTTGTGCCACTCCTGAAAAAATAAGCTTGCGGGAGTGTGGTTATTTGTTGGTTTTGTTTTGGTTTAGTTTTTCTGAAAAAGCAAAGTTTAGCAGCTGGTTCTACAGAGATGATGATGAAGCACATAAACTATAGAAATCTTTTTATGTGTATGCATGTATAGATTCAGGCATGGTATTGTATCAGTAATGACAGGACTCTCACAGGGTTCAGTGGTGACAGAGACTGAAGGCAGAGATGTGAACCTTTTCTCATATGTGCTTCAGAATTGCAGTGTTGGAAGCAGTAAAGCATGACCTAGATCAAACACCAAGCTATCTCTTAGGCCAACAGTAATGGGCCAGGCACTTGAAGTGAGGCTTGAAGAGCGCAACAAAGGCAGAAATGGAAAACTGATATGCTAACAAATTAAGATTATCCAAACCATTTATTCCCAGTATATTAAAAATTATCTAAAAAGTAGCAAAGCACAAACAAAAGTAAAGTAGCAGACTTTTCTTGCACTATGTATGTATGGGAGGTATGTATTTTGAGCAGAGAGATGTGTATGTAAAGTTATACAAGCTATACAAGTTAACTTCAATTCCTATTGGAGTATTAGTACTGTTTCATCACTGGTATGTATCACATCTGTACTTGCTGCTTGTCTATTATTCTGCCAATTACATCTTAATCTTAAATGCTTTTGCGGTCTATAAGAATATAAAATTTGCATCTACATGGTAAAGGCTAATATAGGAGGTTAACTGACATTAATATACTACTCTTTCTCCTCTCACCATATAATCCTTTTAGAGAAGGAGCACTATGGTGTGAACTAGAACTTTAGTATATGCACTTTCTGTAAGGGCAATTTCAAAATGCCATGCAGGTTAGAAACCAAAAAGCAAGTTAAAGTAATTTTGGATTCCAGTACATTACAATAAAAATCAAAACAACACCCCACGCTTCCCTTCCCCCTCAAAAAAAACCCCCATGCAGGGAAAATATTTCCTTTACTATTATATCGATCTTGAAAATTGAAACAAATTGCCTGCAACTCAAGAATGCATGCATAAACAGAAACTGCCTATAGAGGGGCATATCAGTTTGAGGGCAACAGAGGAGTTTTCAGAATTTTGTAATCACAGTTCCTGAGTAACAGTTTCTTCACAGAAGGAGCTGATTGATACTTGGACAAAAGCGAAGATTACTCATTACAACATGCGTCCTGAAATCTTCCAGATCCAGCTTAGACTGAGACCCAGGCTTGTGTAACACCTTGCCTTGCTGACTACATCAGCAGCTGTGTTACTCTGGTGAAGTATCTGCAGGCACAGAACCAGGAACTAAGCAGCAGAGGGGAGGGGTAGCTGGACAAGCTACTACACAATAGCGAGATAAGAGAGTTTTCATATAGTAAAGGAGAACATGCTTACAAAGAGCAGGCCAAAAAGAAAGTGGCAAATGGATTGCACATGGAACAAATGCAGGTGGCCTGTGATCACAGCAGGCTGCAGAGTCTTCCATTCTGCTCCTCTTATGAGAGTAAGAGACATTTTTAAGAGACATTCTCTTACAGAGATTGTCAAAGGCTTGTATTTCAAAACAGTTTATGCCAACAACATCAGTTTGGTACAACCTTGCAGTGTCTTTATAGTTTTTCTTCACAGCAGCTGTGTCCCAGTTATATGGTCTCAAATTGCATTTCAGGTGTGTTTTTTTGAACATTTGTTGAAACCACAATGAGCTGCTAAAAACCATGAGCAGACATTCTCAGAAGAGTTACATGAGCATACTCTGCACAACCCTGGTTTAGTGCACTCGGTATCAGAAATTTAAGAACAATTAAGGCTGCTGGTGCTGGCCATTTAATGTTGCAAAGAAATTTACTATACAGCACACGGGACCCATCAAGCTTTCTGCTGTGGTGGCTACATGTGGCAGCCCAGCTGAGCAGCTGCAATGCCTTTACACAGCCAGTGGATTTGGCATGCACATTATCCAAGCTTTCCCAACACTTTTAATTTCCAAAGCATTTGTCATTGCCAGATCAGAAGGGTCATTCAGGACAGATTTCTTGCCACAGGCTGGTGCAATAGAACATATTACTTTAACTTTTATTCTAATGAAATAGTAAAGGAGATTTGGCAAAATCAGTTATGTACTTTACCAATGAAGGGTTCCAAAGAGGATTTGTAAAGACAAATGGAGAAGCAGCGTTCCAAAAAGATGTGAATGATAATCTGGAAGAAGCTGGTCCATAGCAAAGAAACCATCAGGGTGAAAAAGGTAAATGCTGTCAAGCTGCAGTGAACTCGGAAGAAGAACCACAAAGTACATCAGCAAGGTCTGTACACTGAAAATGTGTATTTAGCCTTGTGCAGAACAGGCAGAGGTCTCCAGATGCAGGAAACTAACCCCAGTGCTGAACCGGAACAGCAGGAGAACTGTAAAATGAACACAAGTAGCAGTCTGTTTTGACTGAGGACAATTAGTAAAAGATTAAAATGAATTCTTAGTAAGTTTATGTTGCAGATCTAAAATGAAAGGCATGCCTCCCACAGATACTCAGAACCCATGTTTCAGTAACTTAGTTACTAAACTACTTACTTAGTGCTGTATTTCTGTTGTCATTGCACTTCAGATTGAATTAGAATCATAGAATCTTGCTAATTACTGTTTATTTTTTTCTCTTAGATGTCATCTCTTTCTTCTACTTTACCTGAAGTGCACTACCACGGCTTAGGAAAAGAGCGTTAAAACTCTCTGCAAGAACAGGTTAATAGGGAAGAGAACACATAAGGTTTATCATACAGATATGATGTTCCTTTCATGTATTGGTTAGTTTAAAACAAGAATAAAAAATACCTAAATTACTAAGAAAAAAAAAGAAAAATAAAACAATCTCCCCCTTTTCTCTCAGCATCTCTGTCATCAAAAATTTGACAGTAGTGCACATCCAAAGCTTTTATCAAATGAAGCCACTCATCTTTACATTGTTACATCTGTTTTATTGTAAAATACTAGACATTTACGTATTTACTGTGTATGTATTTCTTTTAAAATGTGTAAGTCTTATGTAAATGGATATAAATATGATTTTTTAAAAATAAAATCTATGGTACATGGGGTCTCAGTGCAAACATTTGACAATACAGTGTCAATAATACTGTTTGTATCTTTCCATTCCACCATTTTTACAGTTTTTGGATTGTAACAGTCAAATGAATATGTTTAGCAGAGTTAGAAGCTTCAACATGTTCCTACTGAGGAAAAATCTGTCAATATTTAAAGCTGAACACCTGCCTCTGATGATGTATAATAGAATGACATAACCTGGAACTGAAGCCAAAATGGACCTCTAAACACAAAATGGAAATGTCAGATACCTACAGAGAAGCACCATGATGGCTTATCTCTTAAAAAAACACAAATAAACCCAGAAGAACTATTTATAAAAAAACAAAAAGCAATTTAATAAAACATGATTTGTAGAAAAAAACCAAAAACTTTCTTCTATGTTACCTGCGGACCAAGAAGAATCTTGCTTTACCAAGAGCCACCTTTTCGTTCCAGGATCTTCAAACACCAGCCAGCATTGGAAAAGTAAATCTAATATTTGCGTGGAATCAGATTCTTGTTTCCAGATATATTCATCAAAGAAAAAGAAAGAAAAGAGAAGCCAATCCCCACCATTTCTTCATTCTAACAGGGCATTAGACAGGCTCCTGTCTAACGTTATGCTTTTAGCCAAGATGGCCTTGCTGAGACTTCACAGAAGTCAGTTTTATCAGAGGAAATAACTGAAAGACAGAGTGATTAATATATAGTGTATAAAAGTTTAGAAGAGCAACTATTACCTGCTGTGGCTTTATTTGGTGGTGTTATTGTTGTTTATTCTTTGTTTAAATGGGAAGTTTCAAAGTAAGACCTACTTAATAGTCATTTACCTATTTGCTATTTTTCTGCTGCTTGATCTTAGCTCAAGACCTGTCTTTTAGTTATTTCTTTTAGCAGTTTGATCTGCAATGTTTGCACGTACATAAACATTTGTTTTGTCTATTTTTATTTGGCAAACTTCGGTCAATCAGATGGTGAAAGATTTTTCTCCCCCTATGTCAATAAAAAAAGAATTCAGTGCTATTTGTGTTCATAAGTCTATTGAGTTTGGTACGTGGTAGCATTAAGTTTGGAAACCAGGTGCTTCTCATAGCTAAGCATAAGCACATTTTGGCACTGACAGGGATGAGTGGCGATGGATTTACTGGTGAGAATCTGCCACGAGAGGGAGCACAGATCTTGCTGATGGGTGCAGAGTGCTGGCAGGGTTATAGCACACAACTGTAGAAAGTCAGGGCTCTGGTACGCACAGTTCCTCTGACTTGACCAACATTCTTCTTCTCCCTCAGCCTTCTTTTGGATTATTTTAGTGCAGAATGTCACAAAGTAAAGCAATGCAAACACCACTGTTGGTGGCAGCAGTATCATGTGAATACACATTCCCTCATAAACACCAGCTCTCGTTTTACAGAATTCCTTTTACAGCCCATACTAAAGTTTAGGGGGCAAAGGGGAATGAAGTGTGCTGGGGAAAAGAATGAGCCAGATACTATGACCAGTGTGGAAGTTATCCTGCCCCAGGAGTACAGCACCCTCAAATTACGTATTTCACAGTGGAAGAAAACAGACCAGAAAAATTTAAAATAGTATTATTGTGACTTCAGTTTTGATTTAAGGGTAACATACCAAGTCTCCTAATTCATCCCTGTCTCCCTCATACAAGCTGAAGCTCTACCCTCTACAGCTAGAAACAGTGGTTATGCTAAATGTTGCCTACTTGGCTCCAGCCCTTTCAGTACACTGATAATAACTACTACATCTGCCTGTTCCAGCCAAAATTCAGTAACTCACTGACCATTCAAATCTACCCACTTGCTGCTTCTCTCTAAAAACAAAATTAAGAAAATTACTGCTGTCCTACAACTTGGTAAATGGGCTTGTTCTTCTCAATGGTATACCCAGGTTGTTGGGCAGCAGCAGAGCCATGTACAACCCTAATAACTCCTTCTCCCTTTCTTGAGCTTGGCTAAGACAAAGCATTCTGCAATTGCAGTTCCTCAGCAAAAGCTCCTCTGGAAAACAAAAGTAATGACCATGACGCAATAATTTCCCCACAGTGTACTGCTGCAATAAGGTGCCTTTCTTTGCCTGGGTTTTTGGAATGTTGATGCATGGGACATTGGGCATTTCTGGAATCCTCCACATTACCAGTGTGGTAGTACAGTGAGCACACCTGAACTCTCTCTCCTTCTCTTTTAAAATACAAGTCTTGATCTGAAATTACTCCTGCCAAAATAGAGAGAAAGAAAAAAAAAAACCCCACAAGATTTTTTTGTTAAAAAGAGAACATTTAAAAAAAAACCCAACTCAGGCTTCCTCAGAAAACAGAAGTTATTACAAACATTTTTGTCATGGAGACACCTTAAGAATGTTACTTATTGAAGCGCTTCATAAACAGTTCAGAGGAAAGATAATTGTTTCTTGCTATTATTAATGTAAGCACATAGCCCTTCAGAAAGGTAAGTGCATGCCTAAATATCTATTACTAATGCTGTTGGGGCTTTTGTGGGGTTTTTTTCACCTCCTTAAAAGAAGAGACCCAAACTAGAAAGCAGTTTACTTTTCCTTACAAATGGAGAAACTGGTGTAGGACCATGGGCTATCATTGGGAAAAGTATGCAAGACCTAGGAACTTAATTATCTTCTCCTACATCTATTGCAGGATTTTTACTAGAGAGTTCTTGCTCTCACTAATTATTACCCCTCCCCTACTTTTGCAATTACATGATGGCTGCAGCCAAGGTAATGATAGCAAATATACACAACGTCTCACCTTTAATTGTAAAATAACCAGCACACACCTTGTGAATGTGCCACAGTTTTCTCTGTGGTAAGACCCTTATAGTGTCTCACTGATTTTAAAAAACCCACCCCACTGACAACTCCCAGGAATTCCCCCTTGCTCTGTAACTCTTCAGCACAGGTTGCTAAGTTGTAGCATTGTGAAATGGAAAAAGTCTCTGCAGGCCAGTCAGTTATTTGGCATGGGCCCCCTGTTAAAGCCTTTGTACTTGAATAATTCATCCAGAAGAAAATAATACCTTAAACTAACTGCCACTTCTATAAGAAGTACGTCAAGAACGTTATAAGGACACCTCTGAAGAGCAAAATTATTCCCACTTTTAAATCACCAACCTGTATACTTAGCATATCTACCATAAAGCTTCATTAGCCTTTACCCATTCTTTGCACATTTTATCCTCTGTTCAGATTGTGGTTTTCAGCTACAGCAAATAGCTGAGAGGGAGGGGTACCTTATACAATGACTTGGCAAGAAGCAAGCACAGCACAGGCTCTAACTAGGCTGTTCCAGCACGACTGCATGACCTGGTTCAACATGACTGGCCCAGCTGTCTGCAGTCCCTAGTGAAAAAACCCATGGACATTTTATTTAGTTCTTATATAATAGGTAGAGCTCACAGGGACAAGGCACCACCAGGGTATGGCTCATGTTAAGTGGCACCTATCACCTTTTAGCTCCTACATCAATCTGTTGGTTTATTTCACCATTTTACAGGGATATCATCCTTACCTCTATCCACCACTACATAACAGTATTTCTGGACTCTTTTGAGGACCTCTCTTATACAACGTCATCAGAATTTGTCTATTTACTGTTTCTTCCTCTGGTAAGCACTGCTGAGTTTGAGTAACTTCTCTGCTTTTATACTTTCCTGGGAGCATCTTTTTTTAAAAGGACTTTCACATTTCATGTTCAATTAAATACCTGCAGTTTGAGAAGTAATGTATGTAGAAAGTGTATCCTCCACCCGCTGGCTTGTAGAGAACCCTGTAACAAGTCTGAAATGGCCTGTAAAGTCCAGAATGGGCTGCTTAGTATCCATATTTGCTGAATTTCTTGGTTATATGTATCTCGGCCTGAAATGTTGAGATAACAAAACAAATGTTTTGTTGCAGCAAGAGCACATTCTGGTTGTCCTTATCATAAGGGATACAAACCACAAAAAAAATTTATCAGAAAATGCAATGGGTAAATGCCTGCCTTTATTTAATATACATGGGTTTTTCTGAGTATTACAGTGGACAAATCAAGATTTTCACAGATTTGAAAGCCAGAAATTATTTATCATTTTGCAAAAAAGACTCTTCAGAAACTTATTGAGAAAAAATTATGGAAATCTAATTTATAGCAGAAAGACTTAGGAAAAAAAAGAAATTGAAATTAAGAGAACTAATCTTAAAATTTTTAATTTTAGAAAAATCTAAAAGACAAAAACGTGTAATTTACAAGAACAATTTATGTCTGCAACAATTTTCACCATCAAATTCCTTTTTTGCTGTCCTCTGTTCATAATTTACCTTTCGTAAGCTGCTTTAGCCAAACTCAACTTACTGGTCACATTATAAAATAACAGATTGAAATTTAAGGTTACATGACACCTTATAAGATGGATAATCCAATGACTCCTTCCCTTTAAGACTACAGAAATGTATCAATTCTATTTGCAATTCTTAGTCATCTTAATAACCAGCATATATTGACAGCATGCAGAGACTTTACTATGTGCCAGTGGCTGTGGCAAGATGGTAAAGAACACAGCAAGGTTTCTGCAGTAAAAATATTTAGTCCCAAATCATGACTTGTTTTTAAAATGTGGTATTCTCAACCAAAAAAAGCTTCTTTGTATTCCTGAATAACTGAAATGCTTGTTATTATGTATTATCCCATTTAATTTTTCTTTAGCAGTTCTTCAATGTGTTTAAACACACTGGCATCTTCAATGGTTGGTGTTATCTGAAAAGCAAGAATACAGTACCATGTGATAGTAGGTAAGAATTTCATTCAGAGATTCTTCTAAATTTATACTTCAAAAGCAATCAAGAAAAAAAGTATCTGTAAAGCTCTGAAACATGAAAATCTTTTGGATAATCTACAATAGAAATAAAACATAAAGTACTACCTGAAGTCATGGACCAGTTGCAGAACAGTCAAGAGAATCAAAACCACCATGTTGTGCCTTCGGATGTGCATGTGTGCCTAACTCATTGAAGCAAACATCTCTAACTTACCTTGTATGGCTTTCCACTGATGAGTGCAGAAAGAGCAGAACGTGGAATCTTGCCAGAGCGTGTTTTCGGTAGCTGAGTCACAAACATCCCCTTCTGGAAAGCTGCTACTGGGCCAATGTTGGTCCGAACTCGCTCAACAATCTCTTTCAAAATCTTACTCTCTTGTGTCTTTATACCTAGTGAAGAAGGTAAAATCCTTTATCTTTCCTGAGACTTTTGCAAGTGTTAGTTACATCACTTATCAGTGAATTCTCACCTTGTCTCAGTACACACAGAGCAAATGGAACATGTCCTTTTAAAGGATCCTCCTGGCCCACAACAGCACAGTCTGCCACAGCAGGATGGAAGAGAATACACTGAGGGATAGAAAAGAAAACTAAACTGAACTGATTAACATTTGAGTGAAAAAAACTGTATGGTCATGAACAAAAAACATAGATTTTTTCTTATATTTTGACAGCAAAAGGTCAGTACACCTCAGGATTCCAATAACATGTGTTGAAGATGTGTATATACTTTCATATCTACTCACGCATGCTTTTCAAATGAACAGAAGAAATAAAAACTTTGGCAGCACAAAATAGAAATATTGAATAAACCACAGGTAATTTCCTTACAGCTTTGTGAGAGTATCATGTCTTTGGTTTTGTTAATGAGATCTCTGCTGGAACAAATAACATTTGTCTAACATTATGGGTAACATGGGACTTAAATGCAGGGAGTAAGAACCAAAACCACAGAAGCACTCCTACTACAGACTTATAAAGTTGTATTGATTAATTTTCTCTCTTATTTTTTCATTCTTTGTTATGCTATAAAAGCATAGTTTCAACCAAGGCCAAATACGTGCCCAGCCTCAGCTTGTAGCCAGCCTAGCTCAGCTCACTCTCGGAAACATTAGGTCTCTATTTCCTGAGACAATAAAGGGAATTAAACTAGAGCCTCCCTCCTTCCTACTACATGTTTACACAACATCACATTGATAAAATATCTCAAACTCTTTTTTAGGTTAAAAAAAAGTAATCTTCCAATTAGCCAGCTGAGGTACTCACTTCCTGGAAAACAGTCACCAAGATGTCTCGGTACATACCAAGATGTATGTCACCAAGTCTGGGACAAAGCTGGCCTTAAGATGCCAGCAGCTTTGAATCCTCTTCCAAAGCAACTGGCTCTTTTCAGCGCACCTTGGGGTATTTTGCTGTCAACAGCGCTTTTAGCACTTTTCAGCCCTCTGGACTCGACTGCAAGGACTAACCTGACCCTACACAGAAGCCACATAATGTGATTGTGCTTGTTAATCTATCTGTGCATACAAGGGCTATGTGCTTGCTAATAACTGAACTTCATACACTGTGTTGTCAAAATCAACGGCAGTGGGATGACTAAGTTTTAGGAATAAAGGCACTTTTTGGTTGTTTTTATTAACGAGGAATATCACATTTGCATTGGCTACTCATACAATGCTGTGGGAATGAGAAAGACAGGAAAAGTACAGAGAAGACAGGAAAAAAACCCTGAAAGAATGGAAAGCTGAATCACTGTTGTCCAACTAACAAAAGGGAGGCTCTTGTATGACCTCTTTGTGAAACTGATGGAGGAAGGAACAATTCAAAGGGTCTATGATAACCCATCTTTAAAACAGATTTCACCATCCTTAGGATTTACAGTCAAAACAGGAAGGAGAAACTGGCTCTATGTGTCATGGTCAGTACAACACACACCAAGTAGATTTTATCAAAATAAATCTAGGACTCCTTGTCAGAAGCTATACTCATTTCACAAACTATGATCCTAGAGATGTCCTATGCCAGATAAAGGGCAAATGGAAAACACTGACCTAACAGTAGATGCATGCTCTATCAAAGTACAGAAGCATGACAATTTATGCACAGCTTTTGAAACTGGATTATTTTTCACAGGAATTAAATAGGATGTGCACAAGCTAAATACAGGAGAGTGCACTGGGCTTATCCCAGAATTAGAAGGGCAGAAGAGCCTGCTACAAAAAGCTGAAGATACACAAATGCATTTGAATTCAGGTGCAGCCTACTTTGTTCAAAAGTCATTGTATCCACACTGACAAATCATATAGGAATGAATCTTATGCAAGTCCAAATCCCTGCAGTGTTTCAATGCATCACATACACTTAATGCACTTTGGTCACTTCCAGGCAAGAGCCTCAGTAATGCATTCCATTTCCTGCTATAAATATCCATTTTTTCCTGCTCTAACTTCTTGACCATGGCCACAGAAACCTGATAGGCATATATAACCAAAAAAAAAAAAAAAAAAAAAAAAAAAAACAGGAAAGGAAAAGACAATGAATTATGGAAAAGTAGACTATTAAGTCTACAACCACAGTAAGTACTGTTTTCCACAGGAACACATGAAAAAGATCTACAGTAAACTGACATTACCATCAAATATCACAATTACCTACCAGGCATCAATAGGACTCCTAAGGTGGAGACTTAAGTGTTGCCAGGTTGTTTTGCTGTAGCTTGTTTTTGTCATTCCTGTCTGTCACTTATTTGTAAGTCTTATGGTTAGCTGGCATAGTGCAGTTACTGTAGTATTTTTCTTCAGTCTATCCCAAGCTCTATCAACGTGCCTCTGACTTTTCAAATGCTAACTTCAAATTACTGAAATCAGTAATTAGTAAATACTACTTTCAATATTATCGAACTTTGTAAAACAACAGAAAAGAAGAACAGAAACAGCACGAGACATTTAAAATTGCTCAATAAAAAAGTTGAGGAAGTGAAATGGTTTTCCTGGTATGATCACTGGGCACAAGGATGGATGGCAAATGCAGCAGCAGACAGAAACATGATGATCAGGGAAAGGGATTTCTCCTGCTAATTTCCTCAGTTTCAAGTCTGTTGCCTCAGATAGTCAAGATTTGATTAAGCTTTTTATTTTTTTTCAGGAAGGGGCAAGAAGGGACACCACAGATTTGCAGACCAAACAGAAGGATGGATCAACACAAGATGAGGTTCCCATAACGGCCACCATTCACTGACTGGCCAGGTAAACCACAACATCTACTGCATTACAGTAGACATGGAGCTCCAATAATATTAACAGATACATTCGACAGAGGAACTAATTGTTTGGAACATAACAGAGCTGAAACACTTAGTCAAAGCACTAAGGAAAAACTTGTTAAGCTTGTAATGCAGCTATAATGTAAATGTAGATAACATACTTGCTCAACAAGGTGATTGCCAATTACATGGTGATTCAATGGACCTCTAATTCTGTATTTACTGATCTTACTGAGGAGCTAATTGTGGTCTTCTTAACACTTTCTGCTTTAACTAGCACTTTGCAGTGCATGTATTAACACCACTCTTGGTTTTTAGCTTTGTTCAAAAGGTGAATAGAAAAGCTTCTAGAATGTCACAGTGATGGCACATTATTTGTTTCTAGGGGAAAGACCTAATTAGCAGGGAGAAAAACAGAGACACTGAGCTCAG
This sequence comes from Callaeas wilsoni, assembly GCA_013398955.1. Classification (NCBI taxonomy): domain Eukaryota; kingdom Metazoa; phylum Chordata; class Aves; order Passeriformes; family Callaeidae; genus Callaeas; species Callaeas wilsoni. The sequence continues at coordinate 71,780 of VWPU01004329.1, read as the reverse complement.
TACAATGGATCCAAAGGTAATACAGCAGAAGAGGTGATTCAATTCATCACTTGTTACAGCAGCTTCAGACTCAGGCTAAAGCAAAGAAAATGCCCAGCTCTGCCCATGAGTAGCAGATCAGTAAGGGGTGGGGATGAGATTCCTGCTGTGCTTTAGTAATGCAACACAAAAAACTACTTCTAAGGGAAAGAGGTTTAAGCAGACTGAAAGCACCTTTATATCTCCATAGAAGCAAGTCAGGGCAGCAGCTGTTTCAGCTCCCTGGCTGACCAATCCTTGATGGATTAATGTTTATGTGAATTTGTTCACTTCTGTGTAATCAGAATTTCTTCTATGGTCTTCTAAGTTTTCTAGCCTTCAAAATAAAATAGTCACTAGATTAACAGATATTATAAACCAAAAAATGACTCACAGATTAGTTTCTGATTCAGTGAAGTCAAACTCAGAGTTCTTAAAAGCCTATTTTTCTCTTGTACATGCCCAGCACACCTTTTCCTATACTCCCTGAATAAGCAATTGATAGGTCATCAGGGAAACTTGTAACTGGCAATCAATCACAGTGATTCCAGAAATGTAAGTGAGCAATGATATGAAATTCAGATGCTATCATGAAATTCACTGTTTTCAACTTTTTTGAGTTGCATAGGTATTACATTAATGACTTTCAATTTAACAGCAGGGGTTTTTTTTACAGAAATTTTCATTGTTCATTTAGCACTGATCATACAGAAAGAGACAAAACAGCTGTCAAAAAACTGTGAAGTCTTCCAATCAAGAAAATGCACTGAATGTGAATCTCTGAAAAAAACAAAATCAGCCAACACTGAGCGTTGTATTTCAGAAAAAAAAGTTTCTACTCCTAAGTAACTACAGTGGTTGGTGAAACTACCTTTCACACTGACACAACACTATCTTAATGTATTCCCAAATAAATACATTATTGAAGCTAAAAGGTATGCTTCCCATACTGCCACACTGCCCCTTAACTCCACCTTCAAACACCAAATTATGCCTGCCTTACCAATCCCATGGTACAAACTTTAGTCAATTTAGTATTGCCTAAATTTGTTACATTTCTGGAAAGCATCTTAATAGGAAGAACCTGAAACAGGAAATGTTTTGGTTAAAAGTACCCATGGAAATGCAAACAAAACAAGCAGAAAGAAAATGAGCCATCTTTCTGTGTGAGATTTTGAGATGTGAGATATGATAAATGTGGTATTTTCAGTCTCAGTTTGTTTTATTCATCTTTCACTCTTCTATTTTGTTGTCAGGCAATGCTAACCTCTTCAATCGCACCTGCTGAAATTCTGTGTCCGGCAACATTGATCACATCATCAGCTCGAGACAGGACATACAGATAGCCATCTTCATCCATATAACCAGCATCCATAGTATCATAATATCCCTAAATACAACACAATGAAAAATAAACTCAGAAAGAGTACTAGGAATATTCGTTAATTTACCATGAAACAAAAAAAAAAAACAAAAAAAACCTGTTTCAAATTATATATGCTTTTGGTGCTTGAAAGATTTAATTCTGTAATATTTTTCACCATTTTTATGTCATACTGTCCTGTGCAGCTCCCTTTCCAGAAAGGTTTTGTTGTCTTTATTAATAGAGAACACCAGAAAATAGATAAACCCTGACTTTTTTCCAAGTCTGCTTACTTTGATCCCTGACAGCTTGGAGAAGGACATTGCCTGGATCTATACAAGGAGAATGGAATTGCTGCAATATAATGACAGCTGTCAAATTGCTCCTAAATATACTCCTGTTTGCTGTATCCAAACATACACTGTCATCATGATGCAATTGCATACTAAAAATAAATTGTGTGACCAATTCACTCATTTACTTTCATTGTGCCAAATCTTCCATTTTGAACATTTGTATAGGGCCAATCTACCTATTTCTACAAGGAAAGAAGGAAGACAATCCTTGGATAGTTTGTCTGACAAGGAAACGTGCAGCAAAGAGGCTCCAGTGTATTCAGAGGCACAGTGGACAAATGTGTATTCTGAAATGGTACCAAGTTGCCATGGCTGCATGCCAACAGGAGGAGTGTATTTGAAGCTGTGCTGGTGTAAAGTTGCAGGTTTATATCTTAGATTAAATGACATAAAATGACTTTTGGTTTGGAAGCTGATGGTTTACTTCTTCTGTTTCAGATCTTAAAAAAACCAACAGCATACTCAAGAGCTGAAAATACGTGAAAAAGGATTTATCTTGAAATGGTTTTAATTATAGATACATATATCAAAGATCTCCAATTAAATTATGAGAACTTATGATAAACTGTTTCCCAGGTTAAATCTATTATCGTTCAGTTCTGAAGCATTACCAGAAGTTTATATAACTGATTTCATAATTCTTACTGGAAATTTTTGGAAATATAACTTCTGGAATGTTTCTTGGTTTTCCCAAAGACCTGAGAATGCTCCAGGAGGCAAAGGCAACCTTGAATTGAAAAGAGCAGAGAGAAGTAGTAAGAAAAACAGATATAAAAAATATAACTCGTGCTGTCCATTCATACTTTGTTTTCACATAATCATTGTCTGCACAACCAGAAAACAGTTCAGCTTAGTAATATGCCGGTAACAGATTAAAAAGGCTATATATTGTTGTCATCAAATCTATATAGCTCTGCATGGTATCCAGACCTTACCTTTTACATAATACAAGCACTGCAGTAAAATAATATTCAGCCCAGTAAACACTATATACTGTACTATAAATATGTTAACAGCATTCAGCTTTCAACATTTCTAAGGATTAAGTATCTGTCAGAAATTTGTGCATACACACTATGATACAGGCAACTGCATTATTATAGGTCTCCCTTTCTCTAACACCCATGCACACTCATATATGCATAGACGGATGAATTATCAGACACATAGATCTTCAGTTTCTGTAAAAAAGATAAAACTCAAAGGACTTCAATCATGAAAATGTGAATAAAAATGCGTTTATATTTAAACTGTGCATAATACTATTGGAAATGCTGGAGAAGTTCTGTGAAAGTATATTGATACAAGTCACTAATAGAACCTTCTAAAATAATTGTACTTAAAGTTGCAAAATTCTGGATTGCTTTATTAGTTGAGCTTTGAATGCATACTAAACACCTTTTCTTCAGTCAATGATATGGGCATGAGAAAACATGGGACACTTCACACACACGTCTGTCAGAAGAAGAGAAGCTGCAGAAGCCTCAGCTAACAAAGTGCTTGTTTCTTTCTTCAAAGCTCTGACAGGGTCAAACACAGACTTCTTTAACTGCCTGAGAGATATATATTCAAGCGTATCAACTCAAGTTTTATGAAGTTTACCCCTAATAACAGAGAGAGAATGATCAAGTCAACAAACATACTTATTTAGATAAAATGATAAATGCACCATACAGATTTTACTAGCATATGCCTGCATTGCTAACTAGCAAATATTTAGCCATAGATATTTTATTTTCTATTGATAGTATCCCTCTGACACCAGAAGGCAACATCTCTAGCAGTGAAACAGTTCTCTGTAGCAAAGCAATTCTGGTGTCATTACAAGTCTCCTATGATGGTCAGTCACAAGAACAGGTGCCACCAGCTCTGTGACATGTACATTTCTAACATTACATTTACAAAAAGAATAGTTATAGTTTTAGAGAGAAAGAGAGAGAGAGAGAGAGAGTAAGACACTTTAAAAAGAAATCCTAGCTATGGTAAAAACAGTACAAACTACCTTGAAAAGGCCGTATCATCCAGTAATGATTTGACTTCCTGATTTTTAACAATCCCAGTTTTTTCAGCTTAATTCAGCTCAGCTAGTGTAATAGAATATACTGCTATAAAAATTACTGCTTTTTCTCTGAGGGTTCTGGCTCAACACATCTCATACACCACATTCCTTGAAAGTACAGTTAAGGTACGGCCAGAAATGCCAAGACACTTCCCAGGTATTCCCCCAGGGTTCAGAAGGGCAGGCTGGCTTCTGCCCATCTGGAAGAAATTCACTGCCCTATTTTAAGCCTTGCAAGCTTAGTAAGCATCTCTGTGATATAAAAACATGACCCGTGGAGTGTTTGCCTTGGAAAAAAACATTAGAAAAACAATATATTGATCCTGGTGTTTGTGTATGCATGTATTTAAAAGAAAAAAAAAAAATCTGTTGTTTAGATTCAGGAAAAGCCACCAGAGAATGGCAGTTACTATGGTTGTTGCCTGGTTGCTAATAGCACAGCAATTCATAACAGCCTCAGTCATTGCAAATTTTGCACTTTAAATTTATTTAGCAGTCTGAAACATCTCTGTGATGGGAAAGAAAGTACAATTCATATTGATTAAGCCCTTAATTTCCCCACAGTTCTATTCAGTACTTTGCAGTTAGTCACTGAATAGAAAAAAACAGTTTTATTGCTGAAATTAGAAAAGCATTTTCCTTTGTCATTGTTTAGAAATCTAAACGGAGAAGTGTGGAACATATCACCAAAAATACAACCCTCACTTTCACTATTTGGTTTTCTTGTCCTTGTTCAGATTATTTTTTTCAGATGGGGAGACCAAAGGTGTCCCATGTTCAAGTTTGGTGGGGGTTTTTTTGCTTGTTTGTTGGAGTTTTTTAGGAAAACACAGGTATCTCTACAGCACATATCAGAGCACAATACAGATAACATCTGAAAATCTGCATCCATGGCTTTCTGTGAAAGATTACTCGCAGTTAGGACCCCATTCATCCACTAAGCAAAAAGTGAATGTCCTCTTCCATGTGTCAGTCTTTCAGGCACAATAATTCCAGAGCAATGGGCACATACAATTCCTTGATTAGAGCAGAGTTCTTGGCATCACGACTGAGTAGAATTTCTAGGTTCTGTGCAAATGCAAATTAATAAAGGTAGAATTCAGCTTGCCAGAACATAATTACGTGTATTGAAATTTTGTCAGGACATCAGAATTATAATGTCCAGAGCAAAATATACCTCCAAATCACTGCTGTCAGTGGGAATGCTGCCATAAATTCCAAAGGGAGCAGAACTGGATCATAATTACATACAAGGAGCCAGAAGAGATAAAATGAGACAGTCCAAAAATAACAGCAACCTGTAAACAAACATCTCTTGCTTTTCTCAACCTCTCCATAAAAAAAAGGAACATTTTGAGATGTTTGATTTGGGTCTTTTCGCCCTAGAAAATGTAACACACACCCACAATAACTCAGTATTTAAAAACTGTTGCCTCTTTGTCTAAAAACTGAGTTGATACTTAAGATCTTTTGGAGCTATTTTTACTAAGAGGATATATTGACCAAAAATGCCAGGTATTCATAAGTAAGCATGATTGCCCCACAGATGGTCTTGCCTTCCTTTCACAAGGGACAGGATCACAGAAGACCAAGACAGGAGGAGGTAGGCTCCTTCATTATCATTTTCACAATATACAAAGAAGTTGCTTTGCTTGGTTTCCCTTTAGGACATATTTACTGTATTTTTGTAGCTATCTGTTAACTTTCTCTCTCAATAACAGCACATAACAGCAGTACAAATTATGCTATTCTCCATTTACTCCAGAGAAAATAAGATTAAAATTGCTGAAGTACAAGAATACAGATCCAGGCCTATTTCTCATTTAAAGGTTGAAAACATTTAAAACAGCATCAGGGAAACCAGGCAAACTATGTAAATTAATGATTTAAATCATATGGGTTCATTCAACAAAGATTCATTCTGGTTACATTTTACAAAGATAAGCAGGTAATTTCATCATAAATTGGAGAGACTAAGATGAATGAGCTTGACAGCACCACAAAAAAACTCTGAAATACTTTAACAGTAACTATTTTCTGGTAGAGAATTTTAAATGACAATCATTATTTGTTTTTTAAAGCATTGTTTCACAGTTCATTTATTTTTCATACAATGGTGGTTGACCTTTCACAGAACAGTCCACCTTTGGCTTAGCCCAAGAAACCTGACTCCACATACCACATCCTTTGAGAATGCCACTCATCAAAATGGTCTAAGATTCCTTGTTAATGGAACCACGAAATTATAGACAGGGAACTCAATAGAGCATTTGCACAGAAAAGCAGATTTCTGAAAAGAAATAAAAAATGATTTGAGACGTTACCTTGCTGGAATTCAGAAAAGACATCCTTTTATTTTATGGTAGACAATGATACTCAGCGGCTGTTCATTACAGCCAGTCAAAGCAAACATAAGCCACTGTTAAATGAGTTTGGGCTTCAGAATGGAACAAAATAATCTTGACTGGCAGCTATAATTATCACTCAGCATTTAGGTAGTCCTGTGCATAAACATCACTCTTATAAAAATTTTTGAATGCAAGTTTGAAAGGCATCTGGAAGCTGTTCCAGACTCTAGGAACAACACCACAGGAAAAAAGAGTGGAGAAGAGTAGAGGATCTTGAACGTTCATCAGTCTGCATGAAATATCATTTTGTTAGCTGAAAGGGGTCACAAAAGTAGTTGATCTCAGTGCGGATTTTGCTTTAGTGGGAAAAGAGAAAAAGCCATCAAAAACTAGTGAAAGTGCTTGGAAAAATTTCAGAGTAAGGAAAGTTTAAATGGTATATACATGTACTCAGCCAGAGATCTGCTAGAAAAACCATGTCTGGACAAATTGCTCTCACATTGGAAGACCTACTTATTGTTTTCTGTAAAGGAAAAAGACAAAGCTGATAAACATGGAGAAGGCTGTTGGGAAGATAAATCTTTTGCACAGGTTCTTTATTTAAACTGACCTTCCATATAACATAGGCTGAAAGATGCCATCTACTAAATTCTGCCTCAACCCCACAACTTCTGGTTAAAATAGATATCTAAGTTGGACCTAAAAATTTCAAAGTAAACCAGCATACTCCCCAGAATTTATTCCAATGTCTTAATACTTTCACGGCTAAAACAATGTTATTTCTCATCTGAATGCATCTAGCTTCAGCTTCCAATTTCTTTATGCTAGATTAAACAGCCATCTCTCAGAGATTATTTTGTCCTCTGAGTATTTCCTGGCCTTGAAAAAGTTACTATTTTAGTTATCTTGGGTGAATTACATACCACAGGTTTTCATACCACGCAGATTCCAGCACTCAGGTCACTCTGATTCATATTTTCCTCAAAATCCAGTCACTCTCTCAATAGTCTTTTGAAATACAGACGTAAGAACCGAGCATAATGCATCAAGGGATGTACTAACATCACATCCACAGACAGTAATGTTGACTCCTTTTCAGTTTCCCTACTGAATAACAAGGAATTATACTGCCTGCTTAGTTACACTAGCAGTTACCTTTCATTCAAAGATCCTGTGTATCCAGAGGTTTATCCACTGTAACATAAAAAGCTCCTTTGAAAGTCACTGCTTTCTAGGGCCCTTCATCTTACAGACTTAGCAAATTTTCACTTTACCTAGTTGTATAGCCATTGCTTACAAGAACATAATGCCATCGCCTCCTTTTCTTCCTGGGCAGTGGGAGAGCACAAAGAAAGCTGTGACTTTTCCCATGAGTGTATCCCAGTTAGAATGCCCAAATGTTGACCCATCGAGTCTTACAAGATCTTACTTTATTTTTTTTAAATGAAATACCAAGGTACTACAGTGCACTGCAAAAGATTACATCTTTTTCTTTCCCTTTTCTTTCCTTTAAGCTCTCTTGGTTAGCATTCTATTGAGCATTTTAATGATTACAATCCTGGCTTCAGGTTGCTTCATACTTCCACACAGATACCGAATTTTTTTTCTATTGCATTGTAAGAAATATTGAATGAGTAAGCCTTTTTATGGAACATTTATTTGCTCTCTAAATGCTCTATAAATATTGAACACATTACCACAAATAGGGGAACTGTCAATTGGTTGCTTAGTTTTGAACAACACCTCTTCCACTAAAGGATATTCACTCTGAGGTATTTGCTTTGAAAGTACAGTCATATTTCTCTTTGGCTAATTTATAATGTATAATCATAAAAAGTTGTGAATATACCATTAATATTTCTTTATAAATATTGACTATTTAAAATTTATCATGAATAAATATTTTTAAATGTATTTTAGGTTTTACAACACTGTACATAAAGTTTTGCATGATTTTACACGATACAATGGAGTGGGTCATCATTCGAAACATTCTAACTCTTATAGAACACTTTGATTTTTCTTCCTCTTTCTTCACTAATTCCAAATCCACAAAAAAAAAAAAAATTCCACAACATTAGTAGTTTACAGAGCCTCTCACACAGCCACTTTTCTTAAATGCAATTCAACCAATGCAACGAAAGCATTTCAGAATCACTGTATGATGTAACTACATTGTCTCACCTCCTGCTGAATATGGAACATATTTATGTGATTCCATGCAGTGGAGATGGCTAAAGCAAACTTGTAAATACTTGCCCTGCAAAACTCCATTATTATGGTACAAAATTAACTATACAAACACTAGAGGAAGTGTAACTAGGGTCTAGCAGCAAATTTACTGACAGTCACTACTGTCTGGAAAGAATGAGCACAAGGCAAATGTAGTCCTGTTGAGAGTGAATATAAAGAATAATGCTAGCTAATGAGACAGTGCTGATGACTACTTCAAAAAAATAAACATAATGGGTTTGTGATATTTTTAATGTACTAAAGTAAAACTGGAATTTAAATGGGATTTCTCTTTGTTGATGTTTCTTATAACAAGAGACAACCTAGAAAATTCTTATGGCAAATCAGAATTACATATACACACACACATTTTCAAGTGTGCATTAGTTACAGGCAGGCCAGAACAATGCAAGCAGAAGCGTGTCACTAAACCAGTCTGGTCTTGGTAATGGAAATGGAGGTCACTGCTGCTATCATTTTCACTTCAGAATAAATTCTCAGAATCTTTCATGTCCAAAAATTCTAGCTCAAAAAAAAGCACATATAAATTTAAAAACAATTCATACAAGCCCACCTTCATGATCTGCAGTTACCTTCATTTTCCCTTGTCCTTCCATCACAAATGTGACACTGCTTTCAATTACTCTATCCTGAAAGACTTGTGAAATCAGAAATATTATTGCATTGTCCAGGTAAACTAGTACATATGAGAGTTTTTGTCCAAGAATAATCTGTCCAAAGGGCAGAGATAATGGTTATAGGAAAAAGAACCCCACGAAACAGGTATCAGCTGGCAGATAGGTAAAGAAAAGAATGTACTTGGGGCAGCAAGATGGAGTAATTTGATGTAAGAAATACCTTTCCAGAGTATCTGACTCCTGCAGGATGAAATTAAAATTTAAAGCTCTGCTATAAGAATAGATATTTTAAATACTGTACTTTGAACACTGCAGGCCTGGAGCAGCCCCAAATAGTCTTTACCAGGAGTTAGTCTGGGATTAAAACAACCAGGAGCAACAGTTTAGCACTTCTGCACAGCTGGCATTGTAAGATGTGCATGGTCACTCTCCTCTCCAAGAAATACTGAAGAATATTTCTCAACTCACCCACGGTGCAGATGAAGCAAACCCTTGTGTTTTTTCATATTTTACTGCTGAGTGTATAATAGAGTAATAATCAGAACTGTCCTGACTCCCATATTTTCTTCGAACTACAGGGGGACATGCTCCTGGGGTGACAAACACTGCTAGTAACAGGGATCATCCCCACTATTGTAAAGGGTCTATACATGTAGAAGACTGCTGAAGAGAGAAATGGCTTCTTTGAAGGAGGGCTTTATGAAACCTTGCTCTAATCAAAACATAAAAACAGTTTTACAGCTAAATAACTGCTTAGATGAATGAAGCAGAAGATAGAAAATATGATGCCTTAACCTAATGACCACTGATTTCTTATGACCAAAAAGACCAACTAAACACAGCAGGAAATTGTCACTTACTAGAAAGAAACCTCACACAAATTGCTAAGACACTGTAATACCCTAAAATCAATTTCTGTTTTAACAGATCAGAGATTCAAATGCTGGAATGTCACACCTGGCCCCCAAAGCTCATCAATGCCTTTGTTGTGTTTTCCTGGTTTGTGGTTTTTTAGTACTTTTTATGGTCTTTTTGGAGGTTTTTTTAAGCTGCAAGAATGGATTTTAAGCAATTCTATCGTCTCAAAAGGTAAGTCAGAAAAAAGGCTGGAAGAGGGGTGATAGTTAACCTACCTCAGAATTAGTTTCCTATCAACTATTTTAATGATACAATGTAATTTTTTTGCCCCTTTTTCAGAATGGCTATTAAAATAAACATAGACATGATAAAATAATAGTATTCCTGTGTGATTACACTTTCTTGAGTGACACATTGCAAAAAAACCCCAAATCAAACAAAAAAACTCCCCCTTTTCATTATCAATTTATTTGATTGCAGCAAAAGTCATGCTGAGCAAGATAAAACAAATGAAACTACAACAACAAATCAATATATTAACACATTTTTAATCCCTTGAGAAAATATCTAAATGTGGGGCAACATTAGGGAAGATAAATTCTGGCTAGAAGAGTAAAGACATTAACCCCAAACAGAATCTTCTAATATGGCAATATCACTCCTCACAGGCACTGAAAGATAGTAAAACTCAAAAATGTATGCACACATATTCCAACATTACCTGTTAGTATATCTTTCAACTTGTTTGGCAGAGTTGCTAAAAATGGAGTTTATTCCACTCCTCTTTTGGCAGATAAGACTAAATACCTACCCTAAGCTAACTGTGCCACTCCTGCAGGCACTGGAGAGACATGAAAACATCCAGAAGGTGATTTATTCCATCCTAGCTGAATAACTAGGCATGAATAATATAATGAATAATAATAACTAGTCTGAATATCTAAGCAGCTAGGATCAATTTTCTTACAAAATACCTTTTCTCTCTCCATTGATTACAAGTCTATGTTTTATTACAGCTTCAGGCACTACAGAGGTGAGAGCTTTGAAAGACAGTTTTCCACCCTGAGCTGGGTTACTGATACTGCAAACCAAAGCCTGTAAAAGGTTGGAGCAATTTTAAGAATTTGTGCTTGGTAATGGAATGCATGCACATACTCAACAACAGAATGAATGCAATCTTATATGTGTCACAAGAAAACTACGCCTAAATAAGAGTCTGCTGACTCGGGGGAGATCATGTGAGCACTTAAACCTACACCTCTGTGTCCTGTAACACAGGAGAAGATGCTGAGAATGAGGCACGGTATAGGCTTCATCCTGAAAACACACATCTGCATTACACAGTACAATAGCTCATGTGATACTGCTTTAGTCTCCACAGTGGTCTAGTTACACCAGACCAGCTGAGAAAAAGCCTCCCCACCTCGGCAACTCCTCCTCCCACGCAAGCACCGCACCAGTCCACCTACGCTGTTAGCGCTGCACGTCTGCAGCTCCAGTGCCTGCAGCTCCTGTCCCTCACCCAACTGCAATCACAATTCATCAAAACAGGTACATCCATCCCAATGCTTCAGCTTTTGACAGATTTTTAGTTCACTGAAGGTTAATACTAATCTTTGTATTTCCTTTCATTCATCTAAGCAAGCAGTGAAGACTCTGAGCTACCACAACTCTCCAAAAATCTACCACAGAAGAAATGGATGAATACATTTCCTTTGGGACTTGTATTTGTTGGCAGCCAGAAAGTGTTTAGAGCTAAGTTATTTTCTGTCACTGAAAAAAAGAGGTGGTTACAGCTACCGCATTCATCACAAAGCAGGTGTCTCTCCCTGAGGAAAAAAAAACTGTTTGAGGAAAATGCCATTTGCCTAAGAGCCTGTAAAACATCCAGAATACAGAGCTGGCATGGGCTGTAAAGAGCAGTAGCCTATAGAATGTTACAGGAGTAAGGGAAATGTGCCAAGAAAGGTGTACTTTCAAAAAGAGTATTGGAGTTAATGGAACTCATCTGTCAGGAGTCTGGTAAATGGTACTAAAAATCACCCACATGATGCAGGGGTTTGGGGTTTTCTAGTTTGTTTTTTTTTTTTTTCTTTCTTTTTTCTTTTTTTTCTTCTTCTCCTGGGGTCCTTTCCTGTATGTGTTTTGTCCAAGTACTGCTACAAATGAACACTCTTTCATGCAAAGCACACACAGAGGCATCTTGCTTTTTTTTTACAGAGACCAGAAAATACATGTTCTCCCTCTAAGACTGTGCATTAGCTGGGATTAGGAGATAGTGAAAGAAGAAGCAGCATCACACCTGTAAGCCAAAGCATGTCAATCTGTACTGCTGTACTATTTCACTAAACTGAAAGATATAACAGTGAAGGGAATGATTCAGTATCTTGCTCATACATCACAAGAGGAAGGCATCATCCTGTGCAAACATTCTGGTAATTAAGAAAACAGTAAACTTTGCTGTAGTTTAAGAAAAAAACCCAGCAATCCACACTCATTCGCTCACACAATTTCATCTGCAATTTTTCAACACTAATAGACATAAAACATTCTGGGAGTTTGGTATCAGTGTCAGAGACAGACATGCTTTTCAGTCCTCATTACTTCAATTATTCTGATTTTTATATAAACTTTAGTCAAAAGACAATCAACCCATGTAGGAAGTTTCTTCTAACTATAAGATCTTTATTTTTCTTACTTTACCACAATATTTCCCAAAGTCTTTGCCTTCACTGGTTTCTTATTTTCATCCAGAATCATGACTGTAAAAAAATAACATAGGAAGGAAACTCAAATTTAATAGTGTATTTTTAGGTGGAAGAAAGTGTCTTTCTTTATGGATATCAATTTATGTCACTCTTCAGAATGGCAATACACCAAGCAACAAAAGGAATTAAGTAATTTGGGAGTGCCAAACTGGATAATCTCATGACTTTATTAACATTCATCCTTAAGTACAAAAGGTCTTAAATAATTCTTAAATAAAAAATAATTTCTGCTTTGGAAGCAGAAATAGTACAAAGTCCCCAAAGGGAAAAGCACAGAACTAAAAAGTAAAAGAAGCTTTCATACTGGAAAATGTAAACTTCCACATAGCGAAGGATCATTAAGATACATGACAAATATTAACTGAAAATATGTCAGCAACACAAGCAAGAAATAACAATCAAGATGACTGAAGTCTAACCCAGTTCACGTGAGAAATATTATTAGCAGTAAATAAGTATATCTGGTCTTCAAAGGTTCTCAGGAGTCTCAGAAAAATACCCTTCAGCTAACAAGGTTTATTGTAGTCTAGTACAAAGAGATCAAGTAACTCTTGAACTACCCAAAGCTGCACAGCAGGGTAATGCTCAAAGTACAGGACAGAATCCAGACTTTGCAAATGAAGCCTTTTCCCTGGATGACACTGGTCCACCACCTTCAGTGAAAGCATCCTATCATGATACTGAGATTTCTGAGGAAATCATCTGAAATAGCCTCTTTTGTGCAGTTATCTGGGAAATTAAGCTACTATAACCATCCATTGCGTCTCAAGGTGTGGGCATAAGAAAGGAATGACAGATACCAGCTTGGCCTATGATAATGAAATTACATAAGGTGAAGCAACTAAACCATAGAAAAACAGGGAGGGAAGACTTTGACAGACTGGGCTGATAAAGATTACATGCTTTTTGAAGCCTGCCCAAGCAAAGAAAGCAATGTTCAGCTGTATCTAAATCTCTACAAATAATCTTACATTCTGTATGACAAAGTTCCAGAGGAAATGGGTGAAAGTGGATGGCAGACTTCTGACTAAAACTCTGCTAAGACTCATATGAGTAATATCATATCCTACTTCTTCAAAGAACAGCAACATCTGTAATTTACTACTTCTGGCTGACGCTACTCCTTTGAAGATGATGGTAATTTTAAAGTAACTGAAGAGCCTGCTGGAAGCAATGGCTCAGCACACAGACACAAGCAAGTACACAAGGCCAGTTTTACAAAGACCCCCTTGTGTAGCTGTCAATGTTTTCTCTGCTATTTTTACGATACTAAGTAAAATCTAATCAGTTCACTATAACTGTTTCATCAAGGTACCAATCCCAGTACTTAGTCTTCTTGAAAACTGAGTATTTCAATGTAGAAAAACTTGGGGAAGTGAGATATTATGCTGCTCTCTCTTGAATTACTGAAGAACTGACTTGATTCTTCAGTATGTAGGACCTGCTGAAAACTATCTGCAAAGGTTCAAGTAGATCAAGGGAAAAGCACAGTATAATCTCCAATTTAAGGCAACAGACGTAGAAATTAATATAGTATCTTGACTCACTTTTAAATGCAATTTGTGCCACTGCGCTTTGATATCAGAACTTTTATTCCCTTTGTTCTTAAAAATCAGCAACAAATCAGTTTCTTTTTAGCAATATGTAATAGGAAAGAATTTGTATGTGCTTAAAAAAAAAAGTAGATCTTGCAGCTTAGTATTTATATTGCAGCATGTCTTTACCAACCATTAAGAGTTGCATGTATAAACTAAAACCACAGTATCTATCTTCTCACTGGCATAAGGATGTGCTCTAATAAATATAGTAACAGCAGGAAAATAACATCAAACAGAAGCAAGTTTGCTGGATGACAGCAAGACAGCAGCCAATACAGAACAATTTTTAAAAATCACTAGTTTATGAATAGCTGCATTACAGGACATATTTTGTCAAAGACTGAAAGAGGTAAAGTTATTTCAGTGCTCATTTTTTATTTCCTTTATAAGCTATGCTAAAGACACTTCCATCATTCTCTTTGAAGAAGTTCTTTACTTACACTAGTCCCAATGTTCCAAAATATTTCATCAGAAATTTTTCTATTCTTGCGACTCGTATTTCTTCCTAGTCCTGACTATCATCAGATAATGTGTGTGATGCAATTACATTCTTTCACTCTTTCCTACTTACGAGAACTCTGGAGAAACTTCACGGCTTTGTTTTAATGTTGTTTTTAAGCTATTGCTCATCTTCATGCCATAACTGCAAATATTGAAACTAAGAGCTGCTAAAAATGTTTGAGTGGGTTTTTTTTTAATGCTCACCACTACTTACACATACTAAAAGAAAGTAACAGCTTAGATCTTTCTGACCAATTATGTGAGAACTATTCCTGAAGATCACTTGATCTTTAATGTATTTTTCAGATTTCAAGTAATTCTTGAAAACTGTGTTAAAATCAGGGTTCCCAGGTATTAAAATACTTTGCATTCTTAATCCTGTAGCTGCACCCCTACATGCAAATATCTTCCAGACAATGAGCACCCATCCTTTTCATGCTGGTCCATAGCCTACCATTTCTCCTGGCTGGAAACAAAAATGCTCCACAGGTACTGAAAGATAGTTTGCTTAACAACTCTCTCAAGTTGTATAGAAGTGCAGAAGTGCGTGTAGAAGCATAGATGAGCAATGTGTCAAAGTATGTGCTAGCCTTTTCATAAAATAAAGGCAGAAGTATTTGATCAATTTTCTTGAAGATAACACTGCATTTTTAATTCACAATCACAATCCACAACACATAAAAAAGCAGGAAGGAGGAAAATATGTTAGTAAGACTGTAATTTTCTTTTGCTACAAGATATGACAATTAAGGAGCACTTAATCCGGAATATAAGCAATGTCCTTTCCCAGTAACATTTTTAGCATAGTCTTACCATTATATCCTGGCACTGGTTTTCCTGCCTGTCCAGGTGGAGGTGTTGTAGAGTTTCCCAAACCAATGCAGGAAGCAGTAATTGCGGAACCAGATTCTATTAAGAGAACACACATTATTGTCAGTTAAGGTTGGTTTTAGTTGCATTCAGTATTTATTAGTTCTAAGTTTTTTGATGCTCAGCACATCAAAATTTTAAAAAATTGTCCTAGACAAACGATGGAAGATTTAAAATTCAGAGTCATACAATAAGCGGAGTTGGAAGGGACTCACAGATATCATCAAAGTCCAACTCCTGGCCCTGCACAGGACACCCCAAGAATCACACCATGTGCCTGAGAGCATTGTCCAGATGTTTCGTGAGCTCTGCCAGGCTTGGTGCTGTGACTACTACCCTGGGGCACCTGTTCCAGTGCCCAACCATCCCATCCTCTGGGTGAAGAGCCTTCTCCTAATATCCAATCTATACCTCCCTCAGCTCAGCTTCATGCCATTCCCTTGAATCCTGTCACTGAGCACGAGAGAGAAGAGATTGGTACCTGCCCCTCCACTTCCCCTGTGAGGAAGCTGATGGCCACAATGAGGTCTCACCTCAGTCTCCTTCAGGCTGAACAGACCAAGTGACCTAAGCTGCTCCTCATACAGCTTCCCCTCAAGGCCCTTCACCATCTTTGCAGCCCTTTTTGGGACACTTTCCAATAGCTTTATCTTTTTTATATTGCGGCACTCAAAACTGCACACAGGACTCGAGGTGAGGCTGCCCCAGTGCAGAGCACAGCAGGAGCACAGCGGGACAATCCCCTCCCTTGCCTGGCTGGCGATGCTGTGCCTGATGCCCCCCAGGGCAGAGTTGGCCCTCCTGGCTGCCAGGACACTGCTGACTCATGTTCAACTTGCCCTTGACCAGGACCCCCAGTTCCCTTTCCATGAGGCTGCTCTCCAGCCTCATTCCCCAGACTGTACATTCAGGGTTGCTCCATCCCAGGTGCAGAATCCAGCACTTCTCTTTGTTTAACAACTTTCTTGTCTCATTTCTGCTTACTCTGACAACCTCTTTATATTCATTCCAAATGACCTGATCATGCTTCCATCTCCTGTGTATCTCCTGGTCACACTTGAGTAATGATAGGAGTTCTTTATTCATTCACACAGGTCTCTTCCCCATTTGCCTGATTTCTTGCTCATCAGGATGCATCATTCTTGAGCCTGGAGGAAGTGATCCTTGAATATCAATCAGCTCTCTTGAAACGCTCTTCACTGCAGGATCTGGTCCCACAGGATTCTTCCAAGAAGATCCTTAGAGGCTAAAGTTAGCTCTCCTGAAGTCCATGATTACAGTCTTGCTGCCCTGTTTTCTCCTTGCCCACTACTGAATTCCACAATGGTCACTGCAGCCAAGGCTGCCCTCAACCTTCACATCTTCAAAAAGGCATTACCTCTTTGTTAGTATAAGGCTGAGGAGCACACCACTCCTCATGGGATCCTCCACTACTTGTGTTAGAAAGCTGTCATCAATGCTTTCCAGTAATGCTGACACCTTCCTAATTATCTCCACAGTTAGGCAGCTAGAAATCCTTCCCTCTTCACCTCTGTCTCTTTCTTAAGATACTTAATTTCACATAACATTTTTACACTACCAGAGTTGTTATCACAGAAGAAGAATAAAAACTATCAAGTTATACAACAGAGAGTTTAAGACTGAAAAAAGCCCAGTTGCTCTTCACTCCTCCCCTTTAAGGAAACAATCTACAGAAATTACTTTGAAATGCTGCTGTAACTCTGAGCCATAAAAAACAAAGTGTAGGTGGTTTTAGATATTAGTAGGAACATAGGATGAGACTTTACTTTAAAAACATGGCTTTATCATTCTGAAGATGTCTCAGGTTACTTGACCTGGAATTCATAATCCATGCCACCCAGCAAACAGTGCAGGTTTGTCTCTAGCTGTATATGTATATGTGTATCTGATCAGTATGTTCAAACCTATTTCCAGTATGCTTGCATTAGGAAATTGCAGTAATTTTTGCTGTGAATTTTTTCAACTTCCATAGCATTCATCTGCCACTTCAGAAGCTGTTATGTGACTATTCAAGTGCTTAAAGAAGCAAGAACAAAAACAAACTAACAGACTCTTGTAGTGTTTTTACAGTAGGTGTTAATAAGTAGCTGAAAGTTTAGTATTAACAGCACAGCTAAGCGAGGGCCTAAATACAGCTGTGGGACACAGAATAAAAATTATCAACCCTCCATGCTAATAAAGACAGGCTTAAAAGTTTGCTTTGTTGTTTTCCTAATCCTTCCCTGTTCCATCTTCCACATAATGCAAATTCCCTGCACAATCATGAGGGAATCTTTTCTTCTAACACACAGAACATCCAGGCTATAGTAACAGTGGTGACACAATACCAAAATGATCTACCATACCCCATCCATGATCACACTGAGAAGTTACAGAAAAACAAAATGCATTCCACAGTTTTGAAGTTTCATTTTCTGCATAGTATTTATACTGAAGAATTTTCCTCTTTTTCTTGGAACAGAAAGAACAGTGAATTAGAAAAGATACTAGAACAGATAGTTTCTTTTTTGACTATGTTAGGAGAAGAAGTGGTAGCACGGTGTACATGTTGCTTTACATACTGCACAGCAAGAGCTACAAAACATAGTGCAACAGATCAGGCAAGAACGATAGTCTCCTATCACCAAAAAGTAAGAATTAGGCTTGCTACTGAGAGATAGGCCACACAGCACCCGTTAGCCTGATGTACCATAACACTGGTATGGACTGGGAATTGACAAACATTTCTCATCAAGAGTCTCTATCCAAAGACCCTAAGGGGAGAGGAAGAATTTCTGAAAATTAGTTTGGGTTTGCCTGACTCTCTAGTACACTGCTAATGAAATCAACAGAAACTTGAAAAGAAACTCCATCATACTAATCTGTCTATATTTGTACCTGCTTCTTGGACAACAGTAACTAAGCCTGAATGAAAGTCCATTTATTCTGAAGAATCACAAGTTCTAAAACTTTGTGAAAAGGTCTTTACAATTGTTGCTCTTTCTTCTACTGTCTTATCAATTAGCAATGGATATATCATTTTCGTATTTACCCAGGGCTCTAATCTCTAAGCCGTACATTCAGTTCCCATAGGCTCGTAAGACTTTTTATATACATGGAAAAAAATACAGAATTTTTGGTACTTGGATCAGATAATAATTCAGAGAGGGAATCCCCAAAGCATCTGCTCTTTGTGTTAGGTTAACCATTCCTGAATGCTAAAGGTTCCCTTACAATATAGAATCACAAAGGAGTACTGTCAAAGGACAGCATGAAACTTTGTACTGTAAATTTCTTGGGAAATCCACATGTATCTTTCAAAGATCCTGGCCTGAAATACCAATTTCCCAAACCTATTAAAAAACAACAGTTTCTTTCTAGGACAGCATTTTTTATCACCAAGAAAACAGTCCGAGTTGAAAGGGGAATTCAATTCAAAATCCTCCTGAAATCATCATTGTTCAGAAGAACACAGGATTTTAAGTAGTAAAGAGATCTTTTCCTCAACAATTATGTGTAATACTGTGTGGCCCTTTATTACAGATTTCCAACAAATAAAGTTGCTTATGAATCTTTGCTTTCAATTAAGGTTGGTTTCTTTACAGTTTAAGTCACGATCCATGTGCAGGTTACAAGATTCAGCTCTGAAAAGTTGAAACAGCAACAGTCTGAAGAAGGATAACACTTGTCAAGTGTACATTGTATTCCACCTATCCCTTAAATCAGGTTTCTGCATACATGAACAGACATCACTTACCTGATACTCATTTGTTTAGAGTTGCAGATTCTCTGAAATTAATGCACAGCACCTAGACAGATTTCCAATGCTGAAGACTTTAGGAATTTCCATGTTTTTAATGCAAGGAACAGAAGAGTAGGTCTGTCTTACAGTCTCTTTTGCAAACATTTGCGCATTAACTGTCCACTTACTATGCTACCAAGCTAGCTTGCCCTCCAGCTGTGGAAGGCTTTTCAGGGACAATCAGATCATAAAACCAATTTCCTTTCTGCATAACACCTTACAATGTGACAACGAAACAGCTATTCAGAAGAGCAATGTTTTATACTGGAAGAACAATGTTTCACAACTAGTCTGGTAAATGCATTCAACATCTGCTCTGAGTTATAATGAAAACAATATGGTGCACCTCTGAGAATAATGAAAAGCACTTCATTGAGACAGAGAAGACAGAGTTACTGCGAGACGGCCTTAAAATCAAGGCTGTTCCAGCATCCCAAGTCCCTCGTTATGCTTCTTCCTTTCAGGTTAAGGGCTAATGAAAAAGTCCTCAATAATCACAGATGTGACCTTCTTTGTTTTGTCCCACTCTACCAGTAAGTGAGTGATATTATTATAAAGCTTTTTCGATATTATTGAAATATCCAGTATAAATTGGACAGCTAACGAGCAGTCAGATACATGCACTTTTTTGCATTTGCACCTTGGAAAACAATTCTTATGCCAGAGAAGGTGCTGCTGATCCAGAAGCAAAAAAAGTGCACTCTCCCTAGCATGTGAGTAGCTAGGGGAGTCTGTAAGTGTATGCCTGACTTTATTCATCAGAAAGCTTCCACCTACCCATGTGCCTGACTTGCAGAAGCTGTGCTCTGCCAAATTATGCAAAGCAACAGCTAGTAACTTTTTTGCTCAAAACTGTCTTGCTCATTCACAGTAAACAGTCAAGTTCAATCAAAATAAACAGTTTTGAAATAACTCAGGACTTTTAAGATGAAAATCTACCACTTACTCTGTACCACTTACATTCCTGATACATTATAATTTCTAGACCATATCTCATGTTCCGCAACATAACAGACTGCCATGCTGCTGAAATATTGGCTTTTTTTGGTAGGAAATACTTAGGCAAAACACACTGCATTTTGACCTTAGTATTTGAGCTTGGGCTGTGCTAAGTCGGTAAAGTAAAGCTGCCTGCTTTAAATTTCTTAGGATGCAATGGAGAGACACTGAAAGCATACAAAAGAATTAGGAAGTTGTTATGCAGCAGAAGAAGGAAAGAAGAAAAAGGAGCAACTGTCATACATTAACATATTAATAAATGCTATAAATATAATGCACAAAATTCTCACTGTGACTGTGCTGTTTTGAGCCATTCTTCTGGCAAGGCTGAAGAATGTTGTGGGGAATTAAAGGAATTACAGCAGCAGAAGACTACACTGATAAAATGGTAAGGAGGGTCTATGACGAAGGAAAGCTTAGGCAGCAACTCATTACAAATCCATTCACATTGCAAGAACGTATCTCTGAAGAGAGTTCTTCCATATGCTCCCTCCACACAGTAGTCATTTTAATTATGCCAGAAAGGGTGAATGAAGAAGTCAACAAAGTTACAGCAAAATGCTTTCTAGTATGGCAACTACTAATGGGCATCCTGGAACAGAAAACCACAGTACCAGATGAATTACAGGACTCAAAATCTTCATCACAGTATACCATACTGCTTCCTTAAAATCAAATCAAATCTAACACCTCACAGAAATAGTATGCACTGGCAGTGTCCTGAAGATTCAGGGGCCAGATCATCAAGTATTCATACAGACCTCATTCCCTTCATCCTTCAGTATACAACTGTGCAGAGACAAGAAGTCAGTTTCCCAGTCAATCCTTTATCACTAAAAGCCAAGCAAGCTTCTAAGTCTCTAACTGCAGTAGCAGTAAGTAGCCTCACTCACAGCTTGGATTTAGCACTGTTAACCCTGACAAATCACATCCAGATAGTCATGCTGCAGGTTGGTAGCCAAAGCACCAGTTCGGTCTTATGCTTACTGATGTTGGAAGAAAATTTCAGATAATTGCTTTAGTCTCTGTACAGTACAGCTCAGCCATGCCTTCAGCAAGACCTCAGAAGTATCCATTGTCTAATTTTGCCAAGCTGCTTTCCTCACAGCTTCCCTGGAAGAGATCTACACCAGGATGCTGCATGACACTTCATATTATTAATGTGTAGAAAGACCAAGCACACATGGCTAATGCTGGGTATTTAAGTTCAAACAATCTGATGCTAATCATCCATCAGCACGAAAACAAGGAGATGACACCTGGCCACCATTATCCCAGGGCACTAAAGGGCACAGATAAGGACACCTTGGATAATCCCAATACAATGTGGTGTGTAATGCTGCCACAAATCCACAGCACTGCTGTACCCACACTGTTAGTATATACTGCTATGCCATGACTTTTACCACATTGTAAGAGTAAAGGCTAGTGAAAATTACTTTCAGAGCTATGATAATTATATTCTGAACTTCCCCATGCATTTTACTCATTTCCTCTTCATTTTATTTAAGCTTGTCATCAAATGAAGTAAAATGTAATGAAAGAGCTTACATTTACTAAAATTCTCATCTAGTAATATATTTAGCATGGTACTACAGCAAATTATAACAAAAAAGTGAGAGGAGCCACATGAAGACAGCAATGACTGAAGAATCTGAAGACCTGTAAGTTCTTAAGGATACCTTGATTCAGTTTTATCAAGTGTCAGAAAGAAGTGTGAAATTAAATCCAGTTCACACATAATACACAATTAGATTAGATTAAAGACAGTCTGTCATCCTAAATGATAAAAGGTTTTGCTGGCTAATAGTGAAACTTCAAAAACTCTTTCATGCATTGGTTGGTATTTCATTTCACTCCTTGCTTCTGAGGACTATGACATGCAGCACAAAAATTCTTAAACACTGACTGTAATTATAATTTATTTTTCCTCCATCTGACTGCATTCTTAATTATTCCTCTTGTGAATTAAGCACATGCAGCATCAACACAATAAATACCAGGTGCATACAGAATGACAAAATATGCTAAGTGAGTAGCAGGTGTCTAACTTAGCAAAAACCTTGAGTGTCAACTTTTAGGTGAGCTATGCAACTTTAGTGATTTGTAATCAAGATTTTCACACTTGCCTTACAAGTTTTTCAACTCCTTAAAAACTTAAATAAAGCTAGGGTAAAGAATACGCAGTAAACCAACTGGAAATAATGTCAGTTAAGACTTTCTTGCTTAAATGTTGTTTAGAGAGACTCTCACATCTAAAGCATGACCTTGTCCATCAGGTTGCTTACAATTTAGGTTACATTCATTTGGCAGAAGATCAGAAGAATTTGTTATCTTGAGGTGGGATGGCTTCAAAATATTCTATTTCATGAAATGTTTTTCATCCCACCAACACTCTATAAAACAGAACATAAAACCTCTAGAAGTTAACGGTAAGCCTCCTGGAAAAACAACAGTGTTTTTCACCTATTCTTCACACCCAAGTAAAATTAAATTCGACCTTTCTCACTTGGTTAAATTGTACACAGAACCTTAAAAAAGCTCTTCTCAACTGCCTAATTTCTCTACTCAGAAACTGTAAAGTAGAAACTTCACTCAAAAAACATGGTAAAGAGATATAAATACAAAATTAAGCAATCATTTTCTAAAATGTGGCTAAGATTCACAGACATATAAGGAAAAAAAGATGACAAAATAAGCTAAAGGTATTTGAAAACCTGAAGTTCATTTCTGAAAACAGAAATCCATTTTGTTTATAAAGTAATGTATTTTTTGAAAGAAAATTTTCCAAAAGAAATTTTCTTAGAATTGAACAGCAGAAGAGAAACCAGCAATTCTTTTAGTATTTTCTAAATGCTTTAAAGCACTTATAGTCATAATGCATCTATTACCATGAATACATATTACACTTGTGAAGGCCAAATACTTCTCATATAACAGTTCTATTACTGTATTCAATTCACTTATTTTAAAACAAAATCAACTCCCAAATCCATTAAAATTCATCCAAGGCTCACTTTCACAATTACCCCACCACAGAATGCACTTACAAACTGTGCAGGTTGGTATTACACATATACAAAGTCTCCAAAGATTTCAAAGCACATTCAAATGAAATCTCCAGAATAAATGTACAAAATGTAACTGCAAGGAAGGTCTAACTAGTTAAGTTAAAGATATGTGGGCCATGACAAATATTAAAACCAAAGCAGAAAATAATTGGTTATCACTAACTGGTAAGCCAATAATAAAGCACCAGAAGTTTATGTATTCATTTTGTAAGTACACTAGGGTCCTTTGCCTCCAAATAGTCTATTATAATGTACATCTTATAAGTTGCCTATAGCGAAATGACAGCAACGATTAGAGAACAGAAAGCTTTTTGGCTGTATTTGGAAGATGTCAGATGACATGTTTAAAGATGCATTAAATCAGGCAATGCATCAAATTATATTTTCAGACAAAATAAGTTTGAAATTAGTTCCATCCTACTGTGACATCATAACTGATACACGATGAAATACTAAGAGATAAATGGAGAATATAAAAACGAAGTACACATCTCCGTGCTGTCTACTGTTTAATTGTTTTGAGGAATCTTAAAACATCGTAAGCATAATAATACTGCCAAGATGGAAAAGACAGGTAAAATTACTGCTGTGCAATTCAAGTATCTTTATGAGGGTCTAATATCTCAGATGCACTCGCTTTCTACCCTCACTGCGCAGCCCTCAATCCTGCCAAGGTTCCTCCCTTCCATGCACTAGATCCACGAAGCTCACTGTTAGCTTTACTGTTCTAAAATCATCTACTTTACCCCAATGAGGACTTTATTCTCTGAGCAACATAAAAATGCAGTTGCCATGTGACAAGAAAGAGATCAACAACCTATAACATCTTCACATACAGACTAGAGGTGCTGTCACAGCTTATCTCCTTCAGAGATAAGACTGCACTATTCTATTTTAACATATCCATTCCTAAATGTGTCCCCTCCTCTTCTTCATTTGCTTAAATGCAAACTAAATATTCAGTGCACACCAAATATTGCCCATGGCTCAACTCCATAACTTAAAACTGCTTTACAGTTCTTTTATTTTCAATCACCTAAACCATATCAATGAAATTTTTAGGAGGAAAACATTTATACTTCATCCATATTAATCTATGTCCCTGACTGCATGTGGAAAGACAATCAGAAAAGATTAAGATTAATAAGCACAGAGAAACTGAAGTCAAATGGGAACAGAAAAGCTTAATACACACTTTCTATCAGTTCTAAATTAGAAAATGTCAGCACAAATGAGGCAAACTAGCAGTGGCATAGTTAATAATGAATTTGTATCAACAAATTTGTATTAACAGAGGAAGAGCTGACCAGTGGGGAAAAAACAGAGTACAGCCACGAGGAAAAGAGAACCTTCACAGAAATGTGAAGTACAGAGATGCATGCTTTTTTTTCTTTACTAGAAGGACCTAGTGCATTCACTGACTTAACCATGTTCAAATTGTAATAAACTCCATAAATAATTTTTGGTTTTTTTAAGCCTGGCCCAGCATCCAGGTACATTTCCCAAAGTGCATAGGACAAGTGAAAGCCATCTGAAATTCACATCTGAAACAATCCTCAAATGAAAAATGTTTTTGGAGGAAAGACACTTTGTGAAATGTGAAAGACAAGTGAACAGCACGGAATGCCACAATAAACCTATGAAGCTGTAATGATTCATTCAAACCAAAAAAAACCCCTAGATAATATGTATATAATCCAGACATACCTTCTTTGGTGTCCAAGAATGAGAAAACTACACAGAACTGAAAGGTCAGTTTCTGCCTTGGCCATGCCCATGGCCACTAAAAAAACCTTTTACTCTCTCTCCTTCAATAAGGGCAACCAAAAACCTATTTGAATTGGGTGTCATGAAGGATGACATTGAAGGAATGATGAGCTACTGTTACTAATGATACACAGTCCACATGTGATTACTAAACAGCAAACAGTGGCTGAAACAATCTGTATTTTTCACACCATTAAAGGACAGAATGCAAGCCTCCAAGGCGAGACATGACCAATGTCATGAATGCCTGTTATAAATTCAGTTATCCAGTAAACAATGCTCAGAGGACTCAGTAAATCAGGGCTGCAGAGCAGCAGAAATTTCTGCTGAGTAATTCCCACTTCTGCAGAATTGTTTGCAGGTAATCAGCTTTCACTAAAAAAAAATGATCTGAGTCCTGACAGGAAGCACACATCTTTAAAAAGCATGAACTGTCTCTACAGTGAGGCATGTGATAACCTAAACCAGTCACCTGGACTCTGGAAGAAATTTGTTTCACCTCTTTCATTTCAACTCCAGACTCCTGGTCTCTGTAACTCTAGAACCGAATTTCTGACACTCCAAAAAAAATTTCAAGAATTTACAAATTTACAAATTAAACAGTCATCCTTGCTTTAGTTTACCTTTTCCACTGCCTTTGGGTCTGAGAATTTCATGACATTGAATGAAATCACTGGACTGATCTGCAGTTTTGAATGGGAAAAAGTGGAAGATGACTGAAGAATAAAATGTGGAATCCAACTGACAAAAGGGAGATAGAGGTCTAGCCTGAGAAGGTAATTCACCTAAAGAACAGTTCTTTAGTGCAAACCTGGAAAGATTAGCTAACAGAATTCAGTTACAAAATCCATCTTTCCAGATACTCATATGAACGAGATTCTGCACAATGTTGCCAAGGTAACACAATGGAAACTGAAGTCTGGGGACCACGTCATGCTGCTTGGAGATCACATTAATAAACTCTTCCCCATACATGACTGTCACAGAAGTAGTCCACTGAAATATATTCCTCTGAGTACTCTTACCCATGATTCATATTTTTTACATTGAATTCAACGATACAGTTGTATTGTTTATATACTCGTCTTAAAAGGTATGTATAACCATTATTAAACCATTATGTTTAATTACCTAATGAAAGTAAGTCCTAATAAAAATATTACCAACATTTGCATGTTTTAGAGGTAAGACACAGATAAAGAAAAAGAGCAATTTAAAAAGTGATAGATTATTAATTGTATTACAGAACTCAGAGAATTCCTACCAGAAAATTTTATCACACTGTCTCACAATATCCAATACAATGTGCACATATTATAACCTTCTTTGTCAGCAGCCATAATGTATCAAGCAACATCTGACTTTTGTCCTAATGCCTGCTGCAGATACCTATTCCTTACTGGACAAGGCAACCTATTTCCATGAAAACAGAAAATGTATACAATCACTTCATAGTTTTGCCTGCTAGTGAACTCATATTCAGGAAATAGTAGACAACTCCAGTTTGAACCTACTACACTTGCACACTCTGTAACTTTGATTTACACAGTACACAACAAAAAAAGTTCTATGGAAACCTGTCTCTTGACTGAGAGGTTATGCAAGTCATATTTTATCACTGAATTTTCAGCTTCAGTTCTGTTTCATCTAAATTTTCCTATACATCCTCAAAGACAGAGTCTCAAAAAATTTTTATTTTAAAATATCACAGAAAAAAAACTCTTTATAGCCTACACTTATTATGAAGAAACAGAAATCTGACTTACAATTTTTTCAAAAAAGATGTTTAACTCAAACTTTCAGAGCCTTCTGCTTCCACAGCTCATCACAACCTCCTAGCTGTTTCCCTTTTTTTTTTCCTAGAACTCAAAGCTAGCTCCAAAATTAAGGTAAGCCAAACTCACATTTCTTTGTCTATTGAAGCCCCTCCCCATGAGGGTAGTCACACAGCAGATACAACCCAAACACTGTTTAGGCTACTTCAAATAGATTTAGCAAGGCTCTTTGTAATTTAATTACCTGGAATACTGAAACAGAGCAACTGTATCATTGCCTTAAAACATAACTACACAGAGAGAAAGTGAACAAGGTCCAAAATGTGCATTCTAGTTCCCATTTAGAAAAAATATCACAAAACATACGTAAATAAGACCAGAAAAATTATCTCTCAGAAAAACAAAAAATAAATAAAAATCTGGTTTTTGACACTGAAATTAAGGCTTACTGGATAGCTTGGAGCAGGATACTTGTCTTTCTGTATTTAATGTCTGCAAGACTGGAATAACTGTATTTACTTCACAGGGGTGTCAAAAGTATTAATTGCTTGTGTTTGCGCAATGACTTTGAAGATGAAAATTGCTATTTAAGTGCTAAGTGTCAATTTGTATAAATAAGCAAAAACTTAACACCTGCACAAACCCGAACAAAACTCTTCTCTCTCCAGGTACAGCTGAGCAGAGGATCAGAAAATAACATTCTTTTATCCACTGCCATATCTCCAAAGAAAACAGCAAGCTCTTCCCAGTCCTTACTGCCTCAAATCCTCCTTGCCACTCATTGATCCTGTGACTTATACTTCACAGTTTGTAAGATGTGTTTACTATACTTGTAACACAAACATCAACATTTAAAATGAGTGTTATTGATGAAGGTGTACTGACACAAATCAGTTTTAAGCAATCAGCTTTTCCAGGTGTAGCTGCTTTGAAGTCCCTTAATGAGAGCTTTCTTCTGTTTCAAAGCACTGTTTCAACTCACAGTGATTTCAAATACACTCCATAAATCTTTCAAGAACAAATGAAAGAAATCCACATTTCTTTGCCCATACTAATTTATATCTACTTACATATATGGCAAAGGGGCCAAGAGCTTTGAAGCCATCTTACTAAACCTCAAGAAGGAAGTGGTTAACACTCCTATTTTATAATACTTTTGTCAGCCTCTTGTTTCCCTTAACTCATACTCATTTCCATCTCCAAATGATGATTCAGTCACTTTTCATCTCTACAAAACTCATCTTTTCCTTCCCTTTCTCAGACATTAACAAAGGAATAGAAATTACCCCATTATACAAGAAACACTATTTACTCAGATACTTCTCCTCCTCCTTTACCTTCTGCTTTAGCCTCAGCTGAAAGAGCCAACAACTAAGACAGAACTGCCTAAGTAAGATCTACAGTATTCAGGTAAAATTAAGATGCCAGCATTTCTCACAGTTTTGCAATGCTCTTGCTTTGGAAGAATGCAGATAAATATCAGCTTAGGGAATAAGTACCAATTTGTCAGACTAGCAAAGGTCAAAAGCATTTTCATATGTAGAAGTAAGTCAGAAACTTTCAACCTGAGGTATAACAAAACAGCAATTTATAACTTCAGCTGCAATTAAATGGTAAAAAAAAAGATAATTCATTTTGTTGTAAAAAAGATCATTTTAAAACCTTTCTAGTTCTACATTAACACAGCTAATAGTCTCAACTTCCTCCTGACAAAAATGATTAGGGTTTTTCATGCTGTGTTTTTAGTATGCCACTTTTTTATTTTGGAGATAGTTCAGAAAATGGTTATTTATGAATCTGTGGGTCCTCTATTCTGTCATCAGTCACTAACCCTGCATATTTCTAATGAAGTAAACAGCCAGTTATCTACTCTGTAAAATATTTCACATTCAGTACATACACCTTTAACCTCATGTACTGAAATCCAATACTGTTTGGTTGAAACGGCTTTTCCAGCACAGAAATCCACTTTCAACATTTTGACAAGTGACAGACAAGGATGAATGTGACAGAATAAATGTGACAGAACTGCTTGTTTTTTCACAGTTAACGGGATACATTTTGTATTCTGCTAAAGAAGAGGGGAGTGAAGAGCAGAAGGCTGCTTTCACCTGCAGCAATGGCTGCTGTGCTCCAAGACCTGGGAGTCCTGGTGGATGACAAGGTGACTGTGAGCCTGCAGTGCCCTTGTGGCCAGGCAGGCCAGCGGCACCCTGGGCTGCATATGTGACCAGGTTGAGGGAGGCGATCTTCCCCCTCTGCTCAGCCCTAGAGAGCCCACATCTGGAGTTCAATTCCACGCTGTGTTCAATTCTCCACAGTTCAAGAAGGACAAGGAGCTGCTGGAAAGGGTCCAAAGAGCAAGTCCTACCAGGAAACCTGCTCCAGGATGGGCTCCTCTCTCCACAAGTCTACAGGTCCCTGCCAGGAGCCTGATCCAGCATGGGCCTCCCACAGGGTCAAAACTTCCTCTCGGCCATCCACTTGCTATGGCATGGGTCTCCTTCATGGGCTGCAGGTGGATCTCTGCCTCCCCATGGACCTCCATGGGCTGCAGGGGGCAGCTGCTTCACCATGGTCTGCACCACCGGCTGCTGAGGAATCTCAACTCCAGCACCTGGAGCACCTCCTCCCCCTCCTTCTCTAATGACTTTGGTATCTGCAGAGTTGTTTTTCCTAAATTTTCTCACACTGCTCTTCTCTGGCCACAATTACAAGTGCACAATAACTTTTTTTCTTTTTATTTTTAAATATGTTATTACATATTACCATGTTACCACCATTTCTAACTGGCCCAGCCTTGACCAGCAGCACATCCATCTTTGGAGCTGGCAGGGATTGGCTCTGCCAGACATGAAGGTAGCTTCTGGCAGCTTCTCAAACAAGGCACCCCTGTAGGCTTCCCACTACCAAAGCTTGGCCATGCAAACCCACCACATCCACCTGGACATGTTCCTGTGCAACCTGCTCCAGGTGACTCTGCCTCGGCGCAGGGGTTGGACTAGATGATTTCTAGAGGTCCCTTCCAACCCTAATTATTCTGTGACTCCTCTCCAGAGGAGAGAATCCTGTGAACTGCCAGGGAGAGGGAAATTTTTTACATGCAGAGAGGCTGAGAGAGCTAAGACTATTCAGTCTGAAGACAGCTCAGAGGAAAAATTATTAATGTGTGTAAACACTGGATGAGAGGTATCCAGTGTTTACACAAACTGAAGAAGTGTTAGCCAGACTTCTCAGCGGTGCCCACTGACAGAATGAGAGGCAACAGGCACAAACTAACACCCGGATATACCATTTGAGCCCAAAAAAATATGCGTCTACTGGGAGGGCAGTCCAACACTGGCACAGACTGGCCAGAGAGTCACCATTCCATGGAGATACTCAAAACTGGACAGGATCCTGGGCAACACTCTCTGATCCTGCTTTAAAACAGGGACTGAACTAAATGAGCTCAGGAAGTTCTCATCAACCTACTGACTCTATGATTCTTACTTCCTTATCCCTTGAAATTCAGGTCTTTGGTGGGAACTGACTTAGTAAATTTTTTCTTTCAGACTCAAGGCCTCACTTTCATTCAACATTCAACAGCTCACATTTCCACAGAAATCACTTGGGTCTTCACTCTAATCAAATTATTAAATGCTCTCAAACAATGTATTTGAAATGGCCTTAGTTCATTAAGTCACAGTACAATTTAATTTAAGAGCATGCCATGAATATACAAATCAAGAAACACACTGTACTCTGAGCTGAGTCTTGGTCTTTGAAAAATGTCTCAGACACAGTCTTACCTTTACACAGTGTAAGTTCCATTACATCCATATGCTTAAGATCTCTCACTGGTATTTATATACTTGAGATATGTCTGAAAGAACACTGTAACATGGAACTTTTGCACTAAACATATGCAGAAGCTATGGCAATTTTATATGTAACATATATATATATCTGCACAGACAGATAAAAACACATGCAAAATTAAACACAGTAATATTGCTTATTGACAGTTCAGCAATTCATCAAAGACATTATTTGATCTTTTAGCCTTTTTCCGTTAATTGCTCATTCTGCATCATTCAGGCCTGTTCTTGCTTACAAACTTTAGGATCATAGAGATCTGAACAAAATAGAGGTCTCTTGCCTTGTATTAATTGGTTAATCAGCAGATTAAATCCAGATTAAATTAAAAATGACACTACTATCTTCCAGGACTTTTTCAGTATTTACGTAAGATTGTGTTTTAGGTTTTTTTAATAAAAACAATACATTTTAAGCCTCCTCAACTGATTTAATTGCTTAACATATAGATTAACTAAATGGTTTCCCACTGCCACTCTAATCTCCTATAGCTTCTATTTGATCTGTCATGGGAGAACCTCAGAAGGTTTTTCTTTATAGACAAAGAGACCACACATCTCAAGTCAATGATCCACAGAAAATACAAAAGGTATTTCTTGAAAGGGAGCAAAGAAGGGAAGGAAGGAGGGAGCTTCTGTAATACATCTCCATTGTTTAATCAGCAATAAAGTGTATAAGAAGCAAAATCCAAATTTAATCTTCTAATGGTGAAATTTAAATATATACGAATCCACAGTTATAAGGAGATACATCTGATCAAGTCTTAATCCAGGATTTAACTATGATTTTTGCAAACATACCCATAGATTGGTACTCTGATTCCCTCACTGCAGTGAAATAAATGGGAAACACTAAAATAATCACTAGAAGTTGGATGACATCCATACAGAACACTATTAAAGACCAAGGAGTCTACTCTATGCAGCAGATTGTTTGTTTTTAATTACACAAATTATATATGCAAAAAACTTAGGTTTAAGCCTTAAATAGCAAACATTCTGTCACACATGCAAACAACATAAAAACACACCTGGAAAAATACTGATGCAAACTGCTTTTTTTAAACACAGATACCAGAAAATACTTTTTCTTCTACATAGCTTTTACAAATGTCTTGTTCTAAAAATACCTTGAAGTCACTTTTCAGATGACCTCCAAAAAACATTCTTCCTCCTTGAATTTTTGTTTTTACATTTATTTAAATGTTCATGGAAAGAGAAAACAGTTTTACCTTCAGACTCAGAAAACAAGTCTGAAAATCTCTCCTCACTCTATTTTACACACAGTATTTTAAACCACTCACCAGTTTGCCACCAGTGGTCCAAGACAGGTACCTTGAAGACTCTTTTTGACCATTGTAGCGTGTCCACATCACAGTGCTCACCAGCCACAAACATCGTTCTGAACCTTTAAATAAAAATAAAGTCTGTATCTTGATGTGGATGTGGAAAGGTAAACAAGATAATAAACACAATAAATGACTCTGGCCACTGTCCCAGAACAAGGGAAGAGACAAAGGAGGACTTTTACTTTTTGTATTCTCCTTCCTAGTATGTAACAATTAGATTATTTGCAGTATTAACTTAAGATACTTAATACTTCATCATATAAAAGAAACTTTATTTGCAGTATGCAAAGACCTTGTTAGACCAGAGGCAAGCAACTGTCAGTTGAAGTAAAAAATAATTAAATGCTCTGTACACAGTAACTAGGTAGATATCTCTGTTAGCATTGCAGTACAATCTCCCGCAGCAAGATGCATGTCATCGACATTTTGTTCCACTTTAAGTCTTTCCTCAGTCCATTTCGAATGAAGACAACTGCTGAATACAGGACTTCGCTGTTGTCCAAAAGTGGACACAAACTGCACTGATTCTGTAAAACCCGTAGACTTGTGGCTACAAAAGGAGAGAATTCTTAGATATGGTAGGCATGACACAAATTTCATTTCAGAGAGATGTCACTTAGAAAGACTACAAGTTTCATCTTTTCAAGGAAAAGAAATTCAGAAAGCAAATTAGACAAACACCAAGAACATTTAAGACTCAGGGAAAAGTTATTTTGTTATCCTGTGAGCCAAAAGCAAAATTCGTCTCTTTTGAATTGCCAGCTCTAATAATCAGATTTAATAACCTGCAGGCTCAAGATCAACTTTATGTTGTGAGAAGAGGACAAATTAGCTCTTTGGCAAACTTACAGCACAAAACCACCAAAAAGAGTATCAGAGCAAAGTGCCACAAGTCTAAGCATAAGAACTATGGAATTATTTTCTCCTCTCAAACAGTATAGCAAAACAAGGGATGGCAATGGCTATGAAATGTCCCACTGAACAATTTTTTAACAGTCCACCTGAAACTTCAAAGCATGTCAGTCCACTTGTTACTGCAATCATCCATCCCTGCAATGCAGTTAATTGAGAAGAAAGGTCTTAAAGCCTCTCTGTTAAATAAATGTCCTCAGCTGTTCTAAAAACCTACATTCCTAACATGAAATTCAGCACAATCAAGCTTTTAGGCCCTATATAGGAGTCCAGCAGAATGGACTTCAAGTATCACCTGATATACAGGGGACAGACCAATGTTCCTGATGGTCCCGAAGCAATAAATATTGTTCAATACAGCACATACATTTTGGTGTCACTCCAAAAGCACAGAAGAAAGCACATCTCCAAACTATTTCCCAAAAGCTTAAATGTTCATATGGACAATAATCTGAGCTTCACTTTTTCAAATTAAAAGATTGTGGAAGAATTTTTTTTTTTTTTTTTTTTAAATTCTGGAATGCACACACCAGTTTGTGGGGGGGTTTTCTGGCAAAGGAAAACTCTATCTGCATGATATTAAATAAGCTTTTCTTCCTAAAAATAAAGGAATGAAGGTTCATTTGCAAATGAAGGTTCACCTCTGCAAATTTGCACCTCTGCAAATGAACATTAACTGGAAATAAAGAATTCCTACTAATTTTTAATGCACCTAGAGACTACATACATACATACACATATATATATATGTTTATTTATTTAAACATGTAAAATTTAAAAAAAACATTTTCACATCTTCTGATTTTTCTCCATTGATGTGTTTGTTCATTTCCCTCCCTGAACAGATTTTACCTTGAATATGAGAATCCAAGCACTGGAGGTTTTGGTGACAGAGTCACAAGAGACACAGAATACAACTACAGCTCAGCTCCACAAAGGCTGTTCATGAGCACAGTTCAGGAATCCACCAGAAAGGGCCATATATGAGCAAGAGCAGCACAGAGTAGGGGGCAGCAGGCAGAACAGCATTATGTACTTCAACTGTAATAACTTCTGGGTCTTAATCACATATCCTCTTAGCAGCATCAATTCTATGAGAAAATATTTCCTTCTAACAGTTTTGAATTTGCTACTTTAATTTCACATCCTCTTGTTCCTGTATTATGAGACAGATAATGGACGTTTCTTATCTACTTTATATTCATTATTTCTGCACAGTTTTTATGCAGTCTCATATTTCTTTCTAAAGCCCATTACTATTCTATATCAGATGAACAACCTAGAATCTCTAAATACTCTTGATATAAAATTGCAGAACATTCTCAACTGACCAAAAGTAGCAAGCAAAGTAGACTATGGGACACAAATGGCAAATTATTACTTGTATGTTAATCTAAACTGCTGAGTTGTTGCCCCATTTCATGCAAAACCATCACTCGTCAATTGTTTGGAAATTAGAACAAACCAGCTTACAACAATTACATCAATAATAAGACGAAGTGTGATTCCAAATATGGGAAGAGTTAATGGCTTGGTATTATGGAGCTATCTTCTGAAGAGGAGAATGGATTCGAAGAGCTGAACAGAACATGCTTAGGTAGAAGAAGCTCATGGAATTTGGATGTTACTTGTTTTTCGAACACAACAGGCAGCAGTGCTCAGCAGCACTGGATGTTATCAAAAGCTATGTCTTTAGATCTCTACAAATATGTGGTTGAACAGGGCTTTTGCCCTATAGTATTAAAAACCAAACATCTGTTTTACTGTTAAGTATGAGCTGTGTTTAAGACACAGGTGACATTTTGTGCCAAAAGCAAACAAATTTCAAGATTTGACTCCAATGGACACAAGGAATTTAAAGCATACACACTAGAACCTTTGGAAACCTCATATATAATTTTGAGCAGAGGCCAGTGATGCCACAAACATCAGTTCTTAACAGAAATTTAAATTAAGTCATTTCAAAAGAACACAAGTTTGTCTGTAATTTAATTTACTCATGTAAATCAAATACTCCTTTCTGTATGGAAGCTGCCATTGCCTACCACCTCTTCTCTTTATCAGTAACTGTCTTTTTTAACATGATTTTTTTAAAGTGACATTGACCTTTACCATTTATTTAACAGAACTTTTCAGAAATAAAATGTACCACGGTGGAAACTTCTTTCAGTACTGCATTCCTCGATGGAGTCTCTAAAGTAAGGATCCCTTTTAGTACATGTAGCAGAAAGACATTTCCAAGATTCTTCACCATGTAACACAGAAGAAAGCATCATAGATCAAGTAAATGAACTAAAAGTAAGACTGCTTTCAAACTCACTCAGACAGAATTCACTTGACCTTGAATAGAAAAGTCCATCCAAGTAACACCCAAACCCACATATTTTCCTAGAATGGAAATTTTAATCACCTGATAGACTTCCTTAACAACTGTACATACTAGCTATTAAATGCTGCATTAGAGGGTTCAGTAAAGAGACACCACGTTCCAGTGAACGACATGGCCCAAAGCTGAATGAATTATGAGACAACTAAAGCTGTAGATAAGTGGAGAAGTTCATTTGATATGACTGAATAGGAATGATGAAATACCTTCTTTACATCTGTGGCAACTGATACTGCAAGGAGACTTGTCTGGAATTCTCGTTTGGCCAGAGAATGTGACAACTTACAAAGCAGGTTAGCAGATTTCCTATTAAATGAATACTCTAAAGACAAAGTAATTGCCTAAGAAATGCCAAGGAACAGCAATTAAATTTTCTAGCATCTGAATCACTTTGTTGTCAATAAACATCATAGGACAATAGTGCATTAGTGTCTCAAATGAGCTTGTTTCTTATTTCAAGGAGGAGTAAAGATTGATGATAGCAGTCAAAACAGATGGAAGAAAGTAATGATAAGCCTGTAATGAATACCTCAGGAATAAATCCAGCTTACTAATAATAAACTTTCCTGAGCAATTAAGAATGTGGAGGTCTAATGAAGCTACATAGCTTTGCATCTTCCCCTTCTCTTTGAACAAGGGTGATAATAGATGTTCTTGTGCCTGAATACTGCCTATAGTCTGACAGAGTCCCTGTTTGATGCTGAGCAAATAATTCAACTTCAAGATCAGATGTTGTTCAAACCCACATATTTTTCATTTTTATAATGTTTACTGTAAGATACAGAAACTTGGTCTGTAGAAGTATTAAACACTCACAGATCCAAGTTATTCTGAGAAGCATTTTATTAATATAATGCTAATACCACATTTTAACCATATAATACTCCAGTCTCTGAAACAGTGGTAATTCAGTGGCTCAGACTAGATATTCAAAACTAACAGAAGACTTTGACCTTAATCTCTCTGTGCCTCAGCTTCCCATCTGCAAAATACAGATAACACCACTCTCTCATCTCACAGGGGATTTATTGGGATGAACTCAGTCAAGACTTTGAAGAATGCTGATAGTACAGTGGTAAACACCTTAAAACCAGCACAAGTAGCAAATAGCTCTTTGGACACATAATCATAAAAAATAATAAAGTTTTGGTGGAGCAACCAAAACATTGACTAGCTGCTGATTAAACCAACACTAAAGATCCTGTGCACTTAGCAAAATGAGAGCTCATCTGGAAAAATAGTATGGGATGACATAATCCAAGACTATATTACAGAGTATAAGCACAGGTGAGTAAAGGAAAAGATGGGAGAGGAATCCTAACACAGTAAAAGCTCTTAACATTGGTCATAGACTTTTTAACAGCTTTCATCTCCTCAAAACTATTGATAGAAATTTACAAGCAAGTATGCGTACACCCAAATTTTCCAGAACAGATTAAAACGGCACTCTACAGAGGTGGGCAAAACCCCAGCTACTCCGTTATTCTTAGTTCGTGCAGCCTGTTTCTGGAAAAAGCTGCTTCCAGTGTATCCTTACTTCACCTTTTCAGCGAGTACCGCTTGCCCAAGGCTGCCTCAGGGTCCTGCTGACGGATTGCTCTAATTGCAGTTGGTGAAGTAAAGAAGGCAACTACTTCATGCTCTGCTAGCACACGGAAATAGGCACCAGCATCTGGCGTTCCCACAGGCTTCCCCTATGGAGAGAATAATTTAAAATGTCACAGGATAAAAATACCTCATAATTCCTTGACAGTTCAAGGCTTGAACATGTAACAGTAGTGGTAGCACAGCAACAGAAGTAATTTCAAGTAAGACTTCAAAGAAGGCTTTGTTAAAAATAATAATACTATGAGTGTATTCAATTGTAGAAGCTTTGGGAACCATCCCTTACATGAACACAGCACGTATTAGTTGCTACTCAGAAAATCAGGACAAATGGACATGCAAATGAGAAAACAGACACAAAGACAGGTTATTGCACTGGCAGCAGAGGGAATCATGTCTATATCTACCCTGACCAGCAGTCTGGAAAACACCCATGCTCCCTCTGAACAAGGAGTCTCTGGACACAGTGGCACTGCAGCTATATTCCCATGCACAGGCAGCTTTTTCTTACCTAGAATTTTTTCTCAGTTCCGGAAAAATTCCCACTTAGCTCCTTAGAACTGGCTTTTTAGAACCTTCATGCTACCCCACACGAAGCCTAGAAAGATCCTGAAGGGCCCCTATTCTAAGTGTGCTACCAGACTGTGGTCTGATTTGGGGTTGGGTTTTTCTTGAGCTAAGGGACATAGCCAAGAGAACTGTAAACAGAAGTAATCATTCATGACAAATTGTTCAATGGTAAGTAATCCTAATAAAAAATAATCAAGGATACTTTTCTGTGGTGTTGAAAATATGAAAAGCAGTCAGCACAGAAGCCTAGTCACAATCTTACTGTATGTGTAATTACCACAGTACATGAACTGCTCCATACATATTCTGAAATTAAAAGGTCATGTTAATGTAGAATGAGTTTTAGCTCTACCGGTATCACCATAACTTTTATCACTAAAAAGGCCACACTTAGAAGATGAACTTTGACAGAGTACACAAGTCAAGAGACACACACTTTTCCTACTGCTTGCAGCTGGGCCTGAACACTGGCAAGAGCAGCAATGAATCATTAATCAAATTCAAGAAACACAGGACAGTCAAGGCTGGATATGTACCAGCAGTTTTGCAGCCCTATGGTGAGATACTGCTGCTGGTGAGAGGTGTTCTCGAAAAGAGACACACCATAAAAGATTTTAAAAAAGACAAAATGGAATGCACAGTTGAAAAGCCTTTTTTTAAAAGGCAGTGAGAAACAAATGGAAAGAAAATAAATGAAAAAAAACCAGTTCCCAGCCCAAGTAGCAGAGAGTAGTATAATCAACAAAAAAACCCCTCTTTTTGCAATTAGCCTATTCTTAATTACCAAAAAGAAATGCAAACTGATGCTTGCTGAAAAAGTGAGTTACGTCCTTTTTCCTGCCAGATAATACACAGTACCCAAAGAAAAATCTTTCACCAGACTGTCTTGAAGCAACACCCTAGTAGACTTCTTCATCACAGCTTTCAGGTGTTCATCAGTATTTGTTCATGAATCTGTTTGTTCAAGTTGACATTCTCTCCCTGTAGTGTTCACTATACCTGCAGATCTGTAGGCACATGGTGAAGAGTTCAAGCCCACATCACTAATGCTAAAACAAATGGTCTCAGACTCTGAAAAAATGTCAAATTGCCACACGCTTCTCATTAACTAATTACGTAATGGAACTAACATCAATCTTCTCAGACACCAGAATACCTAGCTGTGGAGCAAGCTGAAATTGGTTAGTTTATCAGCAGTAAAGTAGGCTGTTACTTTTAACCAAATGTAAATACCCAGAGCCCATAAAAGTGCTATGTCTGGCCTTGAGCACACCCACTCCCTCTCAGGTCCCACTTCACACATGATCTCTGCCTGAGCTATGTCACAGACATGCTTGTGCCTCAAATTTCCAGCAAGCCTGAGCCTGAGATATCTTCCACACAAATTGTTAAACCCTCAGGAGTGCGTGGGTAAGCATGCAGGACTCTGACAGGTGGATATTTATGTCACGGGTAAGCTAAAGCAGTTTTGGTTTGGAGATACCAGTCTCAGATATAGGAGAAAACCAAATAGAACACAAACAGTAGAAAGAAGAGCAAATTCACCTGACAGTTGACAGGAAATACAACCCAGAGAATAAGACATTCATTTAGGGAAAAAACCTGGCAGAGCTGTAAAATATTCTTACTGATTCTGCAGAAAACTTCCCAAGTGTCTTGGAAGCTCTTTGGAGTTTAGCAAATGCATCAACAAAAATTGACATAATGTGTGAGACTGAAATGGTGATTGGCTCAAACATTTTTTAAATCCCTGAAGGACTTTGCCTCTTCTAGCAAAGTGTGCCAAGAAGCAACTGCTGATCTGTGAACACCAAAGTCCATCCCTCCGAATATGCCCCCTGATGGGAATTCAGACTGTGAGTTAAGCCACCTGACAGGGAACTTGAGATAAGATAAAGGTGGCACTACTGTGCAATTACCTCAGGTCTAAGGAGAAGTAAACAGGGCTGGGAAAGAAGAATGCATCCAAGACGGAGGAGGTGAGTTTTTGGGAGTGTGATGGCGAAACCTCTGGTCCACATAACACAGAGGGAGTGAACATTCACTACCATGAGATAATCACATGAGAGGCAGCTATCATGTCTTCGAAGAGGTCATAAACCATCAAAGACCCCCAGAGTCACTCCTCAGGCCCTCTACTAGAGGACTGCATGCGATTCAAAGTTTTGCAACAGATCCAGATTCTGCTGCATAAGACAGTGTAAAACTCCCTCCCAGGGGAGGTGCTTGGGCATTCCCATGTACACCTGAACGTATATTAATACCCACTGAATTCTATGTTTCATGGGACCCCCACCACAGAGAAGACCAGAACAAGAGGACCAACAGGATGCCACTGCATTCACAGGGGTGATGACTAACTCTCCACTTAATCTGTCTCTCTTTCTTTCCCCCCTTCTCTTCTCTTTTTTCTATTTCTTGCTATCTCTCTCTCTACCTCACATTTACTGATAAATAAAATCCATACTATTGACTTTGGCATACAGTCTTATTTGCACCTTAATTAATCTCTCTAATAATCAGATCATAACACATAAGCAAACC
Organism: Callaeas wilsoni; assembly: GCA_013398955.1. Lineage (NCBI taxonomy): Eukaryota > Metazoa > Chordata > Aves > Passeriformes > Callaeidae > Callaeas > Callaeas wilsoni. The sequence goes on along the minus strand of VWPU01004329.1, from coordinate 31,534 downwards.
ATATCTGAGACAGTGCAAATTAATTTCAGAACCCAAAACCTACAAATAAAATTGCCAAAGAGAGTATTCATTTATTATACAAAAATTTTAAGAAGTACTACAATATTCCATGAGAGGCTTATTACCACACGCAATTTTAATTTTTAAAAGTTAGCAATATAAACAGTAAACCACAGGGTAATTGAATTCAGAATATGCTGACAGATTGCTGAATCAACTGGGGACTATGAGCAAATGAGATGCTTCCACTGGATTTCTGCAGGGATCTGTTCGAGACCTGTTGCTATTTAGATTCTGCATCAATATTGGAGATGAAAACTGATTTTTAAAAGTTACCGGCAATAATATCTATGGTTGACAAGAAATGAGAGCACAATAAACAGGAACACGGCAGTTAGAAAGAGAGTGATCTGTCACACCTAATTTAAAATAGAAAAGTTAAGAACAGACACTTCTTGTATCAGCTAGGAAGATTCCCACAGAAAAGACTTTCTTTTAATAACTTACCAAGAGACTCTGAGACAGACAAACAGACAGGAACATCTTTCTGGAAGCACTCAGATTTAGCATGCAATTTACAAGATCCTAAACAGCTGAACAGACATCCTGAGGTTAAATGTGCTGATGATATATGATTTCATACATGATTATCAAAAAAGATTCACAGCAATAATTATCAAGGGGATAGGAAAGTTCTTGTATGGAGAAAGTGAGAAGTCACCAGGATAGATTACTTGAGGAAAGAGACACAGAAGAAGAGCTACAATAAAATGTCCAACAATGCAGGAGTAACAGTGCATCAATTCCCTTTCTGTCGCACCCCTAACAACAAGGGGTTCTTCAATTAACACTGCACCAAAAATTATGAGGAAATTCTCTCTGTATAGGAAATGTTGTGCATGGAACCCATTGCCACTAAAACCTAATGCCAAATCACACACAAAATCCTGATGCATCAGGATTCAAAAGAATATGTTCACAGAGACATTCATCCTTCTGATGGATGCTGCCAAACCTCCACTAAAGACTTGAGATGACATGTCCTACTGAATTCGCACCACAATCAGTATGGGTGATGGCAGAATGATTACAAAACTGCCAGACTTCAGAGACAGTGACTGCTTTGTAAACTGATGATAATGGCTTATAAAAACAGCAAGAAAAGCTGGATGTCTCCAAGAACTGTGCCAAAGGAGAGTAATTTCAAACCTGTTGCTGTTATGTATCCTGCAAATTTGCTGCAACTACAGGACTCCAGAGAGCCTTGTGAGAGACTCCAGGTATACAGATGTCTTGCTACAGCGCTGTGTGGGACAGTAGCTCTTTCTCTGACCTAGACCACTCAAATGAAGTATGTAATGCCTGGCTCTTGATAAGTGGGGGTATCCTCTTCCTTATCTGTTCAAAGTAAACAGTTCAAAGTCCCAAACACTGGAACTATAATGCTGCCTTTTTCCTGACACCACAGGACCACAGGTAGTAACCAGACTTTCTCTTCATACTGCCCTGTTGCTTACAGCTTGAAATCCTATTAGCAAGAACAGCCCAGAGTGGGCTGTGAGACTTCAGGCAGCTTATTTGTTCATGACGTCTGTCATGTCTTGGAGAAAAACAACACAGGACAGATTATTTAAAACAAACAAACCAAAATACAAAAAATACACTTGCTTTTGTATTCAAAAGAATTCATCACCATTTTCACATTTCTGACACTGGTGCTACAGCAAGGGAAAACTGAATGCATAGTTTCCACAGTAATTGTTAAAATGCCAAGTTGTCACCTAAGTAATTTAAAAATAAAACACCTGAAGTAGTGAGGGTATGAAGTCAGCACACTTTACTTCAATAGTGGCTGTCCACAGGCAAAAGGAATGTGGTGTTCCTCCCCCATGGCTACACAAGCACACTTATACTCCCTAACCCAAAATACATAATTAGGCAACCATTTAGGAGATTTGACTAAAAATTTCTGAATATTCACTGTTAATACAGTCTTCTGAGCAGAGGAGAACTATTGTCTTCGTAAATATTACTTTTATTCCTGTGTGTACAGACACCTTCCTTTTCTTCCATTTTTAATCCTCAAAAAGATGATGCTTATGTCATGAACGCTGTCTGAAGCCTTGATTAGTGGCATCTCAGAGAAGAAAAATGGGAAATGTACTATTGCTGTTTAATAATGTTCTCACCAAGTGCAAAAAATCCCAACGCAGACATGTACGTCAACCTAATACTAACTCTAATTTCTCTTTAATATTCACTGTTAAAAAAATAGCATTGTTGCTCCTTTTATTTTCCAAAAGCAACAGTTTATAAACTCAGAGGTACCTTTACAATGACAGTAATCATGTTGATCCCCATGCATTCACATAGAGATAAAACGTCACTGTAAGACAATTATGCAACAGAAAACACTGAGGGCTCCTTACTTCACTTCCTATTCCTTCCTGGCTTAATCTATAACTGCTAGAATGAAAACCTCTTCATTGCAGAGATTCTCTTCTGACAATTCATGCAACAATTTTAATGTGGCCTAGTGCATCATCCGTGTTCAAAAATAGCCACTACAAAACTATCGAAGTCTTTTTATTATCTGCAAGCACTTGCCAATTTTGTTACACTGCTTTCCTCTTCTGCTTAACGATTGTGGTGGTGCTGAGTTAATCCCCTCAGAATGAAGAATCTAATTAACATCTATTAGGCGCTTAAACATTAATTAGACTATAGTAATTTAATATTCAAGCTAATACAATATTTGAGTCTATAAATGTGTATTTCTGCTACTGGGTGAAGCTTTTGCTCTTTCTTATTCTGAAACTCCAGGAAGTCAATCGTGGTCCTCAGCCTTAAAATTCTAGGAATTTAGTGGGATATTACTGGGGTTTTTCCAGAGAAACTAGAAAATGGAATTCTTTTGTAATAGAATTAAACTTAAAGAGGATTAAAAACTATTTCTTTCTATATTTTTTACTATTTTGTTTCTATTTTTTCTAGCAAAAGTGATTTATATCTTTGTCATAGGTGGGGCATCCATGAATGCACTTGTGTGAGAACTTTTTCTGCTCCTTCACTGCTAACAGTCATCAACTCACTGTGCACTGAGGAGTGCATGGAGTGGATGGATGGGAGGAATACCACTGGACATCAATATCTTGCTATCTGGCAAATGTTATGTGATTATTAAAAACTGACTGATCCCCAATACTTATCTCTGTGCTCAGTTCTTCTATCACGCTTGTGTGCTTCACACATTCCCCTGAGTAATTCCATGCAAAAACATGGCTAATTCAATCATACCAGACCCTAGCCTGCTATGTCCTTGCCTTTATGACCTTTCCCGAGTGAGACTTGGGGTAGAGAAGGAGATAATACATTGCCAACAACCACTACCTTGTACGCTGCATTTCAAAGAAATGGTATCACCCTGAATGGTATTTGTTACTCAAGGAGCTGACTGCAGTGCAGGGACAAGATCCAACATGTGATTAGAAGTACCAGTACCACTACACCACTGGGTAGGTCCCTAATACACGGCATTTGAGACAGCCTGACTGGGCCTTTGTGCACAAGCTGAGGAGAGCTGTTATCAAGATATGCCACATCCATGGATTCTGCAGTGGCTAGGAACAGGCCTGGTACACAGGCAGAGCTGGGATGGAGCAGGTGGTCTCTGATGGAGCTTGTTGCTCCGCAAAACTTCCCTTATAGCTCACAGCCCCTGGAAAATTGTTTCTCAAGGCAGACTGGCTCTCACAGGCAACCCAGAGACTCATGCTGCCTTTTCACAGCTCTGCAACGAGTGCCCTAATTCCACCAGGAATCTCCTAAACACAGTCCCTCACTCAATACATGTACAGGAAAGGAGTATGAACACTTAGGTGAGCACCTGGACCTTCTGAGGCAGAGAGGGGGATGTTCCTGCATGTTGTCTCACAGGGTCCTCTGGGGTTGCAGGCACATTTCATAAAAATATAGAATCTTATAAAGGCCTGAGTTGGAAGGGGCCTTAAAGCTCATCTAGTTCTAACCCTCCTGCTGTGGGCAGGAACACTTTTCACTAGACCAGGTTGCTCAGAGCTCCATCCAACCTGGCCTTAAAACACTTCCAGGAACAGGGCATCCACATATAGATATGTATAGTATTGTAGCACACTTTTCCCTGGACTTTTCTCATGGATTGTGGGTCCTGAAACTAAGGGTGTTGAGATCTTCATGATCAGTGGGCTTGATGGAGTGCTCTCCCCTCCTCTGAAGATCTGTTCATCATGCCTGTAGTAGGGTCAAACACACCATGCCACATCTGAAGAATGGTTTTGCCACCTCATCCAGAACATCTTCTAATTGAAATTAATGCAGCACTGCTTGCCAGCCCCCTCACACTCAGCAGCAGGCTTGACTCTATTAACAGGGTGGTGTGACAGGGTGCTAAAGAAGCTTTAGGGCCTTTCAGAGCGCCTGCTGTCAAGGTTCAGTTTGCCCCTTGCTCAGTATTGCGGAACACCAATGCAGTAGTTCTTACTATTGCAAAACATAGCAGTAGGAAAGAGAAATAATTTAAAATAATTTATCTTCCTGCCTCATGATTAGAGAAAAAATTGACAATAAATTCTGAAACAATACCAATGTAAGGCAGCATGATTACTTTTTTGAGCAGCAAAGTAAGGATGCCGCAGGCCACTCTAACTGAACTAGTCTCCTCTCCACACCACTAAGTTTCATCCCCTGAAGGAAAGGACTAAGCCCCAAATATCATGTGAGTCTTGGGTTCGGCGTCCTTGAGTGGTAGAGAGGAAAGAAGAGACACGTCTCCTTAGAAGTTCTGGTTCCAACCATATAGCTCTCAAATGCATCCAACTCGGATCCAGTTAAGTATTTTTCTTCACAAGACATGCAAAACACAACACCCTCTCCTAATTCCAAGATAAAAGGTAGTCTAATCAATAACACAGGTACACTCCACCATCTGCCATTTCTAGTTCTGTTGTATGAGAGTTCCTTACACTGCTGACCATCACCCTTCACACAAATGTAGACAAGCTTTAAGGATGGTGAAGTAAGTTTTCCTTAAAAATTACTGTAATAGGTGGGAGAGTATAAACACTGAAGATACACACACAATTTAAACATCTGTGGCATGAAGAATAGACAGGCATAAACAGGATCATCTGGATCATCAGTTGGAGGAGATGCTGCCATTTCCAAGGGGGTTTTTTCAGACTGGATCATACCTCATACAAAACTGTAGTATTACCATGAAGGAGAGGTCCATAGCAAATGTAGGAATGACCAACAACCCAGCCTAAATCAGAAGCTGCCCACCATACCTAAAATGAAATATAAACAAAATTATAGTTAGGAGTTATAAGAGGCATTCAAAAACATTTACATGAAATTTAAATAGAATTACCTCACCAGGTTTGAGGCCATACACAGCTGACATGGTCCAGTTTAGCATAACTGCATAGCCACCAGTTGGTCTCACAACACCCTAAATAAGAAAATTTGAGTGTATAAGTATTTAAGATTAAGATTTGAAGGATACAATTATATTGCTTTCTTCAATTAAATGTTAAGGTTTTAGCAGCAATAGAATTAAAGTTGTCTAACTCCAATACTTCTCACTTAAGAAAAGGATCTATTCCAACAACATACTAATACATCCACTAAACAAGTAATTTTGGAAAACAAAAAACAAACATACAATAAAACATTCAGAAGATAACTAACAAAGCTAAAATTCTCTCATAAAAGTTGGATATACCAATATTTAGTCAATATATGCTGACAAAAATAAGAGATTAAGTATTTACCTCACTTAAACTGTACCATCTAAAGGCTAGGCATATTTTAAATTCATTGCCTACTCTCGCTGTATCATCTTCTTCACACCTGCCAAGTAGATGATCCCTGAAACAACTGGGGTGAATCACTCCCTGAAATGTCCCTTTCCGCCCTGACTCTTTTTAAAGATGTCAGAAAATTGGCTTCAACCAATGTATATTTTTGAAAGTTTACTATCTAGCCTGAAGTGCACATATGAATGCTAAATGAACTAAATTGCAGCTAAATTCCAGTCTTCAGCTAAAAGAGAGATTTTAAAATTAGAATGAGATTTAAATTTTAAATTGATAAAAAATTATCAATAGCATCATGCACCTTGGTAAATCAAAAACCAGCTCTGGAACATCATTAACAGGAACATTTTGGAAGTATTTTGCAATATTAGTATGGTCAATATATATTTCATCACCTTCTAGTACATTATTCCTAGAAGAAAGAGTTAAGGAAACTATGACCTGGTGTCCTGAACTACAATTCAGATGAAATCCACTGGACCAAACAAATATGCACTGCACAGACATTACATTGCAGCTGTGTGTCTGTGCTAGGCATGGGATATCCTCTTCATGTACTTAATAGAATGAAATATGCACTTTCAGGCCTCATCCAAGAAGTGAGGGACTGCAGAGATACATTAAATAATTAAAGTGGAAATTCCTAAGGCAGAGAATGGTTTACAAATACTTCACCAATTTCAGACAGCAGATTGCCTTTGTTCAACTCAGCTTCTAACTTAGCCCTTGCTCTGAGATCAGCAAAAGTTTTTTAGGAAGGTCATAACCAAGCAGTTTTACCTGCATGACCATTTATATTAAGTTTCTTAAATAAATAAAAAAGTTATTTTATTCACTGAGAGTTACTTATCATAGCTTACTGCTAGTTGAAAATCTCGCTCTTGTAAGGGTGATTGATTAAAGGTATCTATATTTTTCTCTGCAGAGACAACACAGTGAAGTAAACTTCTGAGAACTATTACCTCTGAAATACTCTACTGATACTCAGTGAAGGAAAATATCCGCTGTAACAAAGGATCTTATCTCGGGTTTTTTGACAATATAACTGTATAATTTAGGATACATATATTGCTTTCAAGGGCCCACATTGAAGGTAAAAGTAGAAGACATTTTTCTCAGCAAAACTGATGTTTGTTCTCCCTTACATCCTAAGAGATTCTGAACTTTATAGACAATGCTATTAAATAATTTTTTAGCAGCAGAACTGTTCTCTCCACAATGTGTGATGCTGTCTGAAGCAGTGGTGGTAAGACTATTGCCCGAAAATTATATTCTGCTTGTCTTCCGCATTGTGAAAGAGCATTGTAAGTACCAACAAAATACTCAGAGAGCTCACTTCTAAAATACAATCCTTTAAAAATACATGATTAAAACTAATTTACATGCAAAAGCAAACATTTTCAAAGAATACTCTTTGTTAATTTTCACTTAATCAAAACTTCTATTTTCAGGGTATTATGTACTCAGAATTGTGCAGTAACACAAACCTCCAGAACATGCTTTATTTCATTTAATCTGTGATGTCATTCACTATGTCTTATCTACAAGAAAATTAGCTAATATGTAAATAATGAACAAGATTAGTCAGCAATAAATGCTATCACACAAGTGATATATTAACTGATCTTGTCATTAAGTGACTATACTATGCTTACCTAAGAAAGCTCAAACAGAAGATAGTACTGAATAAAAGACATTCTGCTATCCTCAGAAGTTTATTTTGTACAAACTTTTGAAGCACATAGATCTTATCTTTATATTACTACTATTTAAATAAACAAACGTGATTTATTCCTAGACATTGTCTTTAAAATAGTAAAATGTGAATAAATGAGATTAAACGATTTTTAGCAATGCTTATCATTTATAGCACTGTGCTCTGGCTCATTTTCAACCATTTCAATTAAATATTTTTTTCAAGGGGAATTGCAAATAGCGGCTCACAGACACTTAGACTACTGATAGTCCTTTACCTTGGGCAAACCTGTTGTTCCAGATGTATACAGAATATAAAGTGGATGGTCTGAGGGAACAGAGACACATTTTGACCACTGTGCTTTTGCAAGCTCCTCTTCCCAGTCAAGATCGCGACCTTTGGTGAGAGGAACATGGCCCTGCACATTGAAAAATTAGAAAATTGTCAAAATAAAACCAGACAGAATAAATGCAATTCAGTCAAAAAACATTTTTTATACAGTAATATCCAATTTTCTGTAATATCTCTACTGCATTACTTCTTTTTAGTATTTAAATCTTATGATTTATAATGTTCGCTCTTAAAATTGAAAAACAAACTACAATAGATACAGTAAAATTTTACTTGCAAAAACATAAAGGCACACGCACTACACAAACATCTGTCTAAAAGCTAACATAAAGGCACTACAACTGTACACCCACCAAATTAGGTCGCTGGTAAACGAGAACTTTATCAGGTTTGCTCTGTACACTTGCCAGTGCTCCTTCTAGGAGAGATATGTATTCCACTTTCCTTTTCGGTTCTACTCCAAAACTTGCTGTTACAATAAGTTTGGGCTAAAAAAAGAAGTTAGATAGTTAATATGTACATTTGCAACGTATTTTAGATATGTAACCTAATAACATTTCCATTAAATCCAATGTATAAAATTTATCTTTACAAAATTAGGAACAGGGGTTTAGATCAGTTTTCTAGAGCAAATCAAGCTTGTGGGATCTCGCTGTCCATGCATTTGATTTTTGTTTGAAAGAACATTAATAACTTCTGATGCTTCACTATTTTCAAACACATTTGAGTAAGAAATCAACAGTATTAACATCTTATGAATTGCACAAATATTAATGCACACAGACAGAAAAACCACTGTCCATCTTAGCTCCTCCTCCTAAGGAAGCATGTTGCAGTGATGTCAACAGTTATCTGTACTGTCTTCCCCTCTACCTAATGCTTCCAATTTCCTATTTCCATACTAGCTGTAGAACTTTGTTGGCTTTTTCACAGCTTGCAATAAAAGTCACTGAAGGGAAAACAGAAGAAAGAGGCAAAAGAAGGCAAATGAGATGGCAGGAAACTAGAAATACAGGAAGAGAGTAAGATAAAGTCATAAGGCACATGAGGGAAATAAGGCTAGAGTCTTTCAAAAGACGGTTGAAGGACTGAGGGTGTAAAATTTCTAAAAATCAGGTTTGTATAGCTCTGGGGCTTTTTAGACTAATTTCTATTTCCAAATGTAGATTTCACATCTTTGTCATTAAATTAACCACAGGTTTTATGTAAGACTTCCTAAGTCAAGAAATCCGCACACAAGCTATTTCGACTTAGGTCCGAAGACTGGTATTTTTAGTTTTTGTCTTTCAGGGGAGAAAAGGTAGCACCAAAGAAACTATGTGTTAGAACATATTTTACTTGGAAAAGAACGAGTCTTCAATCTCCGTTGTTTTGAAGTTTTAGAAGTTTATTTATCATATGGCACTCAGTTTGATCAAGCTAGTTTACTAATTGTATGCATTAGCATAAATCTCATTAAGGAGGCATAAACCACAATGCCACAGTTAAGAATGCATTAAATTCAGCAGAGAAAGCACAAATTACATTTTTTTCTTGTGCAATAATAAAACGTTTCCTGCCCAAATCTGTCATTCAGGAGAGATCCCTAATTGGTGTGTATTCAAAATAAAGATTTTTGGATGAGCTTAAAAATTTCAGCATTCATTGATTTTCCTTTTTGGAATGCCCTTATTTAATAGAAGATGATACGATACAATACAATGCAGTCAAACTGAAAATTCATCGGGAGGTCACCCTGAAGTTAGAGTGTAATAAATACAAGATATACAGTTCTATTCAAGTGTTAAGATAACTCTTGTTATCACTAGTTTTATAGCAATTTGCAAATGATGCCACCTGTGCTCATAAACTGCTTTGTATGCAGTAAGGACATGTAAAAATAAACAATATTAAATTAGCTAAGGTGTTGTACTACCCAAGTGAAGAAGCATCATGGATCACTCTGTGCAAACCAAAGGCCCACTGGTTTTAACTGCCTTTTCTACTGTTTTACCTCTCTGCCTAATGACATTATTTCCTGCACCTCTGCTCCCATGTTGCTTTCATCCATCCATTTCCCACTCCTTCTGTGGCTCCATGTACTCCTGTATGTTAAGATTAGATAGAAATATAACAAGTTTGAAGAAAAAGCAGGGAGAGTTCAAGGGTCTGCTGCAGACGAAATGCCAGAGATAGTGAGCTATAGAAAAAAACAACATTATGAAGTAGAAATGAGATAAAGCAAGGCCCAACAGTACAAGATGCTGGTAAAAGACCAACACTTCTACTCTGTTGTAAAGACTCCTCCTACAAGTTCTTCTATAGTCTCTAATACTCCTCAAGTGACGCAGCTGACACTCCTGAAGGAGGGGATGCCATCCAGAGGGACATGGACAAGCTCAAGGAGTGGGCCCGTGACAACCTAATGAGCTTCAACAGAGTCAAGTGCAAGATCCTGCACCTGTGCCAGGCCAACCCCTCCAAAAATCAATGCACTCTGAGGAATGAAGGGACTGAGAGCAGCCCTGCCAAGAAGGACTTGGGGATACTGGCAGATGAAAAGCTGGACATGAGCAATGCCTGCTGCTATAGGACAAAGAGGTAATAGTTTTAAACTATAAGAGTGTAGATTTAAACTAAATATAAGGAAGAAATTTTTTGCAATGAGAGTGGTGAAATACTGGCACAGGTTGCCCAGAGAGGTGAAATATGCTCCATCCCTGGGAACATTGAAAGTTGTAACATTCAAAGTTAGGTTTGACAGGGCTCTGAGCAACCTGATCTAACTGAAGATGCCCAGCTCATTGTAGGGAAGTCGGACTAGATGACCTTTAAAGGTCCCTTCCAACTGTTCCATGATTGTATGAACCTACCTATTGTTTTGAGGTATTTTTTTGAGATATTTGAGATACAAATTATATATTCCCAGACTCAGGTGAAAGGAAAGATGACAAAAAATCCTGTTCTCATGCTCTGTATCACTTCATCACAATTCACTGCATGAATTGTGTAACTGCCAACACCTGACAAGTAGAAATTACCAGCTGCAGGACTTTGCAGCATTCCCAGGCCTATTTAAAATTCAAGATAAATTAAGGTAAGCTGGCCAAGCGTATGTACCTTTTCATAGTCACTAGAAAGTACTTGTTATTTCTTTCACTCAGACTTTCCAACAGAATGTGAAGTTTGATCTTTCTTCCACAAAAGCATCTTACAGCCAGCTTTCCACTGCACATCTTTAATGCTTTCTAATTAATTTTATCAACATCAGGTCCTGTACTGCAGCATCTAAACCAATTCACATGAAAGCCTAATAAAAAGGTTAGGTTATTGCGCAACTGCATTATTTATTCAGTATTTTTGCTATCATGGATACTTACAGGTAGCCTCAGGAGTGTGCAATTCACTCATCATGAAAGCTTTACCATGTTGAAAATTGGGGCACGTTTTGAAATTTAGATTGAGGATGTGCCTCTCCTCTTTACACACATTTTCATTATACATCAGATGGACCAAAAATGATCCATAACACTTAGACCTGCCTTTTAAAGAAACCAAAAGGCAATGTAAATTAGGATTTAATCCATGGCCTGCAGCTAATAATTCTATAGCTAACCCTTCAAAAGAGTTCCTATATGACCTTGGATAGAAAAGTTAAACTTCCTCTCTTTTCATTTTAATGCATGAAGCAAGGATTATGATTTTTGTGCTCTTTCCCTTTTTTCCCCTGAGGAAAAACCATTTGGATTAATTAGTTAATAATTGGAAAATACTCTAAAAGTAAACATGCTAGATGATTTGTATTGTAGCAACCTCCATTTTAAAATCTTATCATTTTTTCTTCTACATTATTTTTTCCTAATTACAGCTTGTTAAAAAAACAGGGAAGTGAGAAAACTAGAGAGCTGTTGTTAGCCTATTCTCATCATTCCAACAAACCATTTTGACCATTTTACTAACATCTTTGTTAAAGCATCAAGGAGAGGAGGGGGAATGCATTCAGCTTTCTATATACAGATATTTATAAAACTGAAGCTTCAGTCATCTGAAAAGCACTTCTGTACACAGAAATCTAAGTGAAAGTTTCACAAATCCTAGAGACTTGAACCCTACACAAAATCTTGGCTCGGTTTATACATCTATGCAACATAATTCAGTGATAAGACAGCTACCACAGAGTCTGAATGATTCAAGGGACTGATCAATGTGACAAAGACTTTACCTTGTTCACTAGTAGGAAACAAGAATAGGCCATTCCATTGTTAGCTGCTTTGAAACTAATGCATACAACAAGCTACTAATATGCCTATATAAGGTACTAAGTCAAGTACTATTCTCATTTCAGGAACATAGACATCATAATGCTCTATAAACAAGCTCAACTAATGCCGAACACAGAAGCCTTTAAAGCATTCACCTCTGTTAATTATGTAATCTGCACAGTCACTTATTTAAGGCAACTGTTTCCATAGCTGTCCTGCTTCGTGTAGAAATTAAATGAAGTAGAATTATAGCTTGTCCTAGTCCCAGCCAGGACAGGGGTAATTTCTGTAATAGCCAGGAGGGGCATGGCCAAGACCCAGAGGTCATTCTATACCACCTCAAGCCATACACAGAGTGGGAAGGGGGATGGGTCCTTTCCAGAGCGTGTGAGGTTCTGCATGGTGAGCACTCACGTGTGAATCAGTTGCCTCTCTTGTACACTCTGTTAAGAATATTTTTGTTGTTACTGTTCATTTATTTCATTGCTGTTTCTAGCACATTGTTCTTACCTCAACCTGATCTTTACCTTTTAGGCCTAAAACTCTCCTCTCCATTCAACCACAGGGAGGAGGAGGGAGAAGGGGGAGAAAGCAAGCAACATGTGGAGTGTTTCACTGAGAACAATAAATTGGGGAATACCATTCGTAAAACACAACATAGCTGAAAATATGTCCTACCTAATATGTCTAAACATCAGATAAACCAATAAAATCATTTAGGGTTAGTAGTATTTTCTCCATACAATTGATGAAAATGCTGAACCCAAAGCCAGTATGAAGGAGATGCTTTGTAGAAAAAGATTTGACAAACATGAGAAGAAAGTACACTCTATACAGACAACAGTGTGTTAAACTCCTGCTTTTGTAGAAGGGGTCAAAATTGCTCACTCAGTGTCTGCTATACAAGTATCAACCTTAGCACAGATGTAGTACTTCATTCATATTGCAACAATAGGTATTATAAACAAACTGAGATTGTATGCCACACCAAGAGAAATGTTATCCTATCTGGGAAAAAACCCCAAACAACAGGTTTTTGACATGGACTGATAGGAGTATCTAATGCAATGGTGTTTGTTGCTCCAAACAGGTTATTACCTTTGCATGATCAATGCGAACCGAAAGCTCTTTAGATGCAAATCCACCAAAAATCAGGCTGTGGATGGCTCCTATTCTTGCACAAGCCAGCATACAGTAAACTGTCTGTGGAATCATGGGCATGTAGATGACCACACGATCTCCTTTCTTCACACCATGTTTCATCATGACATCTGCTAACTTGGAGACCTGCACTGACAAAACATTCATATTTAAAGTTTCTCCAGATCTGCTGTTGCCCCATAAAAAAAACAACTTTCATACAGTCAACAGATGCCCGACATTAAAAAGACAAGCCAGTATGATAAAGAAAGTTGATGTAATGTAATCGAGGTTCAATAAATTTAAGACAACTCCCTTTTTCCAAAAAATGCACTAATACATTTTTCTTTTGTAAAACAGAAATGGAAGGAGATTAATTATTATAGTCAGTACAGCCAAAAAAAAAAATCAATAGCAATGTCTAGGAAATTTTTAATGACACTCTACCATTCATTCTTTTATTCAGGTAACAGTTTATATTTCTCAATTTTAGCTTTAAGAATGAATGTAAACAGGTCATTTCATAACACAAGTTCCTTCCTAACTAGCTAACTTCGAAATACAAACCAATATGTAGTAGTATTTTCTTTACTACAGTGTCATAAACTTCTCAGAATTTGAGAAAAGAGACCTTATACCCTGAACCAAAGGTAAATACAAATTCAGACAAATATCTAGATTTAAAAATAAATTTTTGCTCTCATTGTCAGATTTTCATTTTTGCTGTGCAGAAACCTGAAGGCAGACTATGTACAGCAGCAAAGGACTGGAGCTCAAGAAATGCAATTGACTGATCAGCAGCAATGTCTGTAACACTATGAGAAAATATTTATTACTTTGACAGTACACAATATTCTGTCACAAAAGTAGTACTGAATATTTCATCTGTATGCCAGGATGGACAATTTACCACATAGTAAGTTGGTTACAATGAGCATGGGAGCCTGTGACAAGCACGCTGAAGTTGTCTCAGCTTGCTTGTTGTGGCATGGCAACGTGGCATCGTCTGAAAGAAACGCTTTTATTTATATTATTTAAAAATTTGAGTTTTCTCTTTTTAAAGAGTAACCACATTCAGTCCTAGAATCCTGATACATATGCTGAAGAGGACATCAACTGCTTTGATGTAAATAAGGACATGTAAAAATAAACAATATTAAATTAGCTAAGGTGTTGTACTACCCAAGTGAAGAAGCATCATGGATCACTCTGTGCAGATCAAAGGCCCACTACTGCCTTTTCTACTGTTTTACCTCTCTGCCTAATGACATTATTTCCTGCACCTCTGCTCCCATACTGCTTTTATATATCCATTTCCCACCTCACTGTTTCTCTCTTCAGTGGAAATACATGTTCAGACTTTCAGTAACCTGAGACAGTAACATCCAGAAGCTCCAGGAGCATCTGCTCTGTCTTTGCATTAAATTCACAGCTCATCCACAGCCAAAGAGCACATTTCTACATTTTCCCCAAGGATTTAAGAAAATGAAAACACAGAAGCCCCAAGCAGGCACTCTTGCATCAGAAGATACTGCATAAGTTCCATTTTATGTAAGCATTGCATCAATCTCTGCTGTTATTTTCAACCACAAGAAAGAACATGTTTGTAAGGCAAAGTCATCACCACACCGACCTGAACACTCACACAAACTAAGGTATCTATATGATTTGTATGGAACACACCTCTTACCTTAAATATTACTGATTTTCAAGAGAAAATATCTTTAATGCTAGACTTATTAATACTTATCAATATAATATAAAACTGAGCTACACTATCAAAACTCAACAAAAACCAAAGACTGGACATGTACAAAGCTAGAATTTGCCATACCACCAGCATTTACAGTTATTTCTAGTATAATTGGTGAAAGTAATTGTAAATGAAGATAACTACTCTACTTCCAAAGGTAAATTATTTTTCTATACTTCCTAGTGTGAAAATATTAAAATCTGCAAACACAGAGTTAACATCACCTTTTCTTAAAGAAACAAGAGAGCTAATCGTTATCTTCCCTGCTTGTGACTCTCAAGCAGAGTGCTGTCAAAAAGGCCAGAGGCAATGAAAATAATATTTAATGAGTACTTTTATAGTCACTGTAAGTGTGGATAGTGGGCAATAAATAGTTAAACACAATGGGCAAGTATTATTATTATTCATTATCATTATTTCACAAATAATTACTAATAGTTATGAAAAAGGCAATGTTTGCTTGCTAAAGGAAAAAGACATTATTTAATGACCATAATTAGTAATTTTGTAATAGAAGACTCCTAGTGCCTGTAAACAAGCTATATAACTGGTTCCTGGGTGTAGGAGGGAGACAGTGAAGAGATCTGCATGTACTTAAGTAACTTCTATTGAAATCTATCATAGCTAAACTGTATTTAAAGCAGAGAATGTGTACAGAATACTGCAGACGGGAACTA
Organism: Callaeas wilsoni; assembly: GCA_013398955.1. Taxonomy (NCBI): domain Eukaryota; kingdom Metazoa; phylum Chordata; class Aves; order Passeriformes; family Callaeidae; genus Callaeas; species Callaeas wilsoni. Next base: position 15,821 of record VWPU01004329.1, on the reverse strand, counting down.
CACGTCACCTGTGCAAACCCAGAATTGCTTGCCTGCACTTAATTTCCCCACCCTAAAGAGTGTAATGTCACTGAAGACAACAATCCAATACAATGGTATCTATGATTTTCCTTGTGTCCTTTCCCTCATCCTTCTGACAGCCAGGGAACATTTGGACTATATAATAAAAAACTGTCTCTATCTGCAACTATTTGGAAGACAGGTGAACATTGTAAAGCAGGTTTACACTGCCCTTCAGATTGATGTGGTTGCCCTGAAACATCCAAGCAATCACTCTTTCTAAAAAAACGGGAGGGCGGAAAAGTGAGTACTGACACTTCATTAAACTGTTAAAAGGCATGAAATCTTCCACTTTGTTACAATGTGCTGTCATTTATGATTTACATTAATACAGTGTAGTGTACTTTATCACTCAAAAACTACCATGCTATTTCTCCACTTATCTTCAAGTTTAAGACTGCTCACTCACTTTCACATATTTGACACTTCTCTAATAAAATCACTTGAGACCAACTGACATAATAAGAAACTCAAGTAGGCTTTCAGCTTTGAAGATCAGAGCATAACTTACACTTCTATCAAACACATGGACCCAGTGAGCACGGTTTTACTTTTAGCCAGCGACCAAGCAAATACTACAACTGTATTAGTAGCTAAGGTTTCTAAGTAATTCTGTTCTGAAGTAAACTCTGAGCAGTTACTAAAAGCAGTTTTGGTCCATGCCAAAACAATTCCTTTAAAAAGATATGAAACCAGAAATCCCAGTCAAAATGCTCAAAAAAGGAATTCCAAACCTTGCTGGGTTGAACAGTGTCTACACAGTCTACACTAAGACGCACAAGCATAGAATCCTTCAATGCAAGCTAAACTCGAAAGCATTATTCAAATACCAAGAGTTCCTGAAATATCCTGAAGGGCATCTCATGGTTCAAAAAGAGCCACATCACATATGAATTCTCTAAACCAAAGGCAGCGAGTCACCTTATACTCTTCACTTCTCCACTGTACCCTTTTTCCAAGACTACAAAGGAAAGTGCTCCTTTCTACTCCCCCACTTCCTTATCAGCCCCTTTAGTCTTCTATTACTCTTAATTATTGTTTCCTCCTTTTCCTACAGCTGTTAAAGCCTTTCTGGCAGATGCACCACCCTGCTGTTAGGGTCAAGTCTGCTGCAGTGTGAGAGGACTGACAAGCGATCCTGCACTCACTTCAATTAGACGAAGACCATGTTCTTGATGAGGTGACAAAACCATTCTTCAGACATGCATGATGTTGTGCTGCCACCACAGAGATGTTGACCAGATCTTCAGGGGAGAAGAGTGCACTCCACCAATCCCACTGATCGTCCACAGCCACTCACACCCTTGATCCCAGGATCAGTAGCTCTGGGATACAACCTAGGGAAAAGCATGGCAAAGGTGCTGCACACATCTACACACCTGCAACCCCCAGAGGACCTCCACAAAATAACACGCAGGAACATCTCCTCTGTACCTCAGCCAGCAATAGGCCATGGTCCAGACGCCCATGTAAGTGTGCAGACTCCCTTCCTGTACCTGTATTGACTGAGGGACTGTGTTTAGGAGGTTTCTGGTGGAATTAGGGCACTCGTTGCAGAGCTGTGAAAAGGCAGCATGAGTCTCTGGGTTGTTGTGCCTTGAGAAAATTTCCCAGAGGCTGTGAGCTGTGAGGGACGTTTTGTTGAGCAACAAGCTCCATCAGAGACCACCTACCCCATCCCAGCTCCCTGTCTGTGTGCCAGTACAGTTCTGGAAATTACCTAATCCGTGGACACGTCATACCATGGTCACACAGCTTTCCTCAGCTTTTGCAGAAAACCCCAGCAACACTGTTTAAATGCAGTGTAAGAACCTGTGGTGGCAGCAATATAGGTACACTGCTCCACAAACAACATGAAGGAACAAGTGAGGGTGATTTCTACCTCTTTCTCATACAGCTGGACAGCGGCTGGGATTCCAGTTAGCATAACTTCTCCTTCCACCTTTCAGATGCAAAATTCCTTGGATTGAGAAGAAGTCTGGGATTTTGGAAAGAGCCATTTTTCCTTTCTGTTTTTGGAGATCAGCTGTGGACTGTGGTCTCTAAGAAGGGACTGGGATGAGATAATACTTGATTCTGTAATACTTATCAGCTTGGCATGGATTTAATGTTTGATCTGAAGTGATGCAATGGCACTCACTCCACAGAGGAGATGGGATGCAGACAATCATTTGCCTAAAAAAGAACTTCTACTCCCTGTGAAGAATAGTCTATACTGTTTTGCACAGCTCCTACAGCATCCATGTTCCCCCAAAAGGCCATTATTTGGACAATATGCACTTGGAGTAGGGAGAAGAATCAAGCAACAGAAAGATAAAGACCGAGCATGGCATTCCTAAAGAAATACGTAAGTCAAGGAAGCAAAGATTCACGGGATAGCTATGGTCAGACAGCTTTGAAGTGAGCTACAGGACATTTGGTTCAAAGGATGAAACTCAAGCCATTCCAAAGTAAAACTCACAAACTACACATAGTGGAAATGTCAGGAGCCTCTGCAGTTAATTCAGCATGGCTTTGCTTCACTCATTTGCCTGAGCTGCACCAAATTACACATTACTGGAGGCATTGCTGATTCTGCCATGCTGCTGTATAAGTACCTTCAGTCAAGGGAGATTAAGCTCCAGCTGCATCTTCAGACTTTCACAGTGCCATTTGGAAGTCTTATATGTGGAACGTGAAAAACCCAAGACACTAGTCTGTAAATTCCTGGTAAGTCTCCTCCTTTAAAGAATACTAATATTGATATTTTTGAATAGCTACACCAGTGACATTGCAGTTAAATTTTTCTAGGGCATGCACTGAAGAATGCCATTTGAGATTTAAGTAAAAAAAGGGATATCCAGCATTGAGTCTAATACAATGTTTTATCAAGATTCTGTTGCTTTACCAGACAAAGAGGATAAAAATTTGGGTTGTCAGTCTCAGTAGGATTTTTTTACTGTATCCCAGTTTTGATTCTACATCAACTCAGAAGAATTACTTTGAAATGGGAGTCCCTACTTCTAGCTAAGAAGAAATTAGACATTTCTTAAGACAGAAAACAAAAGCAGAAGATGGAGTAAAAAAAGAGTAAGAAAGATGACTAAAACCAAAATAAGCTGTGTGATTCTTCAGTCATATACAGGAGATGTGAGATGACCACAAGACAAATTCAAATTCAAACTGACAATGGCTAATACCATTATTTTAGAATATAATATTTTTAGGGTGGGTAGTTAAAGGGGAAAAAAACCTTCCTACAGAAGAAATTACATCTTATTCCTTTACCGATAACCTGAAGCCCTTTTTCCTTACCCATATTTCTTTAACATGCAATGCTGCCAGAAGCTTGGGTGGGGATGGTTGGTATTACTAACTCTGTCACCTAACTGCCCTTAGAAATCATTTATTATGGCTCTGAATTCAACATGTTAACTCTTCATTTTCATTGAAAAGAATCAAAAAGAGAACTCATACTAGGTTTGTGTACATGATTTGTCAAGCATCGAGAGATGCAATTGATATAACTCTCAGTCTCTTGAGATTTCCTTTTAGCAAGTGAGGCATTCTAGAGAATACACCCAATGGCGTAAACAGAAGAGTTTTTCTATCTACCTAATAACCTTTGCCTTCACTCGAAAATGGTAGTCTTTTCCAACACAATCAGAAAACTTATTTTTAAATGAACAGAAGACATTTCACCTTACTTCTTTCTGGTATCTTTATTCACAGCCTCAGTAATATTTCTAACAGAATCATAGAATAATATGCTGAGTTGGAAGAGATCCATTGGGATCATTGAGTCCAACTCCTGGCCCTGCACAGGACACTCCAAGAATCACACCATGTGCCTGGGAGCATTGTCGAAACACTTCTTGAACTCTGTCAGGCTTGGTGCTGTGAGTACTACCCTGGGGAACCTGCTCCAGTGCCCAACCACTCTCTGGGTGAAAAACCTTTTCCTGATATCCAACATAAACCTCCCCTGATACAACTTCAGGCCATTTCCTCAAGTCCTGTCAGTGGGCACGAGAGAGAAGAGATTGGTACCTGCCCCTCCACTTTCCCTCGTGAGGATGCTGAAGACCACAATGAGGTCTTCCCTCAGTCTCCTCCAGGCTGAACAAACCAAGTGACCTCAGCCTCTCCTTGTATGGCTTCCACTCCAGTCCCTCCATCATCCTCGTGGCCCTCCTTTGGATGCTAAGAGCTTAATGTCTTTTTTATATTGTGGCACCCAAAACTGCCTGCAGTACTCAAGGTGAGGCTGCCCCAGTGCAGAGCAGAGTGGAACAATCCCCTCCCTTGCCCGGCTGGTGATGCTGTCCCTGATGCCCCCCAGGGCAGGGTTGGCCCTCGTGGCTGCCAGGGCACTGCTGACTCATGTTCAACTTGCCCTGGACCAGGGCATTCCGTAGCACTGCTCTCCAGCCTCTCATTCCCCAGTGTATGCAAACAACCAGAGGTGCCCCATCCCAGGTGCAGAATCCAGCACTTGCTCTTGTTAAACTTCATACAGTTGCTGATTTATGGGAATTTGAGTTTCTCCCTTCTTCTGCCGTCTCACTACCGGAATTAGAGAATCTGCCACGGTATATTCAAAACTTTCACCTACATCCTCATTTTACTGGCTTCAACATTGTAATCTGAATTTAAAGGCCTGTAACATGTATCAGTGAAGAAAAAAGACCAATCAGTACATTATGGAAGACAGTTATGGTGTAAATTTGCCAAGGTGCTCCTCTGCCTTTGGAAGATTTCATCTGGAACACCATATAAACACACTTAAAATGCACTACATAGAACTTCACTTTAACCAACTGTAATTCTCAAGACTTTACAAGTGTGAAGACAGGATTGCTGTACAGAATGTCAACACAAACTGATCTTGCCATTATTTACATTAATAAGAATTTATTAAACTTTCCTGCAATGCTTCTATTCCAGGTCTGCCTGTTTCTCACATGTTGGGCACTAAACATCCACAGACTTCCAATATTTCTCTCAATCATTTATAGTTTAGTGGTGCTTAACTTTACAATTGCAGCATCACTGTAGCTCTTAGATCTAAACATCAGTGCAACAGGTAAAAAGGAGAAGGACACCTTGAAAACAACAGGCTTTCTGAGTACATAGCTCAAGCTATTCCTAAGGAGCCTTACTAAGTTCATGCAGACACCTATGTCATTTTTTTCATCATGAGTTTGATCCTGGAATAAATGACACAACGTGCTACAAAATTCTGAATCTTCCCATTCTGTGACCCACAGCAGTTATCCTACATAACTTCTGGTGAAACCATCTGTAAACTCCACTTTTATTAGCAAAAGCCAGGAAGATATCGACCACTTCAAGTGATGATCTCTTGTAAAGGCATTTTGAACCAGAAACCTCTCTGAAAAGACATTCTCATTGCACTATCAGCTTACGGACCAGACAGACTACTGAACAGTAATTGGCTGTGAACAGTCCAAACAATGGTGTGAACACAGATACACACTGTCAGGCTGTTTTAAATTGGCAAAGGAACTCAGGAAAAAAGGTAAAAAGGTTTCCCTTCCTATCAGGAGGTTCAACAACTTTGGTCGTATGTCTGATTTGCACTCACACTGATCTCCTTCAGCAGGAAGACTGTTTCAGAAAAACAAAACATAGTAGTTTTACGTTACTCTGAGCAGACTGAGAACACAGTGACAAGCAGCGACTGAGGGCTGTGAGCCAAATGTCAGCATCTACACTGTACAGTGATTTTGGTAGGCCTTTTCTGAAAGTCTCTCCTAGACCTACAAGATCCATGAAAAAAATACAACAGCCTATGTTCCTCCCATTTTCAGTAGATCTCTTTGTTACTTTTGTTATCAGGAGTCCAGTAGCTAGCAGATAAACTCAATTAAACTTATTGTAAAAGAGTGGATCAGAAAGCTTCAACAGACAAGCTATTAATCTCAAATACTGCCTGTCACATTTATTTACTTTTGATGAAGAATAAACTGTAGAGGATTCAGAAATAGTATTTAGATAGGACTCAGCCTCCAGCAAGATTATAATGAACTTCTGAATGAGTACTGCTACATACCCCAGAAAACTTAAACCAGTTCTTCCATTTGGTTTGGCAATGCTCTGTAAGAAGAAATGTTGATGAAAGGATGTGTATGTCAACTTGCAAAATTTTCTCGCTTTGCACAAATCTACCATGTCCTAAGACAATCAATACACTTACAGAGACAAACTTAGGAGACTTAATATAAAATCAAGCTTTAAAAGCAGAAAAAAGGCTTCTTTTCAAGTTCTTTTCAGAGGAGATTTCTACCAAGCAAGTTCACATAAGATAATTTCCATTAAGATGTTGCATTACTGCATTAAAATAAAACAAGTATTATATGTAATGTATATATACATTAATTTAATATATACACATATATTTGCATATATATTGTGTATATATCAATTATTGAAGGTAAGTTATACGAAAATTTTATACATAAAATTGTAATTATACTTATTATATATTAGTATAAATAAAATTAGATAGGAGCTGGATCCTTTCAAAGTCTGCTGACTTCTTAAAACACAGGAGCAGGTTGTTCAAGCTCCAGCGTACTGGATTGCATGTTGTTTTTTGGACTTGGTAAATAAATAGAAAACTGGTAAGGAGTAATTGTTTTCTGTATTTTCCTTAAAAGGTAGAATGCTTAACAGGTTTATAATTTCTTTGTAGCTATATGATTTCTCTTTTCTTGCAGCAGTGGTATAAACCCCTCACAAACTGAATTACTGTATTCTGAACCTCATTTCACATTTTAAACCACAGGTTCACATTACTCCAGACACTAAATGCATATCTTAAGTACAGTGACTGTGTTGCCCTCAAAGTAATCAATCTGGTGCATTAAAACACATTAAGGAAGACTATAAGTCTGACTCCAACATTTCTTTATACTCAGTGTTAAGTTCAACTACTACATGTAACTAGAAGAAAAAAACCAGCTAACAAGAGTAGCAACATGAGGGCAAACCTGCAGCTGACAGCTGTGAGAGCCAAGAACCTTCAATGGGGCAGGCTGCAAACACCCATGGTGGCAACAACCCATGGTGAGGCACGGGGTAAATCTGAATGGGCTGATGCAGAACTGGATATTCACAACCTCAGCAGGGGTAAGCTACCTCAGCCAACAGGGAAGTCAAAATCCACATACCTTCCAGACAGAAGGGCCACCAGCACTCTCATGACAGCCTACATAGGGGCAGGTGACACAGCTTTCTTTGGAGTTCCCCCAGTTAAATTTAATTTGGGCTTACACTCAATTACGTGCAGCAACAGCCAAGGTACACATTTCATTTCTATGGAACTGTATTTTTGCTCATCACAGCAACTGTCAAGACACTTGACTAAATGCTATGCTTAACCTTTTAAGTAAGATCTGTTAGGGGAAAAGAAAATGAAATCAAATACAGCCAAATTAAAAATTTAACTGATCAGGGGGAAAAAAACCTATTAAACTGTAGAAGAAAAAGAGGAAATTGAGGAAATTCAAAACCTATTGGATGCCATATAATTTGGCAGAGGTAGTAAAGCTTACAAATCAATACTGAGCAAAGAAAAACGAGTAAACTAGTGAGGTAGATAATTTTTACCTCTCTGCTACCTACCTACTGTGCAATATTTGCTGCCTCTTCTCATTAACAAACATACCTGTTCCAAAAGTTCCTTATATGTTATTTTCTCTTTGGTATTTGTTACAGGACTGTCATAAATAATGGCAATTTGGTCTCCTCGTCCATTCTCAACATGACGATCTACAGCGTTGTAACAGATATTCAGCTCTCCACCTACAAACCTAAAAAAGAAGTTTGAAGTATGTAATAGCCAGCCTTCGAAACTAAGGCAACTTTTTTTTCTTTTGCATTTTGCGTTTTTCTTTTAAGGAATGAGAGCATTCAATTAAAACATAGCTCTCAAAACATTACATTCATTTCAGGAAGTAATTTTTTATTCTATAACCTCATAATTGACTCAACCAGCTATACGACTATTAGTGAAAATACAGAAGTTAAAGTTCCATATCTTAATTGACTTAACTAAGAATCTGCTAAACTTGGTCTTGGTTTAACTTAGTTTGCATTAATCACTCTGATTTTTATATGTATGGTATCACAGAAAAAGCATAAACTCACGTAAAATAATTTGACATTCTAAAAACATGTTATCCTCCTACTTTGTACTGGCACGCACACATATGCTTTTCAAGGAGAACAGGTTCAGGACTCAAAACATTCTTAATCATCTCTCGGCAATAACAGTTAAGCATACAAGTATCTGCAGCTAAATGAAAGTGACCTCAAGTTATAAGATCATATGATTATAACGCATTTGACAATGCTGTTTTATATCGGCGACTCAAAATTTTCTGTAAAGTTATATGAGTCATAGCCTCTTCAATAGCTAGACATTTACAGAAAATTCTTATCTTCCAATTAAAGAAAAACATTTCACAAACTTAGGTTTCACTTTTATAGTCATTTTACACAGAAAATGAAAATTCAAGTGCAGCATAATCCTCAAAGTACAAAAATACAGAAGGTACCAGATAAAAAGACAATTCTACTTACTGGAAGATGACACAGTACCTAAAAGTTAAAGTTCACACTAAATGATGCCTTTTTCGTTTGTTTTTCTATCTGCACATATCTCTCTGCAGCAAAAATAGCAATATACGGAAAATACACAGTTGAGGGTTTCCAAAAGTTTCTATGGGGACAACTGTACACTGGTAACATATTGTTATAATGCAACTAGAAATAACAGATGGCCTAAAGTAACCCACTACTAGTTAAAAAAAATATTTCCTTCTTCACTTTTCCTGTTTAGTAAAGGACTGCTCTAAATTAGGATATTTTATGTATTACTCTTATATCCATACACACAGATGCTATGGGGTAGTCTTTACTGTCCAAAAATGAATTATGAAATTAAAACCAGTTAGGATGTTTAGGATGCAGTTATCTTACTGCAACTCCTTTAAAATGGCACTAATAAGGAGAAAGTGGGGGACCATGAAACTCACAAACCATTCTGACCTACAAAACCCTTCCCCTAAAAGGAAAACCACATGAAAAATAAAGGACCTGGAATTGTTTCACATAATATAGAGAAACTTTGTATTACTGTCACAAAAGATGTGTAAGGTTCAGATTTTTATATCAAATCACTTCAGGATGATATGAACAAGGGAACACAGTACCTGGGCTATCCATATTCACTTAAAAATGGTCAAAACATGAGCAGGCACAAGAGCTTTGGTTCTTCTAAAGATACATGGCAACATTACATGATTTTTTAGCAATCATTTACAATTAAGTTTGTGAAAGAGATATAACTGTAGGTTTAATCAAAAACCAAGACTATCTGGAAGGTGTGATGAGAGCTTTGCTACCCTGTTCAGAAGGAAAGAGGTTCTGATAGGATCAGAAAAGCAGCAATGCACCTACCATAACTGCAAGAACTTGGCTTCCCTACTGTCACCCAAGGACATGCTCAAATTCTGGCTGACAAATAAAAGCTGCTTGGCTTTGAAGAGCTGCCCTGTGCTGCTGCAAGTTTCTGTTCCAGCGATTCTCATAAAGATGAGCACCTGTGGGGAACTTTGATTTGCACGGCTTGAGCTGAAAAGGAACAGCAGCCTGAAACCAGGACCCTTCTTGTGAGGACATCACTGAGATGCTTCTATTTCAAACACTGGTCTAGAATCAGAAAGAAAATATTCCAATAGATTGCAGAAAGATCAGAAGTGGATCTGCAGGATGCTTGCAAGAACTGCCAGTAAGTCTTGCCACAATAAGCAGGACTCTAAAATGCTAATATATTGCTAACTAGATAATTATCTCAACACATTTAACCAGTTGAATCCAAGTCTGAAGAATCTTATTGTATGCTGTGTTGCTAATGCTGACAATTAATAACATAAAACAAATGGAGCAGAGAAAAAGTCAAACAAATAGAGTACACAGTAACAACTCTAACACATTAAAGAAACTACATTCAGTTCACCAGCAGTCTCTTTGAAATGATTGTCTATTGTCCACTGGTGCTATGGTGGAAAAAAATGACAGGGTTCTTCCAGTCAAAAAATCACAGAACTTTAAACTGGCTATAGTATCAAAACAGCTTGCTCCACAGCAATATTTTACACTGATATTCTGACAATAACCACCATCCTTCTAATGTCTTTTCCTTTCCCATACATCCATGAAAGCTGCAGCCTTTGATAATCCACATTATGTTAGATAATTGAGATCTAATAAAGCATCTTATTAATAATTTGAGTCTGATTACCTACAGCAGGACCCCTTGAACCTCTCTGCTTACAGTAGTCACTTAGGATATATGGGCTCTTTGTGACTGGGGTTCAGCACCTCTCATCTTGCCCCAGCCCTGAGGTCCCTCAGAGTTTGTTGTTTCACAAACAGGAATCTCAAGCACATGCACTTGCCTCTTAAACCATACTTTAAAATTACTACTTTATATTAACTTTCAAGGAGCAGAAATAGAAGAGGGCTGATCCTCATGTTTTACCCTTGGCAAGTCAGTTAGGTCTCCCACATGAGACTCCTAATATATACAGCTTGATATCTACCATCCATGGCCTGGGAAATATTTTTCACTGTGTTTGGTATTATTTTGGATGTGACAACAGCCTACCTGCTAGTAATGAAATAAGTATAGCATTGAAGAAGGCAACACACAATTATGCTTTAATTCAGTCAAATATTCAGAAGTTATCCTTTAATTTCCAATACTATCTGCTATCCTAAGAATCACAATGGCTGTATTCAGAGACAATTTTTAGTCTACATGAGGAAGGAAGGAAGCAAGGAAGGAAGGAAATGCTCTGAATAAAGATGGCATATATGCAAAAGGAATAACTACATTAATATTATTTTGCACCTTTTTTTAAAAAAAAACCATATTGCTAAAATTCTTTCATGTCATGCAGGGTACATATACTTCTCCAAGCTAGGCTCCCAGGGATTAAGTAGATTCTTTTTTTAAACTCTTTTACATGAAACGAGAATAGAAGCTGAATAAAATGTTAGACAATATTAGATCATTTGAGATATTATTATGTAAATTGATCCTGTCACAGTTTTAAAAGTGTAAGCAACATTTGAAGAGCAATCTGGGCAACGCTTCCAAAATTCAAAGGGGATTATATATTGCACTTATGTCTTAGCATCAGAGAAAAAATGTATGTTGCAAAATTGCCCTCTGTCTGCACATGTTAGGGAAAACTGTTTCCACATTCCTAAATAAATACTTGCTTTAACCCTTTTAACTGGGATTCCACAAGATTCCAAAATAATCTCTTCAAGTGTTCCACTAACTTCTTAAAAAGATTTTTCTCTCTAACATCTAAAGACTATGTTTCCCCTGTTGCAACTGAAGACTTCCAGTTTTAACCTGTTCAAAGCCAACCTGAGGAAGTTTTTCCTTCAACTTATTTGCCAAATTCTATGTGTTTTAGAAGGAAGCATTCCATTTTGGCTCCATTTTGGCTTTTAGACCAAATAATTTCAATTCCTACATCCTTTTCTTGAGCAATCATGCTTCGTAGCTCTTACTATTTTTCATGTAGGCAAAAACATGTTTTGTGCTGTATCAGCCACTGATGCAGTTTAGAACAGTACCTGGGATTACTGCTTAAAAAAAACAAGTCAGGGGATGCTGACACTGATCACTTATTTCCTGGAAATCATTTTGCATTCCACTGACATAATACTGGTATTTCCAATGGCGGAGAGCGAAAAAAACCACACTGGGGCATGCTGCAAGTTTCTTTCATGCTCTTACAGTATTTAGAGAGGAAGAACTGCCTTACAACCACATTTGAAATACAGTAACAGCCTCCTTCAACTTCTTCAATTGAAGCAAATTACATTGGAAAAGATATGAAAAGCATCTGTTTCTGCAAGTCTCAGGTTTTGAAACCAAAAGCAAAGACATTGAAAAAAATTGGTATTTCCAGTTCATCTAATAAAATGTCTGCAAAAGAGGAAACAAATTCTAACTCAAGAAGCACATACATTAACTTCTTAATAGTATTTTTCAGGTGTCTTTAAACAGCTTCCAAGGTAAACCTCTGACCCAGAACTCCATCTTTAACCCTGTTAAGCCAGCAAGCTATGTTTTTGCTTGGAAGCCTGGCCTCTTTCTCAGTTGAGTTCCATTGTCTGTTTTCTCTTCAGCCTGTCCTCTGAAAGACCCTCTTCTAAGTTCTGTCTCTTAGATTCAAAGAACTTGCCCATCTGTCGCCCTGCTGAGCACACTGTCTGCTGGTAACCATTTGGAACTTCAGAGGCATTAAACTACAACACTCTATCACACACAGCCTGTTATCACTTAAAGTGAACTTTAAAAAAGAAATAAAACTGCATGTTGCACATTAAGACATTTGTTTACCCAAACTTGAATTGCCTAAAGTTTTATTATCCACAGAGCAACAGGTACCTGGCATGCAAACAATTACAGCCTAATGTTGAGTTGTCAGACTTGCATCTTTGTATAATGCCACAGAATCACAGGCTGGCTCGAGGTTGGAAGGGCCCTCTGGAGGGCACCTCCTCAGGCAGGTCTGTGGCATCCCACTCTTAAGGGGAAGCCAGAACCTAAGACTCGTAAATGCTCATGGTCAAAAAGAATGACGAAAATCAGTGGGTCAGCAAAAACCTAAGACGTTTTATTAGCAAATTCCACACACTTTGTACGGAAATCAGTGTAAGTTAGTCCCTGATACCCTAGTATAAGCACATGGCAGTGGGTTTTGGATAAAGGCAGGGTGCAAGGTAAAAGAGAGAGATGAAATAAAGAGGGGGAGAGAGAAAGAAAACAAGAAAGAAAAAGAGATCCCCAGTCCCAGCTCCAGTGTTGATCCAGCTGATGGGCTGTCCAGAGACCTGAGGCACACAAGCACCTGAGCTTTGTGGGGTACTATTTTATAGATAAGTTTCTTGCTTTCTATGCACATTAGTTATCACGCATAGTCCATTCTTCTAGACCTTTATGAAAATGGGTCAGAGGGCTTCAGCAGTCTTCGGTGGTCCTGATCCCCCTACAGTCCATGCCCACTTCTCAGCCTTCTTCCTGCCCTGTGCAGTGTTGTGCTTATCTCCAGGAGCTAGAACCAGGACATTCATCCCAGAAAAGTGCTGCCCTACCTCTGTATGGCCGCCTTCTCCAGTCATATCCTGTTCTTTCTCACAGCGTTGTTATGACCAACAATCCTTGGCTGGATCCACAGCTATCTGGCTTTGGGTGTTTGAGACATACACAACACCCCCCTTTATCTTCGAGGCTTCTACAAGGTCAGCCTGGAGTCAGTAGTCCAGGACCATGTCCAGGCATTTTAATATCTCCAAGGATGGAGACCCCACAACCAGCTCTGTGCCAGTGCTCAGGCACCCTCACATTAAAAAAGTGTTTCCTGATGCTTAAAGGGAACATCTTGTGCTTTAGTTTATGCCCATTGCTTCTGGTCTTGTCACCAAACACCACTGAAAAGAGTCTGTCTTCTGTACAACCTCCCTTCAAGTATTTGTGCAAATTAACAAGATAATTTCAGTTTCTGCATCCACAAAGGAAGAAAGATGCAAGTTAAAAAGTTAGGCTAGAAAAGAGCTTGGAAAACAAGTCTGACTTCAGACCATGAAACGTCCATTCTTCCCTCTCATAATGCGAAATAACTTCCACCTGAGAAGTAATGCTTTACTAATTTAACCTAACCCTGTTACTTTAAACAAGCAAGCTTATCTTGCTCAGCAAATCAAACCACACTTGTTTGGCAGAATCCGATAGCAAAACTATGTTCATTAGCATGTATAATATTCTCATTCCTTAGTTCTTCAAAAGTAACCACTGAACTGATTTCATTACACTGTTTGGGAATGCCACAGTCAATGGGCTTTACTGGTCTTTAATCACAGGATCACAGAACCAATTAGATTGGAAAAGTACTTAAGATCATCAAGTTCAACCATTAAATACAGCACTGCCAAGTCCATCACTACACCTTGTCCTTTAGTGCCACATCTACACATCTTTTAAATACCTCCAGGTTTGGCAATTCCTTCACTTCCCAGGGCAGCCTGTTCTAATGCTTAACAACTTTTTCAGTGAGGAAGTTTTTCCTGATATGCAATATTCCTAATATCCAATATTTCTAACATCTAAACCTCCCCTGGTGCAACTTGAGGACATTCCCTCTTAAGGTCCCACCACTTGTTACTTGGGAGAAGAAGCCGACCCCCACCTGGCGACAACCTCCTTTTCGGTAGTTATAGAGAGCAAGAAGGTCTCCCCTGAGCTTCCTTTTCTCCAGGCTAAACAAGCCCAGCTCCCTTAGCTGCTCCTCAAAGGACTTGCTCTCTACACTCTTGACTAAACCCTAATTAGGCAGACAATCCTACTTGGACTTTCTGAAGAGTGCCATGACACTGAGATCAAAGTCTCAAGGACCCTATCTATCCATTTTAGGCCTTCTGACTGTTACACAGCTCAGCATGGCTGGGTGTTACTTATAATTTAGCTTAAGACATAAATTTTCACTACTAAAGGTGTCAGGCAATGATATCAAACACCAGCAAGAAACCCAGCTCCACTCCACTGGTTCTGTATCTTTTAATTTGCACAGATTTGAGAATGATTAATATTTTTTAATTCTATTTTTTAGAATTATTAGCATTTTTAATCAAAAACACACCAGAAAAATACAAAAAAGGGCAAAGAACATTGATGTACCAAACAAAGATGACCCTTATCCAACATTGCCTTTTATATTCTGCATCAGCTTCCTCTTGAGAAAAGATCAAAGACCATGATATGAGCCTGCTGAAAAAGAGGCAAAGGTGGTAAACACAAAATTTTAACAGTACACTACCTTTGATTACTACTGGTAATTATCCAGTAATTTATAAGAATGATATCATATTCTGTCTTAGGGTAGTTCACCATTCACTGATGAAGATATATATTACAATGCCTTTGCCAAACATTACCTTAACCACAACATCTAAATTACGACCTACTTAGACAGTATTTAAAATTAAACAATCCCAAAAGCCAGAGTTTTTACACACCTGTGTTTTCATACACCTGCCTCCCCTGGCATCGGAAGCCAGGTTTCCCATGTTCACGGCAACTTGTTGCCAATTCAGACCCAAAAGGGGTTCGATGGGGAGCATCAGGTGCACTCACCCACATCATCCAGCCACACATGGACTACCACACGCACATGTCACACCTGCCAGAGTGCACGCTAACACGCCCTCACCCCAACATGCTCATCCATGCTGCTTTTAATCATTAAGTTTAACCAAGTGTAATCATTTAACTCCTTCAAGCTCCACAGCCGTCTCCTCCGAAAGCGACGGCACACCGACCATCCCAGAAAGATGCTGGGATAGTTCTGCGGCGAGCACATGATCCCCAACCCAGCACACCCACAGGCCCCTGGGCAGGCAGCCCTCCCTCCCCGCTACAGCCGAGCTCAGCTGCCCCGGCCCCGGCCGTGCCCCGACCTCCGCTCCGCACCGGGGGCACTCGGGTACTCACCAGGAGGCGCTCCCCAGGCTGCCCCTCTCCAGGGTCCGGACCCACGGCTTGTACCACTGCAGCTGCTCGGCGACTTCTCCCCAGACCTTCTCGGGCTCCGCCAGGCAGGACCGAAAAACTTCCTCGTACTTGCCCAGCGCCCGGGAGGAGGCAGCGCGGCCGCCGGGCGGCGGGCGGG